>UESW01005076.1:86172-507828 GCA_900491605.1 Calamus simplicifolius | reverse complement strand
ACTAGAAATAAGTATGGACATTAGTAGAAAGACCTAAAGATTACTCTGTTATAGGATCAAAATGGGTATTTAGAAATAAACTAGATGAAAATGGCATAGTAATTAGAAACAAAGCTAGATTAGTTGCAAAAGGATATAATCAAGAAGAAGGTATTGATTTTGATGAAACCTTTGCACCAGTAGCTAGATTAGAAGCCATTAGACTATTACTTGCATTTGCATGTCACATGAATTTCAACTTATTTCAAATGGATGTAAAAAGTGCTTTTCTAAATGGATTTATAAATGAAGAAGTGTATGTAGAACAACCACCAGGTTTTGAAGATCATGAATTTTCAAATCACGTTTTTAAATTGCACAAAGCATTATATGGTTTGAAACAAGCACCTAGAGCATGGTATGATAGATTAAGTAAATTCTTAATTGAAAATGATTTTATAAGAGGAAATGTAGATAAAACATTATTTTTGAAAAGAAAAAGTAAAGATTTATTAGTAGTTCAAATATATGTTGATAATATTATTTTGGTGCTACTAACAATCTTCTATGCCAAGAATTTGCTAAGTTAATGCAGGTGAGTTTGAAATGAGCATGATGGGAGAACTCAACTTCTTCCTTGGACTCCAAATCAAACAAGAAAAGGAAGGGATTTTTATCAACCAAACCAAGTACACAAAGGAACTACTCAAAAAGTTGGTATGGATTCATGAAACCCCTTGGAACTCCAATGAGTCCTTCATGCAAATTAGACAAAGATGAGGAAGGTAAGAAAGTTGATCAGAAGTACTATCAAGGTATAATCGGATCTCTACTCTACTTAACTGCAAGTAGACCTGATATAATGTTCTCTGTTTGTCTATGTGCTAGATTTCAATCAGAACCTAAAGAATCTCACTTAATTGCTGTTAAAAGAATACTAAGATACTTAATTGGAACAAAAATGTAGGCTTATGGTATTCTAGAGACTCAACTTGAACTTAATTGCATATTCTGATTCTGATTATGCTGGATGTAAGTTAGATAGGAAAAGCACAAGTGGTGCATGCCAATTCTTAGGAAGTAACTTAATCTCATGGTTTAGCAAAAGCAAAATTCAGTTGCATTATCAACTACTGAAGCTGAATATGTTGCAGCTGAAAGTTGCTGTGCTCAAATCCTATGGATTAAGCGACAACTTGAAGACTATGGTATCACACTTGACAAAACACCTATAAAATGTAACAATACAAGTGCAATTAATCTAACAAAAAATCCAATTCAACATTCTAGGACAAAACACATAGAAATTAGATATCATTTTATTAGAGAACATGTAACGAATGGAGAAATATGTCTTGATTATGTTAATACTGAAGATCAATTAGCTAATATATTTACAAACCCTTGAGTGAAGAAAGATTCTATTATCTTAGAGGAGAGTTAGGGATTTGTGATCCATTAGAATGATTTTGAAACCCCTAAGAAAAATTATCTAGAACTCTATCTACTCTTTGATCTTTAAGGAAATTATCTAGAATTCATATCTAATTGATCTATTAAAATCCAATGATTTTTTTATTTTATGAACAATATCCGGACACATTTCAGATTCTCTGAAACTTTATGTTTTTGCTCTGAAATGGTTGTTGGCCCAGATGACAACCCAAGAGGGGGGGGGGGTGAATTGGGTTCTTTAAAAAATTAGCCTTTTAAAATAGTTTGCTTAAGTGAATGAAGGAATGCAATGTAAATACAAATGCATGAATAAGATAGAGATAGAGATAGAGTCAAGGAGACACGGCAAACACAAAGATTTTATAGTGGTTCGGTGTATCCAACACCTACGTCCACTCCCAAGATTCACTTGGGTCCACACTATAATCTTCCTTGATTACAGCCGAGTTGTTTTACAAGCTCACAACTCAAACTTGTTGTTTTCCCGGGATCACAACGAACCCAGCCGGTTTTCCGGGCTCACCAGCACAAAAACCCTAACACAAGCTATACCAAGCTTGTACCGAGGTAAGACTACCTCCACTAGTTCAATCCCCCAGATTGAACTAGACACAAACAAAGAAATATTGTTTTTCAAATACACAGCTCCTCAATGAGCAAATAATCAATAAATAACAAGGTTTAGAAAAGCCTGATTTGTAGTTGGTTGGCTTTTGAGCTTTTCTTCTTTTCTTCTTTTCTTCTTCTCCTTGCTGGATTGAATCAAGCCTCAGCTCCGATTCTTCACAGTTGAAGCAGTTGAGAAGGTTGAAAAGCAAGAAACTGATCCTCTTTCTCCAATTTGGGAAATCCACCAAAACTTTGATTTGAATGCCTTGGATTCCTCTTGAGCTTTTTGGAGTGGAGTGGATTTGAGCTAGAAGGTTTTCCTCTTGAGATTCAGGCTCTCTCTTTTTCGGATTTTTGAATTGGGATTTCTCTATTTTTTCTTTGTTTTTCCGTTTTTCGTTCTTTTTTTGAATGATAGTCTTCCCTTTTTATAGATTTCTTTCAACCATTTTTGGAAGAAAACTATCCGTTGGAGTGTACCTTGTAACAAAATATATCCGTTAGAAATAAAGTAAAATAGAAATATTACCGTTAGAGCTGATCTGGCAATTTGATTTTTCGTTCCAGGTGGGTTGGAGTCGACTCTAACTTTTCTGGAGTCGGCTCTAACTCGAAACACTTTAATCCGTTATTTCTGGAGTCGTCTCTGACTTTTCTGGGGTCGACAAGAAACTTTTCTGGAGTCGACTCTAACTTACCCGGAGTCGACTCTAAGTCGGGGCCAGAAAAATCAACGTTCTGTTTCTTCTGTGAGAGTCGGCTCTAACAGTCTCGGAGTCGACTCTAACTTCCGTGCCAGATCCTGGAGTCGGCTCTGTGATTCTCGGAGTCGACTCTAATGTCTGCAATCTTACCTAGACATTAGATTCGATCCAGAACACGATTTAACTCCTGATTTTGATCATTCAATAGACTTATAATCTGAAACACTTAATCAAAATCATTAGAGCCTCCAATTAGTTATACTCAAATAGTTTTGTTAATCATCAAAATCATCAATTGGGTCAACAATCTCCCCCTTTTTGATGATAACAAAAACTTTGAGTATATGCATTCAAAAATTCATTCGAACTAAAGATTATAGTCATTTTAAAGCTTAAAACATTTTTAATGAAGGATTTGATGCCAATATTCAAAGTAAACTTTTAAAATTGTGCATGAGTTCTATATAAGCCATCAATTATGAACATTTAAACTAAATGTACAGAAAATTGCAATTGAGCTTGTTGTTAAGCTCCCCCTGCATTGAATAGCTCCCCCTATATATAAAAATCGAATTTTAATTGAACTGATTAAAATTTCAAGTCTCTTTCTTTTTGCATAAACAATCATTTCTCCCCCTTTCTTTCTTTCTTTTTGCATATTCAACCATCTCTCATTAAAATTTCAAGTCTTTCTTTTTTTGCATATTCAACCATCTCTCCCCCTTTTTTGTTATCAGCAATAAGGAGAGTATTAGATAAAGAAAGTTATTAGAGAAAAATTGTGGTTCAATAAGACATAGGGATTCAAGCAGTCAATATTTGAAAATGTGAAATTGCATTTCATAAGTAAGAAACATTACATAAGTTGATTCATGTACATTCCAAAATGAAATACATTAGATACTCAAAAATTCCTAAATACAAACTATCAAAATCAAAGTCAGATATGTTTGAATACAATTTTCTTCAAGTGACCTATGATTTCCATTACATCATCTTTTTGAGATTTCTTAAAATTTTCAAGACAAGCTTCAATCTGTGAGACTGCAAGGTCAATGTCCTTCTTCAGTTGACCAGTTGCATGAACATAAGATCCCGAGCCATCAGCAATGCCTTCCATCCTTTCAAAGATTTTGTGAAGTTCAGCACCAAAGGATTCAACAGAATTGCTTATGGAAAAGGAGATCATGTCCAGTCTCGAGTTAAGTTCTTCTTTTCAACTGATTAAAGTCTTCTTTTAATTGATTAATCTCATGAGATCTCTGACTATCATATTCAGCAAGCAAAGCTCTCAACTGACCAATCTGTTCATCAGAGAATCTCCCAGAAGCAGCAATAGACTGATGTGGAGGAGAGGGAACTGTGCTCGGTCCGGCCTCTGAAGGTCCAGCTGTAGATGGTCCCGCAATAAATGGATCAGGGACTGATGGTCCCGCAGTGGATGGTCCAGGGATATCTTCTACTCTGGCCTCTTCAGCTCTATCTCTCTCAGCTCTTTCTTCTCGTCCTCCTTTCATCCATATACCATTTAACTTCTTGAAGCCCATCCGATGAATAGTAGAAATACTATAATAGTCAGTGTGCCTTAATTTTCTTAGGGGTTCATTCTCCATAATTAGCACACCTTGGCTTCTAAAGATTAATGTCAGAACCATACCATATGGCAGTGTAGATCTTTTCTTTGTAGCAGCCTCTGCCATATATCCAATCATCATGCCAGCTAAGTTGACTGGCCTTCCAGTAATTATACAATCCATCAAAAGAATGTCTCGCTCCGAGACGTACTCAAATCTACCAATTTTTGGAAATAAAATTCTTCCACATATGTTGTGTAGTAACCTGAGTTCCAGATTTAATTGATTTGCAAGGATTTCCTCAAACTCGGTTACATCCCTCCCTAACATTCTTGTCAATGCTCCACTTCTATCATCATGTTGATATTCCATAATACCGATTGTGGGCATTTCCAACAAATTTTCCAAGTATTTCAGCGGTTATTGTAACTCTTGTTCCTCTTACTATACTGATTAAACCGCCTTCTCCTCTACTTAAACCATTGTAAAACTCTCTCACTAAGGCTGGATAAGTGGGGATATCTAATGAACAAATCTTTTCCCACCCCATTTCTTTCAAACATCTTCCTATTGTGAAGCCCTTCCGACTCAAAGAAATCAAAATTGACCTTCCTTCCAGTTGTGATAGTCTTACCGGCTAGTTGATCTACTTTGGGTGAAGAGGGTGAAGGAGGGGAATCTTCTTGAGTGGCCGAAGAGGAGGATGGCGAGGGTTGCCTCCGAATAGTGCGTCGCCTCGTGGGAACGGACGCTCCACCGACGAAACCGCGCCTCTTAGGTGCCATTGAGAAGATTGGAATGTTTAATCAAAGGCTTTGAGAAGATTGGGGAAGTTGGAAAGGCTTTGGAACTTTTGGAGAGGTTTTGGGAGACGGATGGAATGATTTGGGGTCGACTCCGCCTTTTTATTTTTGACCTAGTTCGACCTAGAGTCGACTCCCGAAAACTGGGTGTCGGCTCCGAACCAGAAAGTCTGTCAGCGCTCGAATTAGAGTCGGCTCTACAAAAGCCAGAGTCGGCTCTAATTGCTTAGACAGAACATCAAAAACTAAGGTGTCGACTCCACAAACTGTTAGAGTCGACTCTAACAGTTTCAGAGATAAAAAATCAAGTTTCAAGGATCTGAAACTATTCAAATTAATCATCAAATTCTAGATAAATGTTCCTTAGCAATTGGGGAAACAATGAATCAAGATCTAGATAGATTTCCTTATTGAATATCGAGATTTTTCAAGAAATTGATGAAATCTAGATAGATGTCCTTAAGAGTTTCAGAAAACTATTCCAAAGGATCACAAACTCCTAATTCTCCTCTAAGATAACAAAATCTCTCTTCACTTAAGGGTTTTGTAAATATATCTGCCAGTTGTTCTTCAGTATTCACATAATCAAGACAAATTTCATTATTGGCAACATGTTCTCTTATAAAGTGATATCTAATTTCAATATGCTTTGTTCTTGAGTGTTGAATTGGATTTTTAGTTAGATTGATTGCACTTGTATTATCACATCTTATAGGTGTCTTATCAAGTGTGATACCATAGTCTTCAAGTTGTCTCTTAATCCATAGGATTTGAGCACAGCAACTTCCAGCTGCAACATATTCTGCTTCAGCAGTAGATAATGCAACCGAATTTTGCTTTTTGCTAAACCATGAGATTAAGTTACTTCCTAAAAATTGGCATGCACCACTTGTGCTTTTTCTATCTAACTTACATCCAGCATAATCAGAATCAGAATAAGCAATCAGATTTAATGTTGAGTCTCTAGAATACCATAAACCTACATTTTTTGTTCCACTTAAGGTATCTAGAATTCTTTTAACAGCAATTAAATGTGATTCTTTAGGTTCAGACTGAAATCTAGCACATAAGCAAACAGCAAACATTATGTCTGGTCTACTTGCAGTTAAGTAAAGTAGGGATCCGATTATACCTCGATAATATTTTTGATCAACCTTCTTACCTTCTTCATCTTTGTCCAGCTTGCATGAAGGACTCATTGGTGTTCCGAGGGGTTTGATTGATTCCATACCAAACTTCTTTAGAATTTCTCTTGTGTACTTTGTTTGGTTGATAAAGATTCCCTCTTTGCTTTGTTTGATTTGGAGTCCAAGGAAGAAATTGAGTTCTCCCATCATGCTCATTTCAAATTCTCCCTGCATTAACTTAGCAAACTCTTGACATAGAAGATTGTTAGTAGCACCAAATACAATGTCATCAACATAAATTTGAACTACAAGTAAATCTTTATCTTTTCTTTTCAAAAACAATGTTTTATCAACATTTCCTCTTGTAAAATCATTTTCAATCAAAAATTTACTTAGTCTATCATACCAAGCTCTAGGTGCTTGTTTCAAACCATATAAAGCTTTGTGCAATTTAAAAACGTGATTTGAAATTCATGATCTTCAAATCCCGGTGGTTGTTCAACAAATACTTCTTCATTTATTAATCCATTTAAAAATGCACTTTTGACATCCATTTGAAATAAATTAATGTTCATGTGACATGCAAATGCTAGTAATAGCCTAATGGCTTCTAATCTAGCTACAGGTGCAAAGGTTTCATCAAAATCAATACCTTCTTCTTGATTATATCCTTTTGCAACTAATCTAGCTTTGTTTCTAATTACTATGCCATTTTCATCTAGTTTATTTCTAAAAACCCATTTTGATCCTATAACAGAATGATCTTTAGGTCTTTCCACTAATGTCCATACATTATTTCTAGTGAATTGGTTTAATTCTTCTTGCATAGCTAACATCCAATTATTATCTTTTTCAGCTTCTTCAATGGTTTTAGGTTCAATTTGAGAAACAAATGCAAGGTGATTACTAATATTTCTCATAGATGATCTAGTTCTTATTCCTTGAGATGGATCACCTATAATCAATTCCTTGGGATGACTATAAGCGTATCTCCAATCTCTTGGTAGATCTATATCATTATGATTAGTATTAATAACATCAGCATTAGGCGAATCATTATCTTTAGCTTCTTGTTCATGATCTGAAGATACATCAATATTAAGTTTTTCAAGATTGTTTCGAGAATGTTTGTATCTTCCTCATCATCAATCCTTTTGGAACTTGATGCTAAAGATTCATCAAAAATTACATGAATAGATTCTTCAACAATTAAACTTCCTTTATTGAACACTCTATATGCTTTACTAGTTGTTGAATAACCTAAGAATATTCCTTCATCAGATTTTGCATCAAATTTACCTAAGTTATTTTTACCATTATTATGAATAAAACATTTACAACCAAATGCATGAAAATATTTAATGTTGGGTTTTCTATCATGCCATAATTCGTAAGGTGTTTTCTTTAAAATAGGTCTTATTAATGCTCTATTTAGGATGTAACATGCTGTGTTAATAGCTTCCGCCCAAAAGTATTTCGGGAGTTTACTTTCACATAGCATGGTACGGGCCATGTCTTCTAGAGTTCTATTTTTCCTTTCAACTACTCCATTTTGTTGAGGGGTTCTTGGTGCAGAAAAATTATGATTAATACCATTTTCATTGCAAAAACTTTCAAATAAGTGATTTTCAAATTCAGTTCCATGATCACTTCTTAGAGACACTATGGTAGTGTTTTTCTCATTTGTTACTTTCTTGAAGAATTTCATGAATATCGAGAAAGTCTCATCTTTGTGAGCTAAAAACATTACCCAAGTGAATCTAGAGTAATCATCTACTATCACAAGACCATATTTCTTTCCTCCTAGACTTGTGGTTCTAGTTGGTCCAAAAAGGTCCATGTGAAGTAGCTCTAATGGCCTAGAAGTTGAAACAACATTTTTAGATTTAAAAGAACTTCTCGTTTGTTTTCCAAACTGACATGCATCACATATTTTGTTATTTTCAAAATCTATTTTAGGTAGTCCTTTTACTAAATCCATTCTAATTAGTTTTGAAATCAGGTGTGTGCTTGCGTGACCTAATCTTCGATGCCACAACCAACCAATCTCATTCATATTAGCATTATTAGCAACTAAGCAATGATTATTAGTAGACAATTGTCTAAGTCAATCAAGTATACATTGCCATTTCTATTTCCAATAAAAACAATGCTATTATCAATGGGATTAGCAACTGTGCATATAGAAGATTCAAAAGATACTTTAAAACCTTTGTCACATAATTGACTAATGCTAATTAAATTATGTTTCAAACCATCAACATATAAGACATTTTCAATATATGTGGAGGGAGTTATTTGAATGTTACCAAACCCCAAGATTTGGCCTTTGCCATTGTCGCCAAATGTAACTACTCCTCCTCTTTTGCTTTCAAGGGTGATGAATTGATCTTTGTCACCCGTCATGTGCCTTGAGCAGCCGCTATCAAGATACCACTTTCGCTTTGATCTTTTGGCCGCAAGACACTCCTGCAAAGATGATCAAGTCTTATGTTTAGGTACCCAAGCTTTCTTGGGTCCTTCATGGTTAGTAGCAATAAAAATTGTTCCTTTTGGAACCCATATTTTCTTTCCTTTAATATTTAAGTTTTTATTAGGTTTTAGAATTTTACATTCATAAGATTTATGTCCTTTTTGATTACATTTAAAGCATGTAAAATTACTTTGGCCAGCACGCACAAAAATATTTTTCAGTGATTTTTGTTTTCTTAAAGTGTTATACCCTAATCCGGCTTTGTCAAAAACTGCTTTTTGACTATTTAATAACATGTCTAATTTAGTTGAGCTTAAGGTAAACTTATCAACTATGTTCTTATGTTTTTCAACCTCTTTCCTTAGTTTATCATTTTCATTTGAAATTAATTCTTTTTCTTTTACAAAATCTCATTTTCAGATTTAAGTTTCTTAACTTCATTATTAAGATTTTCCTTTTCTTTAATGAAAGTTAAATTTTCATTTTTCAAAATCTTGTATTTCTTTTTCAAAACCTTGAAATCCCCGACAAGTTCATTAAAAGCATCAAATAGTTCATCAAAAGCAAACTCATCGCAAGGGTTATCGGAACTTACCTCATCATTGTCGTCCGCCATAAAACATACATTTGCGACTTCCTTTTGTTCTTCTTCTTCGGAAGAAGATTCTTCGCTATCACTCCAAGTCGCCACATAAGCCTTCTTTTTCTTTTTGTAGGCTTTCTTCAATTTTGGACATTCATTCCTAAAGTGCCCCGGTTTGTTACACTCATAGCAAGTCAAGGGGTCTTTCTCTTTTTCTTTGTCCTTGTCCTTGTTCTTATCCTTTTCTCCTTCCCACTTTGCTCCAAATTTCTTCTTGTGGAAGGGTTTCTTTCTCCTCATGAATCTTTTAAATTTTTTGGCTAAGAGAGCAGTCTCTTCATCATCATCATCATCATCATCACTGCTGCTCTCTTCTTCTTTTGCAGCTTTGAGGGCAATCATTTTCTTCTTCTTTGTGTCCTCCTCTACATGCTGCTTCATAGTCAGCTCATGGGTCATAAGTGATCCTAGAAGCTCCTCTAAGGGTAAAGTGTTGAGGTCCTTTGCTTCTTGGATTGCTGTCATTTTTGCTTCCCATGATCTTGGTAATGACCTAAGAATTTTTCGAACAAGTTCTGAGTTAGTATATGTCTTACCAAGACTTTTTAAACCATTTACAATATCTGTAAATCTAGTATACATGCATGCAATGGTTTCAGATTGTTCCATGCTAAACAACTCATATTTATGAACAAGAATATTAATTTTGGATTCTTTTACTTGGTTGGTACCCTCATGGGTAACCTCTAATCTATCCCAAATCTCCTTTGCGGAATTACAAGTGGAGATTCTATTAAATTCATTAGCGTCTAAGGAGCAATATAAGACATTCATGGCTTTAGCGTTAAGCTGTGCCATTTTCCTATCATTATCATTCCAGTCCCTTTCGGGCTTAGGAACAATAGTGCCATCAATAACATGTGTGGGTGTACTAGGTCCATTAATTATAACACCCCATAGTTCATAGTCAGAAGCTTGAATGAATATCCTCATTCTAGCTTTCCAATATGAATAATTTGAACCATTAAACAGTGGAGGTCTATTCGTAGAATGACCTTCAGCAAATGATCCAACTTGAGCTGCCATTTGGATCTTTAGCTCTTGATCGTGTGATCAAAATCTAATGAGCACTAGCTCTGATACCAATTGTTGGCCCAGATGACAACCCAAGAGGGGGGGGGGGTGAATTGGGTTCTTTAAAAAATTAGCCTTTTAAAATAGTTTGCTTAAGAAGAATGAAGGCAATGCAATGTAAATACAAAGTGCAATGAATAAGACAGAGATAGAGATAGAGTCAATGAAAGCACGGCAAACACAAAGATTTTATAGTGGTTCGGTGTATCCAACACCTACGTCCACTCCCAAGATTCACTTGGGTCCACACTATAATCTTCTTGATTACAGCAGAGTTGTTTTACAAGCACAACTCAAACTTGTTATTTTTCCGGGATCACAACGAACCCAGTCGGTTTTTCGGGCTCACCAGCACAAAAACCCTAACACAAGCTATCCAAGCTTGTACCGAGGTAAGACTACCTCCACTAGTTCAATCCCCCAGATTGAACTAGACACAAACAATAGAAATAGTATTTTCAAATACACAGCTCCTTAATGAGCAAATAATCAAATAGAATAATAAGGTTTAGAAAAGCCTGATTTGTAGTTGGTTGGCTTTTGAGATTTTCTTCTTTTCTTCTTCTCCTTGCTGGATTGAATCAAGCTCAGCTCCGATTCTTCACAGTTGAAGCAGTTGAGAAGGATTGAAAAGCAAGAAACTTATCCTCTTTCTCCAATTTGGGAAATCCACCAAAACTTTGATTTGAATGCCTTAGATTTCTCTTGAGCGTTTTGGAGTGGAGTGGATTTGAGCTAAAAGGTTTTCCTCTTGAGATTCAGGCTCTCTCTTTTTTGGATTTTTGGATTGGAATTTCTCTATTTGTTTCTCTGTTTTTCCGTTTTTCGTTCTTCTCCTTTGAATGATAGTCTTCCCTTTTTATAGATTTCTTTCAAGCCATTTTTGGAAGAAAACTATCTGTTGGAGTGTACCTTGTAACAAAATATATCCATTAGAAATAAAGTAAAATAGAAATATTACCGTTAGAGCTGATCTGGCAATTTAATTTTTTCGTTCCAGGTGGGTTAGAGTCGACTCTAACTTTTCTGGAGTTGGCTCTAACTCGAAACACTTTAATCCATTATTTCTGGAGTCGTCTCTGACTTTTCTGGGGTCGACAAGAAACTTTCTGGAGTCGACTCTAAATCGGGGCCAGAAAAATCAAGTTCTATTTCTTCTGTGAGAGTCAGCTCTAACAGTCTCGGAGTCGACTCTAACTTCCTTGCCAGATCCTGGAGTCGACTCTGTGATTCTCGGAGTCGACTCTAATGTCTGCAATCTTACCTAGACATTAGATTCGATCCAGAACACGATTTATCTCCTGATTTTGATCATTCAATAGACTTATAATCTGAAACACTTAATCAAAATCATTAGAGCCTTCAATTGTTATACTCAAATAGTTTTGTTAATCATCAAAATCATCAATTGGGTCAACAATGGTCTCGGAGCCGACTCGGTCAGTATCGGAGTCGACTCCATGTTTCTGCTGAAACTCTGGAGCTGACCCCATCTCTGTGCGAGTTGACTCCACTTCGGGATAGATTTCTGTGACTACCCGGAGTCGACCCCACACTTTGCGAGAGCCGACTCGAAGTGGTCCCAGGTCGATTTATCTAGGGCAGAGTCGACTCCTCGTTCACTTCTATCCTCTCAAATCATTCAAATACTCTCTCCAAAATTTTTCCTAACCTACCAAATCCTTAGAAATCCTTGATTAATCTTTCCACTAAATCAAATGGCTCCTAAAACCCGTGGTTCTAGCCTTGGAGCGGCCGGGATGAAAAGGAAGAAGGCGGTGAAGAAGACTGTGAGGCGTCCCGCTCGCGAACCCTCTCCGAGCATGGATTCCACCTCATCCTCTTCAACTCCGAGTGCTTCTCCTACTACGGCCACATCTCAGGTAGACCATCTAGCTGATAGAGTGATTACAACCGAGAGAAAGGTTGATTTTGAACTATTTGAGGCAGAAGGTTTTCTTGTGGGGAGATAGTTAATTAAAATGGGATGGGAGAAAATATGTTCTTTAGATTGTCCAACCTACCCAGCCCTGATTAAAGAATTTTATAAAAATCTGTCAAGAGGAAACAATGGATTAGTCAGCATCATTAGAGGAAATAGACTAAATGTGACAGTTGATTTACTCTCAAGACTGTTGGAACTTCCAGTGTCTAGTACTTCTACTTTTTCACATGATGATAGGAGCCCAGCTCTATCAAGATTGCTAAATAAAGAAATTATTGGTTTTGAAGAAGTCCATGCAAATCAACTATCCTTGGAATTAAGACTTCTCCATAACATTTGTAGTAGGATTCTATTCCCTAAGATTAGGAGATTTGATTATGTTTCTGAGAGATATTTTTGTTATGGATGCTATAGTGACTGGAAGACCTATCAATCTTCCAAACATGATAATTTGGTACATTGCTGACTGTGAAAGCAAGAGGAAATCTAGTCTATCCTATGGCATGATATTAACTAAGATCTTTCAAAGCCAAGGGATAATCATTTCCAATAGTGAGCCAATGAGAAATTTGAGACACACTGATTACTATAGTTTGGCTACTATTCATAGAATGGGATTTGTGAAGAAGGATGGCAGATGGAAAAGGAAAAGTATGTTAGAAGATAGAGCCGCTAATGTTGAGGCACCTGGACCTTCAGTTAGACATTCATCTCCTGTACCTCCTAGCTCTTCTATTCCAGTTCTAGCCCCTTCTCCTGCTCCGATGGTTGATCAGTCATCTTCTTCATCAGTCGGTTTTTCAGATCTTCAGTTAATGCAGCTCAAGAGTCTTCTTGATGATCAAGCGGATAGAATGAAGACTGAGTTTGACAATAAATTCATGAATCTTAAAGAAACTCTCTATTCATTAGATGATCGGATCACCAAGATTGAATCTACTCTTAGCTCCTCTACTGAGTCTTTAAGTGGTGATCTAAAGAATATTTTTGAAGAACTTAAAGACATTTATGGAGATGGTGAGACTTATGCAAAGTGCAATGCTGAACTTCAAGACAAGATTTTAACTGCTTGTACTTTTATGGATGAAAGACTGAAAGATTATGTTAAGCTTCAAACTGATGGAATGAAGAACATTATAGATCACTTAACAAGAATTGTAAGGACACATTTTTGATGTAATAAATGTTTAGTCTTTGCAATGTAATGAAGTTTATATTATGTTTTACATTTTGATACAATGATGTAATGAAAAGTTAGTTTTGAATGTTCAATGTAGTCTGAGTTTGAATGTACTTCTCCTATTTATCAATGAATCTCAGTTCTTGTTAAAACATATCTTAAATCATGAATGTGATTATGTTTAATGCTTCTCTACCTTTTTATTGATAACAAAAAAGGGAAAGAGTTTTATATACATAACTGTATATGCATGGGAGAAATTAAACGAATGTTATTATATGCATATAATAAATAATTGAATGAGAGAAAAGAAGTAATAATTAAACATTACACATACAGTGAATGAATGAAAAAGCAATTTAGATGAAAAGGCTGAATTTTGACATTAAATTGTGTATAAGCTTAAATTGAATGAATGGAATATTTATTTGAGTTTCATAGGGGGAGCTACCTCATGCAGGGGGAGCCTAACTATAAAATAAAATAAATTCTTTAATTAATCATGCATATACTCAATATTTTTGTCATCATCAAAAAGGGGGAGATTGTTGGGGAGATTGTTGAGAAATTGTTGCCCCAATCTTATTGATTTTGATGATTACCAAAAGCCATGAGTATATTAAAAGATGCAATGAATTTATTTACATGAGCAATGAATTTATTTATAATAATCAATGAGTATGTTAAGTATGACTTTAATCAATTTGAAAGTAACTTCAAGCTCCATGTTTATGCTTTCAAAAAAAATTTTATACGTCATATCTCAATCAATGAGTTTTTGGAACAATTCTTGAATTGATTCCTAATGACAATTTTATTGTATTCAAGTCAAAAATTGATTTAAAATTTATCTGGAATGAATTTCAATGTCAATCAAAAATTCTCTGATTTTTGATACGTTCCGGAGCCGACTCTAAAGTTTTAGAGTCGACTCCACTCAAAATACAGAGATGTCTATTTGTCTCGAGTCGACCCCTGTAATTTCTCGAGTCGACCCCCGATTTTGTCGAGCCGACTCCATGACTGTGTGAGTCGACTCCGCTCAGATACCAGAGAATTATTTTCTGAGCACTTCTCGAGTCGACCCCTTTTTTCATGAGTCGACCCCCGACTGTCGGAGTCGACACCTTATTTTCGTTGAGTCGACCCCTTAACTTTCTGATTGTTTCTATTTTTGGCATCGCGTCTTCGAGCCAACTCGCCTAAAGCTGGAGCCGACTCCAATAAATCTGGGCGTGATTTTTCTGAATGCCAACTCAGCGTCAATGGTAAGATTTTTCAATAACGGCTAGATTTCTTTGTGTCTAACGACTATATTTTTGCAGAGTCTATAAATAGAGAGGCCATTTTCAAATCAAAAAGAAGATATATAAATCAAGAGAGAAAAAGAAAAATCTTTCAGAAAAAGAGGAAAAATAGAGCGTCATTTGAAAAATTAGAGATTCAAAATAGAGTGAAAGAAAAGTTGTGAAATCAAAGGAGACTTCATTTGTGCTCAAGTTCATCAATCCAAGAAAGTCTAGAAGAAAATCCAAGAGCCATTCAAGATCAAATCAAGAGATTTTCAACATTCAAAGAAAGGAAGAAAAAGCTCAAATCAACTCCAACATTCAATCCGTAAAGAATCTGAGCTGAGGCCCGATTCCACACTTCAAAGGAGTTGAGGAAAAGAAGAAAAGCCTGCACTCAAATCAAATCTAAACAGGCCCTTCTAAACCTTACTTTTATTTTGAAATATCTGCTCTAAAGGAGCTGTTTTGTATTAAACTCATTTTTATCTTGTGGTTTACTAATTCAATCAGAGGATTGAATTAGTGGAGGTAGTGTACCTCTCATAAGCTAAGGTTAGCTTGTGTGTTGGGTTTTGTGCTGGTGAGCCCGTGTAAAACCGGCTGGGTTCGTTGTGATCCCGGGAAAACAACAAGTTTGGGTTGTAAGCTTGTAAAACAACTTGCTGTAATCGAGAAGATTATAGTGTGGACCCAAGTAGAGCTTGGGAGTGGACGTAGGTGTTGGATACACCGAACCACTATAAAATCTTTGTGTTTGCCGTGCTTATTTATCTCTCTCTTGCTATCGTGCTTTAACTTGAATTAATTGTTTACATCCTCTCATCAATAGTTTAAATTACTTTAAAAGGCTTAATTTTTAAAGTACCCAATTCACCCCCCCCCCCCCCCCTCTTGGGTTGCCATATGGGCCAACACATTTATCGAAAGATTTATGGAAGTAAGTTTATATTTTTGGTTCTATATGTTGATGATATTTTGCTTGCTACTAATGATTTAGGTATCTTGTATGAGACTAAAAATTTTCTCTCTAAGAATTTTGAGATGAAAGATATGGAAGAGGCATCTTATGTGATAGGAATTTCCATATTCAGAAAGAGATCACATGGATTATTAGGGTTGTCTCAGAAAACTTATATTGAGAACATTCTTGAGAAATTTAATATGAACAACTGTTCAGTAGGAATTGTCCCAATACAAAAGGGGATAAATTTAGTCTTATGCAATGCCCAAAGGATGATGTGAAACATAAGCAAATGGAATCTATTCCATATACTTCTGTTGTGGGTAGCTTGATGTATTTGCAAAACCTGCACAAGACCAGATATCAGCTTCGCGGTTGGAATGTTGGACCGCTATCAGAGTAACCCTGGTATTGATCATTAGAAAGTTGTAAAGAAAGTGATAAGATATCTTCAAGGAACTAAGGATTATATGCTCACATTTAGAAGATCTGATCAGTTGGAAGTGATTGGATATTCAGATTCAGATTTTGCTGATTATGTTGACAGTAGAAAGTCAACTTTTGGCTATGTGTTCCTGTTGGGAGAAGGAGCATTTTCATGAAAAAGTGACAAACAATCAATCATTGCCTCATCCACTATGGAAGCAGAGTTTGTAGCATGTTATAAAGCTACAATTCAAGCATTATGGCTACGAAACTTTATTTCAGGACTTGGGGTTATCGACACCATTACCAAGCCGCTGCAAATTTATTGTGATAATTCTGCAGCAGTTTTCTTCTCCAAGAATGACAGATATTCCAAAGGTGCTAAACATATGGAATTAAAGTACTTTACTGTCAAGGAGGAGGTCCAGAAACAAAGAGTGTGCATTGAACATATTAGAACGGATCTTATGATTGCAGATCCTTTGACTAAAGGTTTACAACCAAAAACATTTAAGGAACATGTACATAGAATGGGTCTTGGTTGTATTGAAGATTAATTATGATGATGTTGTCCCACTCATGAGCTCATTAATATGATATGTTTCTGGTTTTATTTATTATTTCTTGTTCCTTTTACTTGTATACACTTACTGTTTTGAACAAGAAATGTGTTGTCTTTCAGACAATTAAGTGGACATTAAGTTATTTATATATAAATTATGTGACCTAACATGATAAGTTGCAAGAAGTATGCAAATTGGATGTGTATGACCACCATTTATGTTAAAGTCAATCATGATGAAAGAATGACATTATGAAATTTAATTTTGCGTACCTAATGTTTACATTATTAAATATTAATGTCATAAACTTTCAGCCCAAGTGGGAGAATGTTAGATTAGGCCTTTAATGTAAGATTGTTACAAAGGCGAAGAGTCATTTTTTTCTATGCGAAAGGTGAAGGGTCAGATCTAACCTAGTATGCGAAAGGTGAAGGGCCAGATCTAGCCTAGTATGCGAAAGATGAAGGGCCAACCATTATTTCGCACATGTGAAGAAGACGAAGGGCTACCGTTAATGGTTCGAAGATTTAAGCCATTAACATTAAGCCGTGGTATTAAAGGACATTAAAGTCATTAATTGGTGTTTGATGAAAATACCGATTGATGTTATATATATATAAATAATTGGTCCTCTCTGAATGAGTAAGAAGGAATCCATCATTCTCTACAAAAAGGAATGAGGTTAAGGGAGAGAAACTAATTATTTTGTAGAAGAGGCTATTAAACTTGAAGAGGTTATCAAAATTATTCAAGCATCAAGTCTGCATATTATCATGATGAACTTCGCATCTGCATAGGTAAATACTATTACGATGAATTCCGCATCAGGTAAGTATGTTATTTTAATTTTTATATGTAATAAATTATTTATTGAAGATCCAATAATGCTCACAACATATTCATCAAATAATTATAAAATAATATAATAATAATAATAATAATTAATTTAGATAAATTAAATAAATCTAATGAACCATATTTGAATTTATAGGTCGTACTATATATATTAATTAATTTAATAATTAAATTAATTACGGACCAACTTAAGTTAGCAAACAACCTAAAGCATAATTAGTTCATTAACCATATCTAATGAATCAATTTAATTTTAATTTAAAATAATTTATGCTCAAATCAAACTCACTAACTTCATATTAAATTTTAATTATGTTTAGACGTGTATCCAAAATTACTATCCTTAATCAGCGAGCTGTGCATTGATAGAAGGTTTTGTTGCAGCTAAAATCAGTGGTGTGGATAGACGGTCTCAAATGATCCACTGATAATCCGTTGTATTAGCCATTAGGAGCCTTTCGCCTAATATTTGACACCAACCCAACCCGAAGGGAAAGGGGTAAAACTGTAATCAAGATTGAAAAAAATTAGGAACCTACAGCTTAAAATTCATTTCTTGTATGAAATAGATTTCTCTAATACCATTTTAGATAATATCAATTCTTTATTTCACCAGAGACAATGTTTTATCCAGGCTAGAATCTGTGGTTAAGAGTGAAATGGGTTAGGATAAAAAAGATTTCACTAAAATTAATGTGGCACAATCCGAATTGCAAATGCCATTAGTTGTTAAAAAAATAAAAAATAATAATTTGATGATTCATTACAGCCATATGGTTCAAAAAGTTTTAGATAGCCAAAACATATAAATATAATATATTTATTTTTATCTAATGTAAAATTAAATTTAAAATACCATAATGATTCTAGGATTCAGAGACGGTTTCAAAAGGCCGTGTGAGCTATCAGAGTCCGTTGCCTTTCTTGTGTAGAGAATGAAGCATCAACGAACTTCTCCAATCGCATGACTATTTTAGAACCTGACTCGATCGAGGCCGTGGGCTGAGAAAGGGGTAGGTCTGCTCAGTCGACATCAGTCCAATCCTGCAGAATTTTTATTCTTTTTAAAAAAAACTCTTATATCTTTTTTAAAATAAATGTTTACTTCTACCCATCATGTCAGCATCTTGTCGGGTCATCGATGATATCTGTCGGCGATCTAATAACTAAATCTGTCGGATCACACTTCCTCGGGCTAATCGCATGAGAGTAAATAAGTTAGAGTTGTTTTTATAATCGATGCATTTTGATATCGGTTTAATAGTCAAAGAATGGGTTTCAAATATATTGCAGAAAAAGTGTTAAAAAGAAAGATGTCATTTAAAATGGTATTTTTTCGATGCCATTTTATCTTCAGGAGCTCGGCCAAGTCAGCTATCCAGCTGACATAAAAAGACATGAAATCGCTACATGATGTGGCGATTTTAGAATAGTGAAATCGCCACACCATGTGGCATTTTTCTCAGCCTCTTATAACAAAACAGAGCCCGATCGGTGCCTGTGCGCGACGATAGAAAATTATTCATCCTCTCCACGCTTCTTTCAAACCCGTTCCAATCGAGTTCCGATCGAGCGTTCCCAAGCATTGTTTCTCCCCGGCGTTCCAATCGATCGTCCGAAGCCTGGTCAGTGGCAAGCGGAGCTTTATTGCATCATCCCCCTTCTTCATCCTCTTCTCTCTCGCTGTCGTCGCCTCCCAGTAGATTACAAGTAAGTTTTTTTTTTGTATGATCTTTGTGGCACGAATGATCCAAATGGCCCCGATCTGTTTTGCCATGATCCATGCAATGGCCCATGACTATCACAACAGCCGGCCGTGGATCTTCACTGTCACAGAAATCCTAATTCAGAAAATAGAGTTAATTTACAAATTAAGAGAATACTATATATTTCATCAACAAAAGCCGCTGAGTCCATGCCAATCTCTTGGCACACTGCTAACACATGTGTACATGGATATTTATATATTGTCCACTTCCCACATGAACAATTACGGTCACTAAGAGAAACAGTCTGAACGTTGCCTCCACCCTTGAGAGCTTCACTGAACCTCCTAGTCACAACCTCATAAGTAGCTCTTTGCATGTTGTATCTAGTTACTCTATGCTCATTAGCTTTGGCCTGACCTTCAGCAACCTTAATCGAAATTTGAGGAGTGAAAAGGTTGTTAGGGTTCTCTTGTACATACCTTAAGGCTTCTGCGCGTCTGGTGTTGAAGTATTTAACAAGACGATGAAATGTCATCTGAACACATGCAGTAATTGGCACATTTCTAGCTCCCCTCAACACGCAATTAAAAACCTCCGAGAGATTGGTTGTCAATGTTCCGTAGCGAAAGCCCCCATCATGTACCAATGTCCACTTCTCCGGCTCTAACTCCGATAGCCAAGACCAAGCTTCTGCATTGATTGTTTTAATCCTTTCCATTAGAAAGTTAAACTTCCAAAGCTAATGTTCGCTCCCTGCTTTCCAGACTGCTTTTCAACTGAACATTTGAGAATCTCGAGTTAAAATTACTGCAAACATGTCTCAAACAATATCGATGATAAGCTCTTGGTGGAGCCCATCCAATTAGATTATCAGCTATGGCACTTAGTATACCTGGATGTCGGTCAGATATAAGACAAATGTCATTTCTATCTTTCACAACATGCCTCCTAAGCCTCAGCAAAAACCAGCTCCAGCTAGCTGTACACTCTTCATCCACAATTGCATAGGCCAATGGAAATATCCTATTATCAGCATCAGTGCCTGTCGCAATCAGCATCTTCCCCCGGTACTTTCCATAAAGATGTGTTCCATCAATAGAAATCACCGGGCGACAATACCGAAACCCCTCAACAGATGGTTGAAATGCCCATAATACATAATTCAGGACACGTTCAGAAGAACTTGCTTCACTGTAGAAATCCCAACATACAACTGTTCCAGGGTTAGCATTCTGCAGTGCAAGCATGTATCTAGGAAGCTTTGCATATGACGGTTCCCATTCACCAAATATATCAATCGATGCCCTCTGCTTTCCACGCCATGCTTTCGAATATGACACTATATAGTGAAATTGTTCTGCAATGGTTGCTATAATAGCTTCAATATTTACACTTGGATCTTTCTCAACAATGTGTCGAACAGCATGGCTAATAACTCGGGAAGTAATATGTTTGTTATCCCGAGTTAAATTACTGAATAAACAAGAGTGCGGCCCTTCATACCTTATGATCTCAAAAAGTCCATGCTTCTTCAACTTGGTAGCACGCAACCTCCACGGACACCGTTGGACAGTACTTGAAGAGGCACATCTCACAGACCAGAATAGTTTTTTGACTCCACCACATTATATATGCGATGCTTCTTGATGTGATACATATCGCATGCTCTCTTTAGTTCATCTTTAGTATTAAACAATAATCCTTTAGCAAACTCAGTCATTGATGGATCCCAAAATTGAGAGTTGAAGGGTAACTCTCTCGGAGTACTAACACATCCACCATCATGCAAATTCAACTCATCATAAAATTCTGGTACTTGTTCATCTGCAAAGGCTTGGTGATCGTGTACCTGAGTTGGAATATGTTCTGGATGACTATATGCATGAATGGAACTAAAGCCAGTCTCATGAACTATATCATCTCCATATGACTCTTCATCTTCATTTGACTCTTCATCTGAGTTATCATGTTCAGGCCAATAGTCATCATCTGCACTCTGTCTGACTCCATTCCCCGACTATCAATATTACACTGATTGTTTACCACATCATCACTCTGCACTACTGGCATAAATCCCTCAATCATTGGAAAATCCACAGGAGTCCTAACCTTTTCCTGCTGCTGGGCTATAGGAGAACTGTTATAGACGTTCTCTATATGACCAACACTATATGGCTCTGGAACATCATCCCTTAAAACATAGACTTCAATACACCGATATTCAGGAAACTTCGAGGGAAATGTCAACATGTGCTCAACATCGTCATCGTCCTCAATTGGAAGAAGCACATATTTTTGATTCAATGTCGGAGATCTCCACATCAATCTGATGATATATCTCTGTACTGGAATTGTTAGAACGTATGTACTTGATCAACTAACTCAGCAAAGCGTGTTCCCGTGCTCAATTTCAAACATTTACGTGGAGGTTGATTATAATGTATCCCTTCTTGGCCGCCATGTTCAATTGATCCATCATAATATAGCAGAACACGTACAGTTTCCATCTGAAAAAAAAGGGTGATAATAAATTTATCAAGCCTCTTGTGTATATGCCTATAAATGTAATCTATTTTCTTGCCAAACCAAGATATGACGGTGCCATCAAAAGGAAAAGTTTAAATGTCCAAATATTATTATTTAATCATCTATATGATCAATAAAATCAGCATCTGAATAACTAGTTGCATTTACTTTAATAGCCTAGCACATTAAACGAATAAACGAATATGATGCAAAGATATTTAGGGCATGGTATTTGTGGTTATAAAAAAAAATTTTAAACACTCACTGCAGTTAACGACCGGGAAGGCGAGGGCGGTGAGAGGTAAGAGAAGGAAGAAGTGGGAGCTTGCCGGAAAAGAGGAGGAATAAAGGGTTGCCACCGAGCAGGAGATGGAAACAGACGGATGCCTGGGAGAAAAGGAGGAAGAAGAAGAAGAGAATCAGGCAGCTGGGGTTAAAAAGCTTGAGAAAAATGCTACAGGGTATGACGATTTCACAATAAGTGAAATCGTCACACCATGTGAAATCGCCACACCATGTGGCGATTTCAAGTGATATGAAATCGCCACATGGTGTGGCGATTTCAGAATAGTGAAATCGCCACACCGTGTGGCGATTTCACTTATTGTGAAATCGTCACACCATATGGCGATTTCATGTCTTTCCATGTCAGCTCGGTAGCTGACTTGGTCAAGCTTCGGGAGATGAAATGGCACCGGGAAAATGCCACTTTAAATGACATTTTATCCTTTAACACCTTTCCTACAATATCTTTGGAACCCATCCCTTGACTGTCAAATCGGTGCCAAAATGCACCGATTTAAAAAACGACTCGCCATCATGAAGCGGCAAGAAGTTTCTAACTGCTTTAAGAATCGAGAGTTGGGAACCGTGGATGCATGGCTTACTGACACAAATAACCAATTTCCCTGGGTTATGACAATTCTTTCCTTTAGTATCCTTGCTTAATCTTTGAGTTAGTGGAGTGTTGTGGACTGCAGTAGTGTGGAAAGCACTGAGAAAAATAATCAGAAATTAAAAATAAATAAAATGGTTTACTCGAAAGAGATGAGCACGCAGAGGAGAAGGACGAAGCCGAGAGGCGGGCGGAGTCGGGCAGAAAGGCGGGCCGCGAGCTGGATGCGACAGAACTCGACGTGGCCACGAGGCGGAGAGGCAGTCGACGACAAGGGCATGCGGAGGCTTTTGGAAGAAAGGGACGAAGGCTTTCGGTCGGAGAGGCGGCCGGCGGGTGGACAGGCGTTGGACGAAACGGCCGTGGGCGTGGGGCGGAGAGAGGAGCGATGGTGGCGCTTCTGTGGAGTGGCGCTTTCTAAACGACATGCTCGGTCCACGCAACGAAAGCGTGGCGCTTTTGGGTGCAGGTGGCGCTTCCCTTCTGAGTGGAAGAATTGTGTTGATTCAATATTCCTTTTTATAACTTTGATTAGGTGAGGCAGAATTTGCTGATTTTGTGCACAGTTTGTGCAGCTTTTGGAAGCCTCTTCTTTGTTCTTAGACAGATGTCAGGAGTTAGTAGCTCAGGATAACATCTGATATAAATGATCATAAATAAGTCAGCTTTGAGATTTTATTAACAAGTGTGTCATACAAGGGGCTTTGGCTTTCAGCTGGGATTAGAGAAATAATCAGGTTTGGGTTAGTGTGTGTTCCATGTGGCCCATTTGACATAGTATATTGTTGGTTTTCAAATATATATATATATATATATATATATATATCATCTCATATATATATGTGTAGCGGAAGCATGCGGATCGTTTAACATGCATAATATTAACATTGTCATATGAAAAGGAAAAATTATTATATAATTTTTTTAAACATAAAAACATACTGATATGTTGAAGTCTCGAAAGAACAGACGCGCTCGAAGGAACAGATGCGCCCTACTACTGGATTCGAAGCTATGAATGAAGAATCCCACGATAGAGTTTACGGACTAAGGTACTTCATAAAATACCTGCAAAATTAAAACGAAACCAGAGCCTTCCTTTCTTAGGATCGATATCGAATTATGAGAGTTGGCTCACTCTTGATTTTCTATATTTCTCACAATTCTGTCGCACATGAAATAAGAGAGAATAAGGAGGAAAGAAACTTTTCTTTCATTTTTTTTCTTACCATCTGAAAGTCCATCTTATGCTATATTTATAGGCTCTATGTGAATCAGAAATTTAATTTAGATAACGTTTATCTGTTACAACATTTAATTTAGATAACGTTTATCTGTTACAACATTTAGATAACATTTATCTCTTACAACATTTAATTTTGATCGCATGGAAACAATTCTCAACGTCAACTCCTTTTATATCAAAGAAAAAGTTGTTTTCTTATCTGTAACTAATTTACAAATAATATTTAAATTAAATAATAATATCTAATAAATCAATTTTATTAGTTTATTTTTAATATTCTTAATAATCACATTATCAAAAATATCGAAAAAAATAAAATTTTTCTCTCTCCATCAACTCATAATATGCGCCACTTACAAGAGCAAAATTCTCTTATGTGATGTTCCACAATAACACTTATGTGCAACCATTCATATCAATTATTATATGAATAATGTGTCTAAACACATTTTTATTTTATCCAATAACTAATTAATTGTATCAAAATAAATATAAGAAAAATAATCAATCAAATTGATTATTTATTTTCATAATAAACTCTTTATTATAAAGTAAGAAAAATAAATAATTAATCACATTAATTATTCAATCCAAGAGTATTCGATGAGATTAACCTAAGATGGTGTGGGGACCATGGACCTATAATTTCAAGCTTCAATAAACTTAAATAAGCTCAATTAAAACTCTCTAATTATTTATTCAGTTTATTAATCTCGAAGTTATTCCACTAAAAACTCGAGACTCTTGAAAATTACAGATTAATTTTACTCGAAAACTTGAGTTGTCCACTGATATAATCATTACATGTAATTCAACCCTCCATAATTAGTTCATAATTAGAGCTAGGTAAAATAATCGTTATACCCCTCTAATTTTATCTTATTCCTTAAGTACCATTGATTCACTAGTTAAACAGTTAATTTATGATCGAATCATAAATTGCGCGCATAACTGTTTAACCCCATAATCAACTCTTAAGGGAACTAATTTTAAGCTTCTTTTCAAAAGCCATGGATTCCATATCTTTAAATCATATTCCCAACCCAATGTGTTATTAAACCTTCAAGATGTAAGTATTGGGCCCAACATCAAATGAGCTTTAACAAACAAATCAAAAAATCCAATAGTACAATCAAGGAGTCTATGATTAAATCAGGATTAAGGTTGATTTACATATGATCATCTTGTAACATAAATTGAATTCTGTATAACGGTCTTAAATAAAGATTTAAATTATGTCGGTCCAAGTCCTATATAATCTTATTATATATAATACCTCCAATAAGTATATCTACACAACAATCCGGATAAGATTATCACATTCAGAATGTTCATGGACCGTATTAGTGATTAGCGATAGAGGATCCTTACTTCTATCAATCACGAACATATTTAAATATATTAGCTGTAATTTTAATCCTCTTGTATACATTATACTAAAATTACAGCCTCATAATATATTTTGGATTTTCATATAAACATTCATCTTTCGTATAAACGAGGCAAGATTGAAGAAAAATGCTTCTTTTATCAATTTAGAAATCAAAAAGTATAAATACATCTAATTTCAAGGGCACTATTCATAACAATCTTCCACTTGCCTTAAAGCAAATGTGACATATCTTTTAATCCCATTCCCATAAGATGTTTGTTGAACGTCTTCTCAGGCAGCATCTTTATGAATAAATCAGCCAGATTTTGTTCTGATGCTATCTTCATAACATTGACATTACCTTGATGCATGATCTCTTTGATGAGATGGTATTTCCTCTTGATATGCTTGCCCCTTTTATGGCTTCTGGGTTCTCTTGAATTAGCCATAGCACCACTATTATCACAAAATAATGTTAATGGCATATCCATTCCTGGAACAACTTCTAAGTCAGTATAGAACTTTTTAAGCCAAACTGATTCTTTAGCTGCTTCACAAGCCGCTATGAACTCAGCTTCCATGGTAGAATCAGCAATGCTAGATTGTTTGATACTTCTCCAAACAACTGCTGCACCACCAAGTGTAAACACTGATCCAGATGTCGACCTTCGAGAATCTTTATCTCATTGAAAATTATAATCAGTGTATTCTAAGGGGTTCAGGTCTCCACCTGAATATATAAGCATATAATTTCTTATTCTCCAAAGATACTTGAGAATGTGCTTTACTGCCATCCAGTGCTCTATCCTAGGGTTTGATTGGAACCGACTAACAACTCCCACTGCATAGCAGATGTTGGTCTAGTGCATAGCATTGCATACATTAGACTTCTAACTACCGATGCATATGGAATCCGTCTCATGTCCTCTTCTTCTTGTGGTGTTTTAGGACACTGTTCTTTGGAGAGAACAATTCCATATCGGGTTGGAAGAAGACCCTTCTTGGAATTTTGTATCGAAAAATGAGCCAACACCTTATCGATATAAGATGCCTGAGACAGTGCTAGGAGTTTGTTCTTTCTATCCCTAATGATCTGGATACCAAGAACATAACTTGCCTCTCCCAAATATTTCATTTGGAATTGTTCGGCCAGCCATTTCTTTACGTTAGATAATATTTTCATATCATTACCAATGAGTAAGATATCATCTACATAAAGTACTAAGAAAACCACACTTTTTTCATTAATAAGCTTGTATACACAAGGTTCATCAATATTTTGCTCAAAGCCATAGGTTTTGATTATTTCATCAAACCTAATGTTCCAAGACCTGGAGGCTTGTTTGAGTCCATAGATGGCTCTATTAAGCTTACAGACTTTCTGCTCCTGATCTTTAACAATGAACCCCTCTGGTTGTTCCATATATATGGACTCCTCTAGATAGCCATTCAGAAAGGTTGTCTTAACGTCCATCTGCCATATTTCAAAATCAAAACATGCAGGTATGGATAAGAGAATGCGGATGGACTTTAACATGGCAACTGGGGAGAAAGTCTCTTCATAATCAACTCCCTCCTTTTGGGTATAACCCTTTGCCACAAGTCTAGCTTTGAAGGTCTCTACCTTCCTATCTGCTCCTCTTTTCTTCTTGAAGATCCATTGACATCCAATGGGCCTGACATCTTTAGGTGGATCTACAAGTTCCCAGACAGTATTGGAGTAAATAGACTCCATTTCTTGGTTCATGGCTTTAGCCATTTGTCTTATCAGGATCATCCATCACACACTGGTATGATGATGGATCATCATTGTTGGTATCAGCTACCACAACATTTGCTTCACTATCCTGTCTATAGTGGGCTAGGGTTCTGATAACCCTCCCACTACGTCTAGGCAACATAATATCCTGACTAGGAGCTGTGGTTTCTTCTTCCCTAATTTCAACAACTCTTGTTGATGGAGTGGTAATCTAATCTTTGAGCAACTCTTCGAGTACAACTTTACTTCAAGGTTTGAATTTATGTATATAATCATTTTCAAGAAAAGTGGCATTTGTCGATACAAACACCTTCTTTTCTTGTGGACTATAAAACAAACCTCCTTTTTGGGTAACCAACGAATAGACACACTTCTGTTCGTAGTTCTAGCTTCCCATATTTTCCCTTAAGAACATGAACTGGACACCCCCATATGCAAAAATGACGTAAACTCGATTTTTGCCCGTTCCACATCTCTAAGGGTGTCTTGGATACAGATTTAGATGGTACAACATTCAAAATGTGCATTGCCGTCTGTAAGGCGTATCCCCAAAATGATATCGGTAGTGAGGAATAACTAATCATTGATCTAATTATATCTAACAATGTCCGGTTCCTTCTTTCTGCAACACCATTTTGCTGTGGAGTTCTCGGAGCCGTGAGCTGTGAAACAATTCCATGCTCAATAAGGTAATCCTTGAATTCTATATCAAGGTATTCTCCACCTCGATCTGATCATAGTATTTTCAGTGATTTACCTAATTATTTTTCAACTTCTGCTTGAAATTCCTGAAACTTTCCAAAAGTCTTAGACTTTCTCCTCTAGCTTGTACGTTGAATGGTCCACACACATCCGAATGTACTAGCTCTAGTAGTTCATTAGCCCTTTGGCCCTTTGCAGAGAAAGGTCTTTTAATCATCTTACCTTCTAAACAAAACTCATAGATAGGAAGAATGCCAATACTTAGCTCTCTCAGAGGGCCATCCTTCACAAGTCTATTTATCCTATCAAGGTTAATGTGACCAAGCCTAAAGTGCCAGAGATATGTTTCATTATCACTATTTATTACCTTTTGTCTTTTGTTAGTCTTAGGATTAGCTACTTTAAATAGTTCGGTATTGTAAGAAACATTTTTATAAGGCGATAAAACATATAACCCATCAACTAAACATCCATGACAAATTTTAAGACCATTTCTTGAAACTAAAATAACATTTCCATTAAATGAAATTCCATAACATTGTTCATGAAGTTTAGAAACTAAATCAAATTTCTAGAAAAGTTTGGAATGAAATAAACATTATTCAGAATAAGAAATTTCTCTTCAAACGAAAGACGGGCTGTTCCAACTGCCTTGGCCGATACCGTAGCCCCATTGCCAACCCTCATTGCCAACTCACCATCAGAAAGCTCTTTTGAAGAACTAAGGAGTTGCATAGAAGAACAAACATGATTTATTGCCCCTGAATCAATTATCCTGGAGGAGGTATCAACCTCAACTAGATAAGCTTCAAGTACAAGTAAATCACATTTACTATTTTTCTTCTCTTTCATTTGGTTGGTGGCAACTTGCCACTTGTCATAATGTTCTCTAACATTACGATCAGCAGCAAGGGTTGGCTCAATGATACCAAATTTGATGTTCTCATTAGTCATAATATTATCAAGATCAGATTTTCATTTGGGATAGTTTTCTTTAGTTAGGGTATTACTGGAAAGCAGAGAAGTAATGGGATTGTTCAAAGCCATTTTCTAAAAAATTAGTCAAGATAAATGTTTATAAGTTTTTGGAATAGAGATTTCAAAAAATAATTAAACAATTAAGGAAAAATACAAGAAAAACCCATGTTCTATTCCCTCGATAATTCAACTAGCCATGTACAAGTCTGCCGCCGTAGGGTAGGTCAGCTTGCACACTTAATTAAATCGAGACTCTTCTCGATTAATAAGTATGTTTCTAAAATAACTCTTATTTTCACACTTATTAACTACCGAATTAGAAAAGGTTTGGTCAAAGATATAATCAACACATTTGATCTCATATCTTTATGAGTAAGACCCACAATTTCAAATTTCTAGACTTAACCCAAGCGTGCCGCTGTAGGGTAGGTCAGGCTTGAAATACATCTAAAATTCTATCCTAAGAGATCTAGCCTTGTTATTGAATTAAACGGACACCACTCGTAGGGGGACAAAATCAAAGCGTCTCGAGGCACCGTTCAAGTCTCACGGTGCTAAACCAATGGTGGAGACCAATAAATTTATTAATTACTCATTATTAAAATGGGGTTATATTTTATTATATAAAGATAACCTTTTATCTTTGTGAATTAAATTCAATAACCTTTAAATCTTGTCATCTCATGTAGATTTAATCTATGAATTTAATTCTTTCATGAATTTCAAGAATTGAATTCTTGTTAATACATTAAGATAGCCATTATCTTTTAGAAATTAATGTTAAAAAATTTTAATAATCATATGATTAAAATTTAATCACATATTAACTTTTAAAATTAATTTCTATACAAAGAATCATATTCTTGTTATTTATGAAATTAAGTAGATTAGTCTTAGATTTAATAATCTCATTATTAAATTAATATCATATTAACTTAAGACTATTTTTAATTTCATAACTTTATTTAAGAATCAAATTCTTAATATATATAATTCCAAACCACCCATTTTTAAATCTTTTTAATATATATAGAATTATAATAATATTATCTTTGTTCATTAACTAAGACCATATAAATAGGCATAATCATGATTAGTCAAATAGTCCTAATCAATAATTTTATGATGCATAGGATGGATATTTCTAATTTCTATATGGCATGATAAAGTTAACTCATCAAATAAATTATTTTATTTTAATGATCTTGGGCCATCTTATGGCCAAACTGTTTGGAGTGGGCTTAGGCCCAATTTGCTTCGAAAACAAGTTTGGGATTTGTTCCAAACCATTTGGGATTTTTATAATGATTTTCTCCACGTACAACACAAACCAGTTTGGATTTTGACGTGATAAAATCTGTGATCAAATCATAGATCCTTTTGGTTTTAAAAATTAATTTTCAATATGGTAATTAATTAAATCATAAATATTTCTTAGCAGCCTATTGTGCTCTTCGGATCGTAGATAGTTGGGTCAAATGCACTAAGGTACTACCAACAGCCTTCCTTGCGGTGCGTCCCTAATATCCCTACCATACGTCCATTGGAAAAGAGATCCGAGGTACTACCAGTAGCCTCCCTCTTGGATCACCCCTGGGTTAAACACGATAGAAACCAAGAACATGATAAATTCCATGCCCATAATTCTTGAGATCTATCCCATGCTCAACTTTTAAGCAAACAGTTTACGATAAAAATAAATACCAAATATCAAATATTTATGCATACCCATCCATAACAAGCATGCTTAATATCAAATATTATAAAACATGTCAAATTATTACATATCAACATCATGACAATATTAATATTAGTACATGACCGCTCTGATACCAGTTGTTGGTTTTCAAATATATATATATATATATATATCACCATATATATGTGTAGCAGAAGCATGCGGACCGTTAACATGCATAATATTAACATTGTCATATGAAAAGGAAAAATTACCATATAATTTTTTTAAACATAAAAAACATACCGATGTGTTGAGGTCTCGAAGGAACAGATGCGTCCTACTACCGGATTCGAAGCTATGGATGAAGAATCCCACGGTAGAGTTTATGGGCTAAGGTACTTCATAAAATACCTACAAAATTAAAATGAAACTAGAGCCTTCCTCACCTTTCTCAGGTTCGGTATCGAATTATGAAAGTGGGCTCACTCTTGATTTTCTATATTTCTCACAATTATGGCGCACATGAAATAAAAGAGAATAAGGAGGAAAGAAACTTTTCTTTCATTTTTTCTTACCATCTGAAAGTCCGCCTTATGCCATATTTATAGGCTCTAGGTGAATAAAAATTTAATTTAGATAACGTTTATCTGTTACAACATTTAATTTAGATAACGTTTATCTGTTACAACATTTAGATAACGTTCTGTTACAACATTTAATTTTGATCATATGGGAACAATTCTCAACGTCAACTCCTTGATCATATCAAAGAAAAAGTTTTTTCTTATTTGTAACTAATTTACAAATAATATCTAAATTAAATATAATAATATCTAATAAATCAAATTTATTAGTTTATTTTTAATATTCTTAATAATCACATTATCAAAAATATCGAAAACAAATAAAATTTTTCTCTCTCCATCAACTCATAATATACGCCACTTATAAGAGCAAAATTCTCTTGTATGATGTTCCACAATAACACTTATGTACAACCATTCATATCAATTATTATATAAACAATGTGTCTAAACACATTTTTATTTTGTCCAATAACTAATTTATTGTATCAAAATAAATGTAAGAAAAATAATCAATCAAATTGATTATTTATCTTCATAATAAACTCTTTATTATAAAGTGAGAAAAATAATTAATTAATCACATTAAATGCTCAATCCAAGAGTATTCGATGCGATTAACCTAAGACGGTGTGGGGATCATGGACCCATAATTTCAAGCTCCAATAAACTTGAATAAACTCAATTAAAACTCTTTAATTATTTATTCAGTTTATTAATCTTGAAATTATTCTACTAAAAACTCGAGACTGCACTCTTGAAAATTACAGAATAATTTTACTCAAAAACTTGAGTTGTCTACTGATATAATCATTACATGTAATTCAACCCTCCATAATTAGTTCATAATTAGAGCTAGGTGAAATAACCATTATACCCCTCTAATTTTATCTTATTCCTTAAGTACCATTGATTCACTAGTTAAACAGTTAATTTATGATCGAATCATAAATTGCGTGCATAACTGTTTAGCCCCATAATCAACTCTTAAGGGAACTAATTTTAAGCTTCTTTTCAAAAGCCATAGATTCCATATCTTTAAATCATATTCCCAGCCCAATATGTTATTAAACCTCCAAGATGTAAGTATTGGGCCCAACATCAAATGAGCTTTAACAAACAAATCAAAAGATCCAATAGCACAATCAAGGAGTCTATGATTAAATCAGTATTAAGGTTGATTTACATATGATCATCTTGTAACATAAATTGAATTCTATATAACGGTCTTAAATAAAGATTCAAATTATGTCGGTCCAAGTCCTATATAATCTTATATATATAATACCTCCAATAAGTGTCTCTACATAACAATCCGGATAAGATTGTCATATTCAAAATGTTCATGAACCGTATTAATGATTAACGATAGATGATCCTTACGTCTATCAATCACGGACATATTTAAATATATTAGCTATAATTTTAATCCACTTGTATACATTATACTAAAATTACAGCCTCATAATATATTTTGGATTTTCATATAAACATTCATCTTTCATATAAACGAGGCAAGATTGAAGAAAAATGCTTCTTTTATTAATTTAGAAAATTAAAAAGTATAAATACATCTGATTTCAAGGGCACTATTCCTAACACGTATCTCCTTAGTGGAGATGGTGCTCATTTTCTACTAACTTTTATGGTGTTGGTTCATGCCATACGGCCCCTACGAACTCATGGTATGGTGTTAAGTTTCTGTAGCTACTCTTTTTGATTTTTTGATTTTTTTTAAACTTTTGATGTCTAGAATGATTGTTAGGTTAATTTTGTTTTGCCTTTCCCATGTTGAAGTGGTTTTTGATGGTTTGGTGATGCGGGATTGCCGGTATTGATATTGACACCTTGTAGCTTCAATAGGGTTTAAGAAACTAAAAAACAAATAGAAGCGTGACAATGCAAATAATTCATAATATTGTAATGAAATAATAAGTTTGAGTAAATCATCCAATCTCTTATACATGGCAGCCTGTTAGCGGCAGTAATAATAGTCAATATTTGTCTTTTACTTAGTCCTAAGGCTAGTGTAGTTAGTCTTGTAGTTGGAGTTTTATTGCTAGTTGAGAGTGAGAGGGCTGCTCTGCACATGAACTATATACATGCCATGTTTGTTGGAACAAAGAGATAATACTAACCTGACTGACAAACATTTATGATACAATATGTTGATTACAAATTTCTACATGCTGCCAGACATAATAATACAGCAGTACCAAAATCAAGTACCAACCCTCAGCTATGGCCAATCTTATTCAGGAGAGCTCCCAGTTTCTATGGATAGATGGAGCTGTCTATAGGAATAGAAGATGGAAAAAAATAACTAGGCACGAGTAACAATATAATGTTTACTACTAGTCCAAGATGAAGTCAAAGACACTACAAATTTCTGCCTTGCTGTAATGTACGTGAACAGAATCCATCGGAAGGTAGTGGCTTGGAGCTAAGCACAACTTGATTTTCAGAATGGCTTCTCCACAGGCATGGGTATGGCACCCCTGATTCAGCAGTGAGAACCCTGTAAGAATTTTGGATTCTTCTTGTCACAGGGCCAACTTCTCCATTTCCAATGATGCGGCCATCAACCATGACAACCTAATGAAAGCAGATATTGTTAATAATGAATCATCATACATTTTAAAGTATCAAGAATCAACAAAAGAAACCTGGCAGGACACAAGTAACTCAAAATAGTTTAAGTTCAGTTGTTGCAGTGAAATTATTTCTTATAAATTATTTGCATCTTACATGGGCTCAAGGAAAAAATATATAAACAAATGTTTTGAAATTGACATGCAGTGGAAAGTTAATTATAACCAGTTAAATCTGTTAGCACACTAGGAAAGTTTCATGTGTTTCTCCAAAAAAAAAGTTATTTTCAAGTTCTGATTAACACAAAATGGAATGCTTCAGTGGTGAGTTAAGCGACAAGATAAATGTATTTTACAAATGACTTTCAGTAGTGTTATGGTACAGTTTCGGAATAGCTTCGAAAGAGTTTCGGTAGAGTTCCCTTTCACCTAGATTGGAGATTGAAGAAGTAAATTGTAATAGAAGTATTATGTTATAGTTTCGGAAGAGTTTCAAAAGAGTTTCGGAAGTGTTTCGATAGAGTTCCCCTTCACCTACTTGAATTTTTTCTTAAAATCACTACCAAGTTTTTAAATACTGATACTGGCTAATGGTACTCATTTTCTACTGACTTTTATGGTGTTGGTTCATGCCATACACTATCCTTTTGCTTGTGTTTGACTAAATGCACGGTGGAATGTTACATTAATATTTTCATCAAGGACTTATAGTTTTGACTGTAAGGATATCAACCAGTTCACATTCACATTTCTATCTAAAATAGTTGGAAAACACTACCATCAAGTATTACTCTTAACAAGAGGATGGGGGTTCGATTCTAATTTAGCCTTCAGTGTTTTTAGCCCTCTATTCTCTCCCTCATCATGAACTCCTGGCTCTGGAGTTACTCGATTTGCTTAATCAGGAGCCTATGTCACATAGCATTGGGGGGAGGGGGGATGGAGATGATGGCAGGGAGTGGAGAATTAGGGCTGAGACAACCTTTTTCTTAAAAGAAAATACAAATAAAGAAAAAGAGAAGGAAAGGAAACAAAAGTTATTTTTCCTTTTATCACTTTGTCCCTTTCATTATTATTTTTTCTTGATAAAATGCTAGACAATGAGAGTTGCTCTTTCTGAACAACCCTAAGCTCATAAATCTTAGGAAAGGTAGAACTCTTAATCTCATATTGCTTGGTCTAATTCACTTGTTCCAACTCTCAAGGATCTACTGACTCGATAACGTGATTGTGAGGCCATTTCTAATTGAAAGCACATTTGATGCATTGATTTCTACTCTTTTGAATAATTGGTAAGTTCAGTGTCTCATACAGTCAAGTCTGGTTTATCATTCTCCCATTAAGCTTTGATTATATGTTTCACTAAGTATTTTTTTAGCATGATTGGCTTGAGTGTCTGATCCATCATGATATAATGTTAAGAATCATTACACTAGTTGTTGAGGGGTAAAATCGCCGTTGCATTGATAATCATGCGAAGGGGCTAAGATCAGCCCTGGCCCCCACTTGCTACATTGTGCCCACAAAGAACGAGCTAACCAGTATGATTCGGCGGATCGAGCTACTCATAGATCGGCTCTCCCGAGCAATCCATAGCTCGGCCTCCCCGAGCAATCCATAGCTCGGCCTCCCTGAGCAACTTATAGTTCAGCTTCCCCGAGCAATCTATGGCTCGGCTTTCCCGAGCAACCCATAGCTTGACTCACGCCCCTGCAAAACCTGGTGTGGGAGAGCCCAAACTCGGTGTAACAGAATTCCAAACGGAAAATCATATCGAAACGTGGCCTAAGACCTACAATAACGGCCTAGGACCTACACAGTTATTGGATCTTGGGCCATCAGAAATCTCTTCCAACCATCGATCCTCTAACGAACAAGATACGGATCTTACCGGCCTTACAACAGCCTGATTCGAATCATCTTCGAATCCCAACAACCTTCGAGCCTTCCAGAAGGCGCTCAATATTCAGGTGATTGCCTATAAATAGGACACTTCAGATTTTCTCAGGTACGCGACTCCAGGCACAGTTTCAGCATCGCTTTCTCTCTCTCTTTCACTGCTCTTCCTTTTCTCCGCCATTAGCGCTCTGCTCGAGCTCCCGAGAGGCCATCCCTGGAGGGACTCCTCAGAGAGAGCCTTCTTCTCATTTCTGTTGATCGCTGATCTCCACTGACTTGAGCGTCGGAGGGTCTTCCACGGAGGGCTACCCCCAACGCCTTCCGCGTGAGGACTTCTTTGTAGGTCCACCCAGGAGGAAGCCCAATCAGAAGACCGATCGCGCCCGAGTCGGAGGACAGATTTCAGCAGCAACACTATCAATTGGACAACCTTATGTAACATAAGATGTGCTCATTTTGTATGGATTGCAAGGATCCTACAATCTTAATTCTAAATTTGCCAGCACGAAAGGACAGTAGCATTACTATCAGAGGAAAAAAAGGGCTCTAGTCCCAGCAGCCTGGCTCAAAGATGGATATAGAACTATGTATGTGCCATTTTCCAAGCTTACAGTGTATAGGACAGCTAAACTACTGATCCTTCATGGACTTTTTTTTCTTTTTTCGTAACTTGGTGTTGGATAAACACATTGAATGTAGTAAACAAGTTAGTTGTGATTAAAACATCTAGCTATCACTCTTTTCTTGGAACTAAACTCAGGATTGGTAAAGCTAACAGCAAGGATGAGACAGGCAATCCATGATCACAGTGAGTTAACCATTTGAGGCAAAATTGTGATGTTAAAAATTTCAGGACTTAGCAAAGATCTAAAATAAGATGGTGCCAAAATATTATAAGTGATAAAAAATATGAATCAGAAATTCAACTAAATCGAAAACCATCAACAAGAACAAAAAATATGAATCAGAAATTCAACAAGCAGAAACTCATATACTTTATAAAGATAAAAATCACTGACACAATTAATTATTAGTAATTGTAATGGTCATTGAACATTCTTAAACAATAAGTTTATGGATTGATATTAAAATTTAGGGAAATTCATAAGCTAAGGCCTGATATCTCATATCTCATATTTAATATAATAATTGTTAAGGTAGAGTTTTGAGTTTCAAAAGAGTTTCAGAAGAGTTTCGATAGAGTTCCCCTTGACCTAGATTGGAGATTGATGAAGTAAAATGTAGTCAAACATTATACTTACAATGTTATCATCTCTAGCATCATATTTGATGCTTCTCCCTCCTTGCATTTTACAACAAAGTAAACATGCTGCAATTATTACTTTTTGTGATATTCCAGGCTATATACACTATGTTACTTCAAAGTGTATGATGCCCAACATGCAGGAAATACTATTTGGTGGACATGGCTGGGATACACATCAAATATATAATCAAGTTTTAAATTATACAAGAAGTAATGGAAAAGATTACAAAGCCTCTATCATGTGCAAAGGATACTTCCAAGATACTTCTAGAGATGCGGAAGACAACTTTCTGTATCAATTTAGAACTTTAATGGTAGGTATGATGAATAGTTAATATGATCACAAGCTAATTTCCCATAATTTGCTAAGTTTCAAACCCCATATTGTATAGAAAGAAACAGTGCCACTATATGGAAGGCCAATTGCCAACAAAAATATAGTTTAAGGCATGGAAAACATCTTTATACAGCAGCAATATGGCATGTGAATTGTAAGGAGGAAGAACATGAACCTTCACTAAGCGAGTGCCTCTTCCCAGGCCATAGCCTTTCCATTCTCCTTGCCAGCGGTATCAATTTCATTGTTCACTGGATATGTTACAAAAAATGCAGAAGCCTACCAACAAAACCAGTACCAAACAAAAAGTGTAAAAATATGCATAAAAAACTTAATGTCCAAAATCCAAGAGGATACCACAGAGTAGTTGCTTCCAGTAAATCCCCCCAATGCTGTCGCTGGATCCAGAGGAGCCTGAAATGCACTCAGGCAAGTTTATGCAGAAGAGTAATGCTGAAATTTTTTTTTTCCAAATGGTGCAGGGTGTTTCAGTTAGAGAAGGTAAAAATTTTGGCAAAAAAGAAGGCGTTCACAAAAGCTTCAAACTGAGAATGCTTAGGGCAACAGAAACACTGAGCAGCTTGAACCTAGAACTCAGAAATTCATATACCAATCAAGAAACACTGTGAACCAGCATTTATGATATGATTTAAAAGAACTTCTGCATAACCAAAATGGAGAACACAATGTGCAGCAAGTTGTGGGAAATATTCTCAAAAGTCAGAAGTAAGCATATAATCAAGATGCAACTTTACCGAGTGGGACAGAATAGATCCTTCAAGATTTTCCAGGGTTCACTGGCTGCAACCAGTTATAGCATCCAGAATGCATGCTATGTCTCAGTCTCTCAAAGAAACTACCTTTCATGATCAACATCAAGACCATGCCATATAAGATGTTGCTATCACTGGCCTTTTACATGACAAAACAATGAAAATTCAGAAATGCACCTAACTTGTACCATGGGTAATTCTTGAATGTTTATATTTCTGGGTAGAGGAATGTTCCAAGAGTGGAACTACGAAACACTAATTTTTGCACCCTATTACCAACACATTAACTCCACAATTTTCACATCACTGTCCATCCCTCTATGTGCCAATTTTTGTGAATGCGGTAATCAGTGTTTCAACATGCAACTGAATTTAGCTTTAGATGTATGATCAGTATAAGTTTTAGACATAGATGGTACAACAAAAAGAGCCCTTTCGGATGGGATGATTGCATGCAATGAAGAAGTGGCATACATATGTTAACTCAAAAGTACATTAATTTATGATCTAAAGGTCCAGCATTAACATTAGGACAACGGGGTCTAGAATGACCTGTTTGCCTACAAATACTACATCGAATTCTACTTCGAGGTTGAACCTCATCCATTTCATTAGGGATCCGAGTTGACTTTGGCTTTCCTTTCTTCTTCGGCTTGAGACGATCCCGATCAGGAATGCTCGTGAATGGCGTCTCCATCCAGTAGTCTTTGTAGGTTAATGGGTTGAACTCCTCACCCCAAGCATTAATGTAGGAACCAATAGTGTATACTTCATCAACAAGAGGCGTTGAGTCCATGCCAATCTCCTGGCACATTGCTAAGACATGCGTATATGGATATTTATAAATTATCCACTTTCCACAAGAACAATTTCGGTCACTGAGTGATACATTCTGAACGTTGCCTCCACCCCTGAAAGCTTCATTGTACCTCCTTGTTACAACTTCATAAGTGCCTCTTTGCATGTTGTATCTGGTTACTCTGTGCTCATTAGCTTTCGACTGACTTTCAACAAGCTTAATTGAAACATGAGGAGTGAAGAAGTTATTTCGATTCTCCTGCACATACTTGATAGCTTCCGCGCATCTCAAATTGAAATACTTAACGAGATGATAAAATATCATCTGAACACAGGCTGTAATTGGCATATTTCTAGCTTCCCTCAGCACACTATTAAATACCTCCGAGAGAATTGTTGTCAAAATACCATAGCGAATGCTCCCATCATGTACCAATGTCCACTTCTCGAGCTCTAACTCTGATAGCCAAGTCTAAGCTTTTGCATTCACTCTCTTAATCCTTTCCATTAGAAAGTTAAACTTTCGAAGCTGATGTTCACTCCCTGCTTTTCATATTGCTCTTTTCAACTGAACATTTGAGAATCTTGAGTTGAAATTACTGCAAACATGTCTCAAACAATACTGATGATAAGCTCTTGCTGGAGCCCAACCAATTTCATTATCAGCTATGACACTTAGTATACCTAGATCAGAAATAAGACAAATGTCATTCTGTCTTTCACAACATACCTTCTGAGTCTCAACAAAAACCAGCTCCAGCTAGCAGTGCACTCTTCATCCATAATTGCATAGGCCAGTGGAAATATCCTATTATCAGCATTAGTGCTTGTGGAAATGAGCATCTTTCCCCTATACTTTCCATAAAGATATGTTCTATCAATAAAAATCATCGAGCGACAATACCGAAACCCCTTAATGGATGGATGAAATGCCCAGAATACATAATTTAGGACACATACAGAAGAACTCTTTTCACTATAGAAATCCCAATATACTATTGTTCCAGGGTTTGCATTCTATAGTGCAAGCATGTATTTAGGCAACTTAGCATATGATGGTTCCCATTCACCAAATATATCAATCAATGCCTTCTGCTTGCCACGCCATGCTTTGGAATATGACACTGTATAATGAAATTATTCTGCAATAGTTGCTATGATAGCTTCAATATTCACACTTGGATCTTTCTCCACAATGTGTCGAACAGCATAGCTAATAACTCGAGAACTAATGTGTTTGTTATCCCAAGTTAAATTGCTAAACAAACAAGAGTGCGGCCCCTCATACCTTGTGATCTCAAAATATCCATGCTTCTTCGACTTTGTAGCACGCAACCTTCATTGATAGCTCTGAGCAGTACTTGAAGAGGCATATTTCACAGACCAAAATGATTTCTTTGACTCCACCACATTATACGTTCGATGCTTCTTGATGTGATAAATTTTGCATGCTCTCTTCAGTTTATCTTTACTAATAAACAACAATCCTTTAGCAAATTCAGTCATTGATGGATCCCAAAATTGAGAATAAAAGGGTAACTCTCTCCGAGTACTAACACATCCACCATCTTGCAAATTCAAGTCATGATAAAATTATGATATTTGATCATATGCAAAGGCTTGATGTTCATGGACCTGAGTTGGAATAGTTTTGGATGACTGTGTATAGGAATGGAACTACAACCAGTACCATGAACTACATCATCTCCGTATGGCTCTTCATCAGAGTCATTATGTTCAGGCCAATAGTCGTCATCTATACTCTCGTCTGACTCAATTCCTCGACTATCAGTGTTGAACTGATTATTTACTACATCATCACTCTGCACTACCGCATCATCAATCTGCACTACTGGCATAACTCCTTCAAGTATTGGGATACTCGCTGGAGTCCTGACCTGCTGCTGGGCTATAGGAGAACTGTCCTGAACATCCTTTGTATAACCAATACTGTATGGCTTTGGAGCAACATCCTTGAAAATATATAGCTCAATATATCGATAATCTAAAAATTTGGAGGGAAATGTCAACATTTCCTCTACATCATCGTCCTCCTCAATTGGATGAAGCACGTACTTTTAATGCAAGGTTGGAGATCTTCACATCAATCTCACAATATATCTTTGCACTGAAATTTTAAGAACACTATGTACTCGGTCAGCCAACTCAGTATAACGTGTTCCCGTGCTCAATCTAAAACTTTTACATGAAGGTTGATTATACTGTATCCCTTCCAGGCCATGTTCAACTAATCCATCGCAATAGATCAGAACTCTAACAGTTTCCATTTGAAAAAATGGTATTCAAATTTTATCTCAGTTCAGCTACAAACGAACTAAATATTATATAGGCATATAGTTCAGAGCATTTAGCATTTAAATAACATAAACACATCATTTCCAATTTCAACATTATGCCTGTTATAGCATATAAAATATAAAAAATCAATGACATCCATGCACATATTATCAATAAAGTAAATCATTCAAAATAATTTTGAAAAAAAAATTATTTCTCCTTCGGACATAAATCTTGTGTCTATCTAAACAATTTTTATATAGTTTTAAGCAAATAAAAATTATCTATAAGAATATCTACTTTGCTAAATTGCAAGAAACCAGGCAAACTTTGTTATATTATAGGTATAATTTAAGTTTCGCACACATAATCCTAAGTAATCATAGAAGTAAAAAGAAAAAAATTCATCTTAATGAAATTAATTATTCTTTAATATATAACATAATAATTTTTGTAAAGAAAGAAAACAAATACATCAAGCAAATAAATTATACCTTTTAGAGGGAGAAGAATAGGATGGGGACTGGTTGGAGGAGAAGTTAAAGAGGAGACAAAAAAAAAAAAAGAAGAAGAGGCTTTGTCAGTTGATGGGTGTAGGAAAAGGAAAGATACTCGGGTTGCTGCTGGGTAAAGACTTAGACAAGAAAAAGAGAAGAGAGTTAGTCACGGAGAAGTGGCAAGAAGAGAAGAGGAGTTAGTCGTGGAGAAGCACCACTTCTCGGGTAAGTTGAGGCTCACTACTTGAAGTGGCGCTTTTGTGGAAAGTTCAGCTATGGCCAAAGAAGAAGGCTCTTGGGTGGTGCAGAAGTGACGAAGAAGTGTGCGCTTTTTGAAAGCGCCACTCCATGTGGTGCTTTTATGTTGTCTCCAGTTGTGCTCAGTGATGTTGCTTTCGGTTCAGAAAATGTCACTTTAACATTTCAGTGAAGGGTTATAAGGTAGGATGAAAAATGCAATTTCAAAATGACGTTTTTCCCTTTAACATCATTTCCATATGGGTTTAGGGTTTTTGCCGCTCTCCAAAAAAGAGAGCGTCGGTAGAGGCGCAAGAATGGCGGGAGCTCCTCGATGGATTCTGCCTCGCTGCCGCCCCACCTCGCCTCTCTCACGAGTAGCTTCGCCACCGTCCCCCGGCCGCCGTCCCGGCTATCATCGACTGCGTCTTGGCCTCCTCCGCGCTCTCCCGCCCCAGCTCTTCTCCTCCCTCCTCCACGCCTTTCCTGGTTTTTCCCAGGTAAGAGAAACACGAAGAAAACCTCTTCTTGCTCCTCAAAGATGCCTATTTCCCCTCTCTTTTTATCTGGTTTCCTTCACTACAGGTTCTTGAATCGAACTACATCGTGTGTCATGCCACAGCGCTTTGCCATCTGATCAAGAAAAGCGGTAAGATTGGATCAGAGCTCTGAATTCTATTGATGCATCGTTTTATTTTAGTTTCTTGAACGTGGTATCACCTTAGGGACTCCAGCTTCGCATGATGCTTTGCGATTACTTATCTGGAGAGTCTTTGTACCGTTGCTCAAAGCAATCGATCCAAATGACTCCGAGTTGCTAAGCCAGGTAATGCGGATTTTGTCTGATGTCATGGTCCCTTTCTTGCGCACTTTTTCATTAACTTAATTTTATGCCCTTTTCTTGTCAGATTAATGGTTTGTTGGGCGATGTGATCTCCAACATGCAATCTTGGGAGCTCGTGGGAGCGACCTTGGTTCCTTTTTGTCTGCGATCAGTTGGCCTGAGCATGGGTATGCTTCACAGTGAAGAGTTGACCACTTATCAATGGAACAGTGAGGGCATTATTGATCAAGAATCCGAGGGTATGTCTTCTGAAGTTTGGCTGTTGTCAATTGCATGCTATATCTTGAAATCACTTCTGGACGTTGCATTGAGAAGCGGGAGGGAAATTGGAAGCCTCGAGCATAAATCGGTAGACGAGTGTAGCTCTTTGAATGGTTTTGTCCATAAGGTGACATGGGACCTATCAAAGATGGCACTTGGGATGCTTATGCAGGGTCCAGAATACCGGTCCTGCTCTATTCGCCTCCTACTCCCATCGGTATTCACCTCGCTGAATGAGCTTTCTTCGGTTATTGTTTCAGTGCATGGTTCGCAATACACACTTTCCAGGTACGGGCGACTCTTTTGTTTCTTGCGATACCTCCTGTGCAAGTTCAGCATTCTGGTTTCTTTCAATTTGTTAGAAAACATATTGTGTGTTTCGTATTGTTCAATTTGATTTGCAGAGTTCTTCTCTCAAGGGAAATATGGAAATGCTGCATATCTCTGTTTTCTCTTGGACATCTAGAGAGACTGGATGCATACCATGTTCTCTCTTTGTACTTCTCATTCCGTCACATGGAGGAGTGTGAAGATGCAACAGTAAGTGACACGGTGAAGAATTTGATATAAGTGCCATAGAGGAATTTTGGAAAGAGTTACGGAAAGGATTGGTATACTTCTACGCCTTTTTTTTTTTTTTTTTCTGTTGTGTTTGCTGCATGTAAGATTCCATTTTGTTTTTCATAGGGAGACGTTTATTTTATATTTTAACGAATCCTTTTGTTGCACTTCTTGTCTTAGGTTGATAAGGACGCTTTTGTGAGAAAGCAAGCTTTATATATTTTAAAGATATTTAAGCTACCGTTCTTCTTCCCAAGAAAGTGAACAAAACCAGTCTTGCTCTGGTGATAGGTGGTGTAATAAAGTTGATAAGAATGCATCAACGGTTTCACATGCTGCAACTCTGTCTCACACTGATATGACAAAGAGAGGAAGGTGGGCTCATAAGGAAGCCAAGTCCTTAGGTGTTGGAGAAGTATGTCATTTGGAAAACAATTGTATGAGTAGTCGAGAGAGATGGAACGTCTTCCTGCTTCTCTATGAAATGCTTGAAGAGTATGGGACACATTTAGTTGAAGCAGCTTGGACTCACCAGGTGAGGTTGCATATCTTAAAGAGCTTCATTTGTGGAGAACATCTTTGCTCCATTCTGCTGGGAACAAAATTTAATCCAGAGTCACAGTAGCTAGCAGCAATCTTTGTACCTAATTCTGTCAAATTTTGTTCAGACATTTTGAAGACACATCAGGTTAAAAATAGGTTACTTCTCCAAACATTTCTAGCAGTGTACTAAAAATGCTGTCAAATATGTTAGCTATGTTGTCGTTTCTCATAATTTTTTTTTGTCTCTTCTCATGCATGCATCTTCTCCAAATGTTGTTTTTCCAGTAAATAGATCCTTCTTCACTTCTGTTGTCTTTATATATATGTATCTATGTATGTATGTACGTAACGTAACTTTGTGAATTCTGCATCAGCATCATCATTTGTATTTAGCTAGAATGATTCTTCCTTTGAGAGGGCCATAGCCTCTATTTTGCATATGTGCAAGCATAATGTTGTCACACTATCATTTTGTTATTGGTGGCTTTGGTTACTAAGTTACTCCATGCTTTCAGGTATCATTGTTGATCTTGTCCAGGCCACTGAGTGGTTACTTGAATCCTATTTCTCATGGAGTCTATCAAATTGAGATGGAAACTTTGGAAGGAATTTTCAGCTGGCTTGCAGTATTGTGGGAACGTGGCTTTACTCATGAAAACCCTCAAGGCTAGTACTAGCTGTCTTCTAATTTCATGAGGTTGAATGTTGAGTTTATTGTTTTGGTGGTTGTCTTGTGACATAGATACTGTTGCCATTCTAGAAGTCATGCTCTTGAATGTTTCTCTTGCAGTGCGGTGTTTAATTATGCAATCATTTTTGGATATTGATTGGGATAAGTATGGAAACTCTGCACAAATATTGCCCAGAAGCTTTGTACTTGGCCCCCTTATACGTGCTTTGAACGATGTTGTGCACCACAAAGACTTTGGTTAGTTTTACTTCTGAAGCTCTTCTTAGTGTAAATGAAGTGTAAAAACAATGTTGTTTGCATAGATTCATCTCTATTATTTAATGCATTGATGATAATGGACTTATTTTCACAAAAGTTATCTTTAGCATATTGATGATAATGAACTTTCTATTTTTAAAGCTAAGGGAAACTTGTAAATCTCATGTTAACATATTGATTTTGTTAATTTTATTATGCAAAGATTGTATATTTTGATGATGAAACTGCTACCAGCTACGTTTAATATTGCTGACGTTATGTATTCATAATTTGAGGATATGTGCTTAGCTCGTTCATTCTTTTAAATGACGCCATTAAGCTTATTTTAAGTTAATAGAAACTTTTGATGTCATCTAAGAACTCTAAAGACATGAATGCGCAGATATGAATGGGAAATCATGGGAGGAATGTTCTATAATCCTGTCAATAGAATTTGAAGCAAAATCTTGCCATTATGAAATACCTGATTAGTAATATAAACTAAGAACCATAGCATTTTTCATTATCTATAAAATCAGAGATGTGTAATCACTAATGATAGAATGTTGCGGCATTTCAAGCTTGCATATATTTATTTATTTGGGGTAAAACAACAATAACAGCAATAAAGCCTTAATCCTAAACTAGTTGGGGTTGGCTAACATAGTACGGTCCTCTTAATACAATCTGAGAACAGATCTCACTGGTGCAACATATAAACCATCCGAACTATGAAGCCATACATATAATCATGATATACAATACAATGTCATGAAACCTCCAAATTTGTGTCCCTCTCCCCCCTCCCACCCCCCAAAAATAAAAGAAAAAGAAAAAAAAGAAAAAAATAGAAGTTCTTAGAGTCATAGTTAATGTCGATGATTCTTAACTAGAGAGCTCATCATCAAATCAATAGTTTTTGGGGTTAAACTTGACCATTAAAGTTATAGCTTGTTTCTCTCTCTATGTTATGTTTAGATCACATGCTTTATTTTTATTGTTTGCTATTTTGCTTATCAGTTTAACTTATTTATTTATTTGATCTATTCCTTTTCTTTCTTTTTGGCTTCTTTATGTGTGTCCCTGACTTGCATCATTTCGATCAAGGTTTGCAAGACTTGTACCGGTGCATTACTAGTTTGGTGTAGTATGATACACTCTCTCTATATCGAGATAGGGTGCCCATTCTTTTCTTACTCTTAACTATAATGCCAGTCGACATTGGAAGATATAGGGCGGTTCATATTGAATTGAAGCTCGGTACTATAACAATACCTTATCGGTCAATATAGTACGGTCGTTGGTATGAATCAACACAACAAACCTTGATTTTGATTATAATGCTAAAGTAGCCTAACTTAGGAATGCTTGCAAAACTACTACGAGTGTTGGTGTCATTTTGATTGTTGGTCCTAAATAATCTTGTTAAATCCGTTCCAGGACAATCTATCTAACTTCATTTAATGGGATAAGGATGGTCACTGTTGATAAGTTATCTATTACTATATCTGGTAGGTGCAATGCATGCAAGAGCATGGACAACTTTAATCATCTATTTGATTTACTTTTTTTATATTCATGTAAAATTTATCTGAACAGCTTTTAAAATCTAGGTCTTTGGTGCGATTGACTTATTTCGTGTTCACCTTTTGCTTAAGAATATCTTGTTGGCTCCTTAATTATATTAGCTAGATTAGTGGTGGATGAAGGGTGCCTAATATTTAGGAGATAGATTAAAAATCTTGGGGAATCTTTTCTTTTTGTTTTTTGTTTTTTTGTTGGGGAGGGGGGGGGGGTGGGTGGTGGTGGCTGGGTTGGGGTCTGCTTATGTTCCTTGGTCTTCATGCAATTTTGCATGGAACTTCCTATGAATAAAGTGGTCTGGGATTGTATTCTCCTTATCTACTTATCTCATAGAGAACACTTTAAATATATGTATGGTTCTTATTTTGAAAACAACCATGGAGATTAGGAAACATAAGCCCACAAAGTTCGCTGAATCGGTATTGGTTGGTGTATCAATGATAGATCGATTCGTTACTGTATCGACACTTGGTATGCCTTGGCATCCCGATTTTCGAACCAGTACCTAAAAAATCAATTCTTGGTTTTTTTTTTTTTTTTTTTTATTTTTCAATGCTTTTAAGTTTTTCATATGTAATTTAAGAAAAATATGAAATAGCAATCCATATATTCATGCTATTTTCAAATTTTTCTTAGAGTGCAATGATCTATCATTAACTCAATGAAATCAAGATTAAAATATGATGTATTCTTGCAGAATTTATATTACTTTACAACCACAAAATAGAAAATAAAAATACTTGAAAGCAATGGATAAGAAATTGTTTACGTAATAGAATGTCTACATGGTGGAATGTTTATAATGCTCATAGAATGACATGTAATGTACATCCACACTATTTTCTTTCTTTTTCCCTTCATAACCATTCATTTGTTGGTAGGTCTTAATTTATATGCATATCCTACTCAGTATAAGATATATGTTGTGTTTTTTCAAAGCTTCATCTTGACTTATGCTGTAGTATGTTTGCCACTTTAGTATTCTTTTCATGTCTCTAGTTGATCAATGCATTTTATGCTGCTTCTTAACTTGAGATCACCACTTTATCCTGTGACAATTTCATTAACTTTATCTATCTAGTAATTGCTCTTGAATTTTGTGGTTCATTAGTTGTATGTTTTTTTTTAAAAAATTATTCCTGTAATATCACTGCCTATAGTTTTGTGTTTAGTGCCAGGTTGAAGCTTAATTTCATTCATATTAAATTTAATACCTATTTATGTTGTTATCTCATTCATTATCATCATCATATATCATAATCCAAGAATCACAACATTTTTCTTGAAATTTTAAGGGTTTTTTTTGTTAGTATTACTTGTCTCATATTGATTTGTTGGTTTCCTCCATAGAACTTCCGAGCAATTTGTTGAATTTTGTGCTTTTGAGCTTTTGTATGGGCCATGAAGGTGTACACTTTTCAAATTTAGGGATTTTTTTTTTGTTGCAGGTATAAAAGGTGTTTATGATTCAAAAACGATACAGGGTGCATCAAAGTTTTTATGCAATTTTTCTCGTCAACTGAAAGTGAGGTAGAATATCAGTGCTACTTTTCCCAGTATGACATTTTGGCTAATTATACATGAACAAAGCTTGCTGTTCTTACCTAACGACTATGACACTAGAATGGTGCAGTGTTATTTGGATTTGGCAGTTTATTATTGATTTTTGGATATTCTTTGCACCATCTTGCTATGTGTTAGTGCTTTGTTATCATATGACGAGGGTTTAAATATTGAGGTATGGGGCATATCAATGGCTGCACTGTGTGGGATGTGTTGTGCCACACATCATATCAACAAAGGGTACATACCAATATTCTTTGGCATGTCCGATGAACACTTCATATGGCCTATTTTGGCCTTCAAATTCTTTTTTTTTGGGTTTCTTTTATTTATTTATTTTGGTCTCTTTTTCTTCTGTTTTGTTAATTTATCACTTTCTTTTCAAGAGACATGTTAATGTATAAATTTTAAATGCACTAGCCATCCTTTTGATGCATGCTGATCTTTTTTTTTTCAGTCTTTTAATTTATCACATAACTTCACATCACATGCAATTAAAAGCATATTGAAAATCTATATTTATGCACTAACAATTAGAGTGTAATTAGGTTGCTGGATATTCTAGAATTAATAAAAGATATTGAAGATTTTCAATATTCAAGATGAGATAGCCTACTATTAGTATTGATTTGACAAGTGCACTAAGAAAGAATACGTGCTAGAAGTTCATAAGTTTCAAGACTTTCAATCAGGTTTTTATTGAGTCCCATCTAAGGTTTGACCATTACTACCTTTTCTGTCATGAGATGACTTGTGGGCATGCTATAGTATTTTATTTAGCTCCTCCAAATAATGCAAAGCTAAAACCTTTACCTCTTTGTTCATATTTGATAGTTTGACTCAGCAAGGAAATACACTTGGATAAATTTCTAGAAAGGCCACTGTTACCCTGGTTAATGCTTCATAGAAATAGCTGGCACTAATGGAATGTCTTCCTAAAAGTAACTAGTATATGATTTGGATCAGATTTTTGAATACTAGATAATTAGACATACGATGCTTTAGGATATCCTACAATCACGTGGTGGTGATTGCTATTTGCTCATTTTGATATGAGATGAATTTTGCCCGACCTGTCATTGCAATGATTGGGGAGAGAGAGGGGGGGGGGACTAATCATGTTTGATAGATACATTAAACTTGTATGGACCCCCACACCTACAGCTAACTGCAAATATTCTTGACCACTTCTGGTTTAACAATATGGTAATTTTATGTGTGCAAGGAAGATGATGATTTTTTTCTCCACACGAATTGCAATTTTTCAGCATCTGCTTGCTGTTGTAATCGTTCTCACTAATAATTAGACAATGTATTTTGTAATGTAAGCACGCAGTACTGCTCATATTTTTTCATCTTATTGCAGTGATCGTGTGACATTGATTTGGAGCTTAGCTTCTGTTGCCAGACAAGAGTCTTTTGGCCGAGCTGGATTGATGGCTCTTGCCTTTTGTATTGCATCTGCTGCTTGTCAATCTTATATGGATAATGAGAATGAAATAAATCATAGGGAGAGGAGCAGATTGGAGGTCGATCAAATAAAATCTTCTCAGGAAAATCTTTTGCTCTGCAGTTCTGCAGATATATTGGATGTTCTAGGAACTGTTATGGAGAGAAGTAAACAACACTTTAATCCTAATTATCGTCTTAAAGGTCTGGTATATCTAGTAACATATTGGTGTTATTTATGTTTAAAAAATTATTGTTGTCCTTAAGATAGAGAAAACTGGTTTCTAGTTTTTAATATGTGATTGTGTTCAGTTTGTGAACAGGTTTTAAAAGCTTCCTTATCCCTGGTTAGCATTACTGAGGTCCCATTAGATCTGCTTTTGTACTTTCTCTCAACAGTTCCTCGAGAATTTACCGACCATGCTGGTATGTATTTCAGGTAGAACTGAAATAGTTGATATCTAATTTGAGATTCGGATCTTTTAGTTATTCAATCTTTTATAAGTTCTTTCTTTTCTTTGGGATCAAGCATGTAGGATTGCCTTTATGGTTTTTTTAGATATTTGGATTATCTGCGGCAAGGTTCGTCGAGCCATACCAATAGCCCATGCTGGCTGGCGATGAGTCTGGTATGGTGGTACCAAACCATACCATATCATATCGAACCGCCGACATAGAAAGAGAGAATGGGGAGAGGAGAGGGAGAGAGAGGGCCACCGCCATTAGGAAAAAAAGAAGAGAAGAGTGTACCTTTGAAGTTGAAAGGAGGTACGACTACCTTCATTGTTGCTTGAAAAAGAAAACAAAGAAAGAGAGGGTGAGAGAGAGGGCTACTGGAAGAGAGTTGCCCTCATTGGGGGGAAACAAAGGAAGAGAGAGAGGGAAAGAAGAGCTCTAAAGCTAGAAGAAGAAGAGAGAGGAGAGGGATAGTAGGGGGAGACATACCACTGGTTAGTGATGGCATTGGGTGACAATGATGGGCTATGGCGAGGATGATGATGGGGGTTCTGGTTTGATGGGAAAGCATTGGACGAATCTTGAAAAGTCAGATGAATTTAATAACAAATCATTTTTAACTGGGTTGAATTCGAAACCCAATAAAGCAACTGTTTTAAATAGGCAAACTGTCTTAGTTCCTAGTCAATTTGGTTCAGTTCACCCTAAATTGGCCAGTTCGGGACGATTTAGCACACCATGGTCTGGAGCTAGCATTTTAAGATTTGTTGTTTTCTTGATTTTATATCAATGCAACTATGGAATTTGCTGACTCTTTTTTCCTGAAAGTTGATCTCAACTTACTATGATGCTAGCTTTTTGCTATAAATGGTTATGCAAGATAAATTCAACTTGGGATGAGTTGTGGGATTGCTTTTATTAATACTAAGTGAACACTTCAGCATGTCCATACAATCTGACTGACTTTTTCTTGGTGAACTTGCAAAGTAATCTGCTTTTGTGTTTGCTAACACATGTTTTTAGCTATGAAGCATAGATACAGATACAGGTTGTGGATATGACATGATATGGATATATATGCTAATATGACCAATATCAAAAAAATAGGATATGATATGTCTGGGATATGATAAGATATATGTGTGTATTTACGCAAATATAAAAACGATACTTAAAACAAGTATAGGACATGTATCCAAGAAGTATCTATCCTACAAGTATCAGTATCTGATATGGATAAGATATAGATACGACATATGATTTGAAGTATTTGTGCATCCTAGATTTATAGTATTAGACATTTATAATTTTTGATCATGTTCAGTCATCTTTTCATATTAAAAGTGGTATTTGGCTGATTTCATGTGTTCAGTTTGATGTTAATGGTCCTTAAGTGATTAGTTTTATGTCTAGTACAAGTGACGTAACAAATTATAAAGAATCAATTAAGCTCATTATTATGGTGTTGTTTTATTCTGAAATATGGCTAGTCTTGTCTTGTTAAGAAGGAATGATAGGTCCCCCCCATAATTGTGAAGTTGTTCAATTCTAGTATTCATTCTCATTATTTCTCCACTCCTATCTGTTTTCTTTTAATATATTTTATTTCAATAGCTACGGGTTGGAAAAATTAATATGGTATGGGATGGGATGACTAATAGTATTAGAAAAGTAGCTATGGAGATGTTAGGAGAGTCAAAAGGAAAAGGGCCATACGATGAGTAAACTTGATGGTGGAATGAAAAGTTTAATTAGCTGTTAAGGTTAAAAGAGAGCTATAGAAAAAAAATCTAAATATAGGGTTAAAGAAGCATATGAAAACTATAGGGTAGTTACGGAAGAAGTTAAAAAGTGGTATAAGAAGTTAGATATAAGGCATGTGAAGAATTATATCATAAGCTTAAAACTACAGATGGAGAGATATATATATCGAATTGCAAGACTAAGAGATAAAAAAAAATAGAGATATGGTTCATATTAAATCCATCAAAGATAAGGATTAAAAAGTTTTGGTTAAAAAAGATGGGATCAAAGAAAGATGAAGAAGCTATTTTAATAAATTATTAAATAAAAAATCATTGAGATAATTTAAGATCCTTATTAGTTTTATTGAGGATAAAGTTATGACATATGCTTATAAAATTAAGATATCTAAAGTAAAAGAGGCTATAAAAAAGATAAAATAGGAAGAGCTATGAGATGTAATAAGATTTTTATCTAGGTTTGAAAATATTTAGATGATGCTGAAATAACTCGAATGATAAATTTATTTAATAAGATTATAAAAATTAAGAATACCTAATGAATGGATAAAGAATACTATTGTACCAATTGATAAGAATAAAAGAGATATTCAAAACTACTCTAATATTGTGGTATCAAGCTTATGAGTCATACTATGAAATCTTAGTAGATGGTAATTATTGAGCATAGGTTAAGACATACTACAAAAGTATAAGATAATCAATTTGGTTTTATGATAGGAAGGTCGATTATAGAAGTTATTTTTTCTTTTTAGGAGGTTAATGAAGAAGTATAGATAAATCTTTAAAATCTTATAGTTGGTGTTAGAAAAAAAGGAGTACCCATAGAATATATTAATATGATAAAAGATATGAATGATAGAGTAGTTACTAGTGTAAGAATTACTGGCGGTAATACTAGTGAATTTTTATTAAAGTAAGTTTATATCAAGGATTTGTTCTTATTCATAGGTTTATATCAAGGATTTGTTCTTATTCTTTACCTTTTTGCTTTAGTTATAGATGAGCTTACCATACATATTTAGGATTTTTTATGATGCATATTATTTGCAGATGATATATTACTAGTGGATGAACTTACACCGGAGTTAATTGTAAGTTTGAATCATGAAGAATATATTAAAATTTAAAGGTTTAAATTAAGTAGGATAGAAATAGGATACATAGAATGTAATTTTATTATAGTTTGAAATTGAGATGAATATAGAGTAAAAATTGAGTATCATGAAGTTTTCAAAAATGATTATTTTCAATATTTAGAATTGATTATTCTTAAAGAATGAGAGATTGAGGATGTTGTCTATAGGATTAAAGTAGGTTGGATGAAATAAAAAAGTACAAATAGAATATTATGTGATCATAAAGTATTTACTAAGTTGAAGAAAATAATTTATGGGATAGTCATAAAATTAGTTATGTCTTGTGGTACGGAATGCTGAACAATTAGAAAGTTACATATACACAAAATGAATGTGGTTAAAATGATAGTGTTGAGATGGATATATGGTAATATAAGAAAAGATATAATAAGAAATAAAGTCATTAGCAAAAAAAGTAGTAGTACTAATCAAGGACAAATTAAAGGAATGACGACATAGATGGTTTGGTCATGTGCAACGTAGACCGAAAGATGCATTTGTATGAAAGAGTAATATGATACATGTAAAAGAAAAAAAAAAGATAGAGGTAGACCAAGAATTGCATGAAAGAAAGTGATAAAGGAAGATTTAAAATCTTTTCATTTTACAAAAATATGATTGAAAACTGAGTTGAATGGAGAAAAGATTTATGCAGCCGACCCCAACCAATTTAGGATTAGGGCTTTGTTGTTGTAGTATTTCTGTAGTGAGCTAATGCTTGCTTGATGCTTGAGCTAGTGAGGCTTTAGAGTTGTTTCTCATGATATCAAGTTGAAGTCGAGAATAATTAGACACTGATGGAGTAATCCTAGGGATAGTAACACATTATGGCTGGGCCTTCATTCTTTCTTTTCGCATAAGTTTTGGGTTTGCCTGGTCTGAACACATTCAGCCTTTTTTTGCTTTGATGTTTGTATGATGTATTTAGATCCCTGTGGGGCACCCTCCATCTTTCAATTCAGCTGTGCGAATGCAGTGATGAAGAGAAGATAGTGTTGGTGTGCTGCAACTTGTAAGGCTTGGAATTCTGTTGAGACAGTGTTGATGTGCTGCAGCTTGTAAGGCTTGGAATTCACTTGTAAGCCTAAAATTTGGGCATTTGAAGGTTTTGTGCCTTTTTTCAGCATGACTACAACATGTTGGCTAGAAACTATTTTGGTATATTGATTTGTGGAAGCAGATTCATGTAGTCGACCCCATGTAGTTGGGAAAAGGCTTAGATGAGTTGAGTTGAGTTGAGTTTATCTGTGGAAACCATGTTAGAAGGTGATCCTTGGTGCAATTGTGAGGTTGGTCCATTGTGACCATGAGGTCACAGGTTCAAGACATAAAAATAAACTCTTTGATGTGGAGGTAAGGCTGTGGTGCATCAGATCCTTCACAGACCCTGCAATGGTGCACATGCACCAGGCTGTTCTTTTGATTCATAGAAACTATATTGGCTATTATGGTTGTTCAAAAGCTTGGAGATTTGAGTAGTCTTTTGCGTGTCGTAGTGCAACAATTTAAACACCTTAATTTCATTAATCTTAGGTAGAGTAGCGAGAGTAAGGGATCGAATCCACAGGGACTTTGAGTAATTATCTTGAAATAAATTTATACAATTAAATATTTAAATAAACAGATGATCGGTTGTGAAAATAATTAAGATATGATCTATATCTTAATTAGAGTACAACCCGTACTCGTAGATCACGGCCCGTCCCTTTTAGAGAATAGATCAGTCAAAAATTATTTTCGCTTGAAGAACATTCAATAAAAAGTAAACATAAATAAATACTTTATTTTATAGTATCCAAAAGAGTATATAAAAAATATAATTTACTACTTTCTAAGATTATAGATCTGCTATTCGCTTCCTACTCCCTGCATCCGCTTACGCTTTCGCTTCTTGAAATAGAAACGCTTCCGCTTCTTGAAATAGAAAAATGGTTGATTGGTGGATAGAGAATGGATGGGAAGATTTGGGTTAGAAGAAACAGAAATAGTAGTGGGGCGGAACAAAGAGAAGGACGAGGGGTGAAAGGATTATTGGATGATTCCTCAAGTGGCTCTGATGGTGTTCTTTTATAAGGAAGGAAGACGCATCGACTCCATGTGTAATCTGCGTTAACTGCTTGCCTTATCTCCGTAGATCAGATTTGTTCCTTTCAAAGTTCAAATTGCAGCCTTAAAAATATCGCATGATTTCTTCTTATCCGCGATTGCTTTAAATTGCGTGCAATTCCATGGTTAAATCTTAAAAATTCTATTTTGAGCTCGTTTCAAGTTCGATTTGAGTGCCATTTGTACCATTGAACTCCTAAAATCAAGCTCTTTGAGTTGGCATGGTATCTTCCTGAAAATATTACATAAAAGTATCAAAGTTAAAAGAATAACAATAATTTGGTCTATAAATTAATACTTCTATGGCTAGCATTTATGTACTTATCACTCCCCTAACTTAATCATTGCTAGTCCCTTAGTAATATAATTAAAATAAAATCATGTGTCACTAAGATTCTCTTTTGCAAGATTAAATATAGGCTTAAAGTTGAAAGAAGCTAGCTAGTATCACTAACTGAGTATTGAGTTTTTAAAGTAAATTTCGTAGTTAGAACTATCGGAAATTTTTTTAGAGTTCATCCATGGATCTACAACATTTGTGTTTGTGATGGCTAACTTAGCATTTCGGTACTAGCTTGTAAAGAACAATGGTATCTTTGCTTATCATAGTCAATTTTTTATATACCCTTAAATTAAGCACCTGGTCTGAGGTAGCTTTCACACTGCCTGATATATATATTTTTATTTTTTTTATTTTATATTTTTTAAGCGATATCTTCACACGGCCCACTTTTTGATGCGAACAACAATGCTTAGGCAAAGTGCCCGGTTACTCGATGAAAAACCAATGTTTAAACTTGCTTTTTTTAAAATTTTTTTTATTTTTTAATCAGGCAGGTAGCTCTTTCCTTAAATTCAAGTTTCTCTCATCGGGGTGTATATCAATTACCAATTTTCAATAATGATTGAATCCCCAATTGACCTTACAACTAATATCTAGTTTACCTCGTCAGTGTGCATGTGCAATAAAAGTGCTAATAGCCTTTAGATGACCTATATAGGTTGCTAAAAGTCTGACAGCTAGTCTACTCCATGGCTCGCTACAGTAACTAGCTAATACTTTCTAACTCTGTAAAATTTCTTTCATGGCACATAATTTAAAAAAAATTGAAATTTTTAAAAATTGCCAAGGTGTTTGCAAAATATTTTTCAAAAAGGTTTCTCTTATCCCCCAACTTAATTCCCATTGTCCACAATGATAAAATAAGGAAGAATAAAACAAGAATAAATATCACCTGGATGAGATATGCCTCGTGTAATGTTAGGAGTGACCGTGCGGAGTAGTCTCTTATTCCTATAAATAAGAATCACCAAAATAAAGTCAGAAAATAAAAATTTGTGTTGCCTCCCAAGAGCGCTAAGTTTAAAGTCTTCAGCCAGACTATGCTTAGAATCATGGTGATGCTAGATCCAAGAGGTCAATAGATTCAACTAACTTCTTATCATTAATTTCATCCATATAAGGCTTCAATCGTTGACCGTTCACCTTAAAAATATTCCTTTGCTTAGAATCTTTGAGTTCTATCGCCCCATGGGGAAATACCTGGGTTACAAGAAAGGGTCCATCCTAGCGGGAGCGAAGTTTTTCAGGGAAAAGTCTTAGTCTGGAGTTGAAGAGCCAAACTTTTTGATTAAGTTCGAAGGTTTTTCTCGAAATGTATTTATCGTGGTATGCTTTAGTTCGAGCCTTATAAATTTCAGCATTTTTATACGCTTCATTACGTAGCTCTTCTAACTCATTCAACAGAGTCTCTTATTGGAACATGCATTTTTCATATCAAAGTTAAACTGTTTAATAGCCCAAAATGCACGATGTTTCAATTCTACTGGCAAATGACAAGCTTTTTCGAGCACTAGTCGGTATGGAGACATTCCTATGGGAGTTTTAAATGCAATACGATAAGCCCATAGTGCATCATCTAAACGTGTTGATCAGTCTTTTCTATCAGGCCTTACAGACTTCTCTAAAATCTGTTTGATCTTCCTGTTAGAGATTTCTACTTGGCCACTAGTCTGAGGATGATATGATATTGCAACTTTATGGGTTATCCCATATTTCTTCATTAAGTTCTCAAAGTGTCTATTAGTAAAGTGTTTACCTCCATCACTAATAATAGTTCTTGGGCACCCAAATCGACTAAAAATATTATGTTGAATGAATTTGATTAGAACCTTATGATCATTAGTTTGGGTTGCTATGGTCTTAACCCATTTTGATACATAATTTACTGCAACCAATATGTATTTGTATCCAAATGAAACAGGAAAAGGTCCCATAAAATCGATCCCCCAAACATTAAAAACTTCGACTACTAATATGGGAGTCAGCGGCATCATATCTTTCTTGGAAATATTTCAATTTGCTGGCATCGTAAACAGTTTCAGCTAAACTTATGTGCATCCTTGAAAAGTGTTGGCCAATAAAATCCACTCTACAACACTTTTGCTGCAGTTTTCTTTCCATTAAAGTGTCCTCCACAAGCAAGGGTATGACAGAAGTTAAGTATGCTTTTGAATTCGCTCTCAGGGACACACCATCTAATTATCTGGTCAGGACAATGCTTAAACAGTTTAGGTTCTTCCCAAAAATAATACTTGTGAAAAAAATCTATCCTTTTCTTGTTTAGACCAGTGAGAAAGAATTTGTCCTGTTGCTAAGTAATTGACAATATGTGCAAACCAGGAAAGATCAAAAGAAATTGAAAAAAATTCATCAGAAAATTCTCCATGATCTCATCTATGCTTGATGTGTTTTCAACTAAAATTTGGAGATGTGATCAGCTACCACATTTTCAGAACCCTTATCACAGATCTCTAAGTCAAATTCTTGTTGAAGCAAAATCCATCTGATCAGTCGCGGTTTAGTATCTTTCTTTGATAAGAGGTGTTTAAGGGCCATGTGATTAAAGTAAACCAAAACTTTAGATCCTGAAAGATATGATCGGAATTTTTTTAGAGCAAACACAATAGCTAATAACTCCTTTTCAGTAGTAGTATAGTTCAATTGTAGTATAGTTCAGTTGAGCATCTGAAAGGGTTTTACTAGCATAATAAATCACATGTGGCTCCTTATTGATTCTTTGTCCTAACACTGCACCAATTGCAAAATCTGATGCATCACACATGATTTCAAAGAGAAAGGACCAATCAGAGGGCTTGATAATTGGTGCTGTGGTCAAAGCTATACGAAGAGTATTGAAGGATTTCCAACAATTATCATAAAAAATAAAAGGGGTTTCTTTGGCAAGCAATTTGCACAAAGGTCTAGAAATTTTGCTAAAGTTTGATGAATCTCCTATAAAATCCAGCGTGACCAAGAAAGGAGCGTATTTGTTTGACTGAAGTTGAAGGTGGGAGTTTTGAGATGACTTCCACTTTGGCCTTATCTACCTCAATCCCCTTCTCAGAAACAATGCGGCCTAAAATAGTTCCCTCTCGGACCATAAAAAGGCTATTTTCCCAACTTAACACCAAATTTGTTTGTTTACATCGTTTCAATTCTTGAGCTAGGTTATTAAGGCAATCCTCAAAAGTGGTCCCAAATACTGAAAAGTCATCCATGAATACCTTCAAAAATTTATCTATCATGTCTGAGAAAATTGCCTACATGCATCGCTGAAATGTAGCAAGTGCATTACAAAGTCCAAATGACATGCGTCTAAAAGCAAACAGGAAAGATTGGTATTTAATTATATCCTAAATAACCATTCAGGAAGCAAAAGAATTGCTGACCAGCTAATCGTTCTAGGATTTGATCGATAAAAGGTAGCGGAAAATGATCTTTCCTAGTAATGTTATTCAGTTTTCTGTAGTCTATGCAAACTCGCCAACCAGGGGTCTTATCATCTATAATTTCCTCTAGCATGTTGATCTCATTATGGTCGTATAGAGGTGGTCCTTGAGATGCATTAAAAATATTCAACCTTAGCTTTTTATTTCCAAAAGATACCGGTTTATACAAGCATTAGCAGTTGCTAGAAAGGGTCTACCTAGAATGATTGGTATTTGACTGGGGTTGTAACCAGAATACATATCTAAAACTAGAAAGTCTACTGGAAAATAAAATTCATCCACTTTAACCAGCACATCCTCCAGTATTCCGCAGGATACCTTAATTGATCGGTCAGCTAATTACATGGTTATTTTTGTTGGTTTCAATTCTCCAAATCCAAATAAGTTATACACTGAACTTGGAAGAAGGTTAACACTTGCACCTAAATCTAGCAATGCTTTCTTAATTGTAAGGTTTCCTGTGACACAGGATATCATTGGGGTTCCAGGATCCTTAAGTTTGGGTGGAGTAACTTGCCTACTCAGTTAGGTTGACTTTCTTCGGTATGTGTGCCTTAGATTTTCGCTTTTGAGTGCATAAATCTTTTAGGAATTTGGCATAAGCAGAGGCTTGTTTAATTGCATCAAGAAGGGGTAAATTAATTTGAACTTATTTCAACAATTCTAACATTTCATTCATCTTGATATTCTTCTTATCAAGAGATAGAGGAGATTCTAAAGCACTTGAAAATGGAGCCTTAAGTATGGGTGTTGAATCAATTGGTTCTTTTTTTTTAATATTTTTTCTTATTGAGTTGCTCTTCTTATTGAGTCACTTCATGCTGATTTAAAGTTTTTTCATTCCTAAGGGTTATGATAGATCTGGCATGTTCAGAAGAAGTTTCTGAACTAGTGGAGCTCTCAGCCATGTATTGTCCTCTTGGATTACTAATGGGCTGACTGAGTAATTTATCCTCCTCTCTCCTACTGAAAGCTTTTTCTAGCTGACCTATCTGGGTTTTAGCTTGGCGATAGACTGGGTATTGGAGTGAAGGAGTTGAGTATTCATTTCTAGCCCCTTCAGTGCTTGTAGCACCTTATCTTCGAAAGTAGGATCATGATTACTTGGTAAAGGTTGTGGGATGCTTGGATATTGAGAATACGATATGTTTTTGAATTGTGTCTCCTGATGGTTAAGCTTAATTGATATTGGGTTGATGACAGATTAAGGTTTCCAAGAAAAATTTGGATGATTTCGCCAGCCAGGATTATAAGTATTTGAATATAGATCATTTCTTGATCTAGGAGCCATTCGGGTTTGGGCTTGGTGGGCTTGCTTTTGAACAAGCTCAGGAAATTAGTATGCAGCTGGACAATCACTTATAGAATGGGTCGGACTTGAACAGATTATACAAACCTCATGATTTGAATAAATGGGGAAGAGGTATTTATTTATAGAATTCGATCAAGTTTCTAGGACAATTCATATACCTTAGCATAGATATCTATAGAATGACCTATTTCATATATTTTACCTCTTTTAGATCTTATAGGAGTCTCTACAAGTAGTTGACATGTGATGTAATGAATTCTCACTCAATGTCTCAAAGAGTTGCCAGGCTTCATGTTCATTCTTTAACATAAATGTTCCACCACATGAAGCATCAACCATTTGCCGGTGCTTTTCTGTCAAACCATCATAAAAGCATTGGACCAATTACCATTTGGGTATAGCATGATGTGGACATTTTTTAATCAATTCTTTTATTCTTTCCATGTCTTGTGAAACATCTCTCCATCTGTCTAGAAAAAAACTTGTTATAGCTTCTCTAATTTGATTAGTTTTTCCTATAGGAAAGTATTTCTTGAGAAACTCTCTTTGAAGATAGTCCCATATTGAAATTGTTATAGTATCTAAAGAATTTAACCAATATTTGGCTTTGTCCTTGAGAGAAAATGGGAACAACTTAAGTCTAAGAGCATCGTTAGAAAAATTTTAAATTTTTACAGTAGAACAAATTTCAAGAAACTCATCTAGATGTTTGTAAGGGTCTTCATTTGCAAGTCCATAAAATGAAGGTAACATTTGAATCACACTTGACTTGATCTCATATTGAGTGGCCTCCACTGGGGGCACTTGGATGCAAGGAGAGTAAGTATATTTCGAAGGAGTGAAATACTCCTTTAACTGGCGTGATGGATCATTTTCGTTATTAGGGTCCATAATTCTAAGTTTGTTTACTCTAAAGGTTCTCTCTATTTCAAGATCTACAGGTATGAGGTTAGGTTGTAACGATCAGCGACCAAGGATACATCCTATCGGTATACTCTAAAGCAAATAGTAATTCAGTTTTTTTTTATTAAACTAATGTAATAGAAGAGAAAGAAGAAGATTCTAAAAGAAGTATCCTAAGAGATTCCTAGAACTAAGAGCAATGAAGACTAATTTAATTAGGATTTAATAATTATTAGCAATCAAGTTAACAAAGATTAAACTCTTTACCCTAGGCTTAACCTAAATCTAGACAGCTCCTAACTTTCAAGACCGCCTTGGAGCCCTCCAAGTCAAAAACTAACTGATCAACTAGCTAGTTAAGGGTAAGGTCAGTGGGGGTTCCCCCATTGTTTGCCTTAGGTACGCGAATGGAACCAATTAAATAACCATTTTCCTTTCCTTTTCTAGACACCAGTTAGTCAGTCAATCCCGATTCGAACCAACTCTTTCGGGTGCCTTATCCTATTGAGCTCGAGTTCCTTAAGGGCTGACGTCTAGTTAATTTTAGAGTTAAAGGCTTGGGTTAATGCAAAATGAAGGATGTGGTTTATGGGCCAAGGAAGGATGATCAACTTTCCACCTTATCTTGATTAGGAATTTGTGCCCTTAAAATTAATTATGAAAATGTTATGCAACAAGCAGATGTTAAGTTCTTGATGTTATCAAACAAAATTATCTAATTATTTTATTTATTTATATTTTTATGATTAAGTTTTTAATTTCCTAATAAATTATGAGATGTCAATGAAATTTTTTTGAATTTTGCAGAAAATAAATTTACCAAAGTCAATCTAAGCATAGAAAACAAATAAAATAATTTTTTTTTATTTTTTAATTTTATTTTTTAAAAAAATTAATTATGTTTTATGGAAAGTGTCTTGGGGTTTCTTCCAGGTTCTTTAAGTTACGTTAATTAAAAGAAAAAGTTGATTAGGTTAAAAGTGGATTTGTGATCAAAGAAAAATAATTTTTTATGTTAAAAAAAAATAAAAAAATTTAACAATTAAGGTAACTAAAAATAAGAATAAAATTATTAAAAAATTCATGATAATTTTTTTATAATTTTTTTAAAATTTAAAATTTAAAATTTTTTTAATATATTTTTTAAAATAACTGCACTTAAGTCCTCGGCAACGGCGCCAAAAATCTTTTGCGTGTCATAGCGCAAGGATTTAAACACCTTAATTCTACTAATTTTAGGTAGAGTAGCGAGAGTAAGGGGTCGAATCCATAGGGACTTTGAGTAGTTATCTTGAAATAAATTTATGCAATTAAATATTTAAATAAATAGATGATTGGTTGTGAAAATAATTAAGATATGATCTATCTTAATTAAAGTACGGCCTGTACTCGTAGATCATGGTCCGTCCCTTTTAGAGAATAAATCAGTCAAAAATTATTTTCGCTTGAAAAAAATTCAATAAAAAGTAAACATAAATAAATACTTATTTCATAGTATCCAAAAAAGTACATAAAAAAATATAATCTACTTCTACTTCTTGAGATTATGGATCTACTATCCACTTCCTACTCCCTGCATTCGCTTACGCTTCCGCTTCTTGAAATAGAAACGCTTCCGCTTCTTGAAATAGAAAAATGGTTGATTATGGAGGGTATGGTTGATTGGTGGATGAAAAACCGATGGGAAGATTTGGGTTAGAAGAAACAAAAATAGTAGTGGAGCGGAACAAAGAGAAGGACGAGGGGTGAAAGGATTATTGGATGATTCCTTGAGTGGCTTCGATGGTTTTCTTTTATAAGGAAGGACGACGTGTTGACTCCGTGTGTAATCCGCAAGGACGACGCATTGACTCCGTGTATAATCTGCGTTAACTACTTGCCTTATCTCCGCAGATCAGATTTGTTCCTTTTAAAGTTCAAATCGCAGCCTTAAAAAATATCACACGATTTCTTCTTATCCGCGACTGCTTTAAATTTCATGCAATTCCAAGGTTAAATCTTGAAAAATTCATTTTGAGCTCGTTTCAAGTCTGATTTGAGTGCCGTTTGTACCATTGGACTCCTTAAATCAAGCTCTTTGAGTTGGCAAGGTCTTTTCCTGAAAATATTACATAAAAGTATCAAATTTAAAAGAATAATAATAATTTGATCTATAAATTAATACTTTTATGGCTAGTATGTATGTACTTATCAAGTAGTCTAGTAACTATTGTTGGCAGGAAACTATTTGAAAGAATGTTCCTTGGAAAAAGCTTGGAGATTTGAGTAGTCTAGTAACTATTGTTGTCTAGAAACTATTTAAAAGAATGTTCCTTGGAAACTATTAATTTGTAATCATTAGCTATATTGACGTGCAATTGCATCTGGATGGTCTTGAAGTGGATTTACCTTGTGTATCTCTATCTTGATGTTGTAACCTATGCATACTTCCATTTTCATGAGTGTTATCTTCTTGTTGTTTTTTTTTTTAAAATATAAGTGATAGATCTTGGATTTTTGATGATGTAAATTGTCCCTATGCTCAAAATTATAATGAGGATCCCTTTGTACAAAGATACATCTTTCTTTTTTCTCTTATTTTCATATCGGGAATGTTAACACTGTTATGAGTTCATCCTTTTTATTTTTATTTTTTTTTCCTTTTATTATGTTCTGTTTATAATTTTGATTTTAGTGATATGCATTTTTGGGCTTCCAGGGCCGTTAAGAGGAATGGTACATCAATGGCTTACTCAGACTGATGATAAGCATTCAATTGATAGTGGAATACATATTCTGAAGAATCTCATCAGTTTTCCTGCAAGCTTCATAAAGCACAAAGGCCCACCTGGAACGTTGGTTTCTTTTGATGATGAGGACGTAAATGCATGGGGAGCTGAAGCACAGAGGTGGGCAAGGGTGCTTCTTCTTGTAATCACAAAGGAACAACAGCTAGAACCAGTATTGATGGTCAGTTGTCTTCTTGACATTGACATGATTATTGTGGTTCCTTTAATTTTGCATACAAGTCTTTTATATCTATTTAATGAGCTGTTAGAAGGTTCAAGTACAGTTATTTCTCTATTTCCATTTGTTTTTGTTTATTGAATCTACTTTATGCTCCTCATATATTGGCAGATGCATCATCTTATGGCCTCGGTGTTAGAGATTTAAAAAGCTGTATCTACCATTTAGTTTCCACTTCTTTTTGATATTCTCAGAGCTAACATGTCATTTGACTGCCTAATGATTTATTTGTAGTTCTGTAACAGTTTTTGTTTTACTTTTATTCTTTTGTTTGGGAAAGGCGCAAATCTATATTTTTATGTTGTTCTTTAGAGGAATGGAGTAATTGATGACATTTAGGCTTGAGTAGTCAATGACAGTTATGTTTGATGACATTTAGGCTTGAGTAGGTTGGTGTAGGCCAGCTTGTTTGCATCAGACTAGGTCTTGGTGGCTCAAAACTTTTGAGGCTTGTTTTCGGCACATGTGCAATCATAAGTTATGATTCAAATGCTCCTTGACTTTTATATAAACTTTGAAGTGTGAAAGCATTGATGATTCAGTACATCTTATGCTTGTTATCCTTTTACCCAGAAAAACAGTTGAAACATCTATTAGTTTTGATAGCAAAAGTTTTGGATGTCTGTTCTTTATTTCTTCTACGATAGAAGCTGAACTATCCCTTTCCTTTTCAAGTTCATCTTTCTTCTGAGTTTCATCAATATCCTCTTGATATTGATCAGTCCCATGACATTAGTTGATGAAGCATTTTACATTTCCCCTGGATGAGCCAAGATTGTCCATGATGCACTCCATCACACATTCTAATAGTATCCAATTGTTGCTGAGGTCCTGGCAGTTGAATATATGTTCAAATTTGATGAGTCATGAGTTGCTAATCATTATCTGGTTTCTGTGCTTCTCTGCATTTTCTTCTTTGTGTGTCTAAGACTTTGAATCATTATAGATATTAAGCTCTTTCATGATGTCATTGGATTAACACCATTAAAGTGTATGTGGAGGTTTTAATTTTTGTGTTTTGGTCTCTTGCAGTTTCTTGATAGTTTTGGCAGCAGACTTTGCGAACAAGATCTTAATACGGAATGGGTTCCCATTAAGCTTCTTATTCTTATTCTCAACCTGGTTGATGAGTTTCAAATTGTAGGGAAGAAACTGACCTGCTATGCTGCAGCTAAACCTGAAATAGAATCTGAAATGGAGAATATATCAGATAATAAATCTCCTCTATTAACTTTTTTTGGGGAGGTGTCTCATAAGTTTTTTCTCCTTCTTTTGGTAATTGCATTGCCTCACGTTTTCTCCTCTTAATTATTGCACAACAATAATATAAAGTGATTAAAGGGTTTACAAAGCTAAATAAATACATTTATATTGTTACTACTTACTACAGGAGGAACTGATGCCCTTTGCCAAATTAGTTTGTCAAGTATTCTGGCCAATATCTGTGGTGACAGACACACAATTACCTTCTTCTGTCAAGGGAAAGCTTGGTGGACCAAGTCAACGGCGATTGGCATCTCTTACAACTTCTGCTGTGTTGCAAGCGGTAAGAGTTGAAAATTGAAACATTGTAATTTTGATTATTTACTAAGATATTTTAATAGCTTGGCAGAATAATTGTATCGATTTATTTTTTCTAGTTAAGACCCTTGTCTTGGAGTATTACAAAGAAATATATTAATTCCTTCCCTGGTGCTATTGTTAATTTTGGCATTTTAAAGATAATAGAACGCTAGGAAACACTAAATATGCTTATATTGTCATTTATGCTTTGAGTCTATGCAAATCATTTTAGTATAAGATATGCCATATTGGTGCGTATCGTCCGATATCGGCCTTACCATGCTGATACTGAATTGATAATGGGAAAGGGCCCCCGGGGCAGGGAGGGGGAATTTGTACTGTACTGCTATGGTACTGTTAGAGGGATCAGTATCAAGACGGTGAACCTTGCTTTAGAATGTATGCGTAAAGCACATTTTGGTATAGTTATGATGTCTTCTCCTATGAACCACAATATTCTATTTTCCTCTATTACATAAACTTGCAATAAAACAATATAGCATGACAACAGTTTTGTATATATACTTTGATATTAGTTACTTGGAAATAGTACCCTTGGTTGTTTAATGATGATAGTGATACTTATCATATTGATGTTTGAGTTTCTTATCTAGAACCTTATGAATTCTTGCACATTTATTTAAGTGATTTATTGTTTCCTTTTAGTCACCTAGTGTTCTATTTAAATTATCATTAACATCTTGAGAACTAAATTTGTTTTTCCAATGATTTTCTATTCCATGGTTATATTTAGACACCTAACCACTAATTATTGTCATCCAGATTTGATGTGCTTGGTTGATTCAAGGTGTGTTGAGAAAGTTCTAAGCCCCTAGATATGCCCCTACATTCTTTTGTTTTTTCCCCTTTCTCATCTATTGTTCTTTTGCCACTCTTGACAGCATCCATGATGAGCATTGCTTCAACCTACATAACCCTGCCTCTTGCCTGTCTTTGCATTCCAGGAATTCTAAAATCTAATCTGTTCATGTAACACAGGCTATGAGCCTTGCTTTTGTGTTTTGATTTTTTTGTTTTGTAGATAAAATGTAGCCTTTTTGATGTCATCCCCCCAATATTGTCCAATTTTAATTGAATCAAATTATCTAAAATCATGATTTAGTTTTACTGCATGAGCTTTCCTGTATTTAATTCAATCATCAATGCTGATTCCTTTCCTTGCAATTATATAAAAAGTACTAATAATCCTGTTATTTGTGGTTCATGATAACCTTGTGGAAACTTCTTTTATTGGTCTAGTCAAACCAGGTCTTCTAAAAACATACTTTGTATTGTTCCCTTACAAGTTAAAACTGCATCTTTAACCTTAATATGTTTAGGGCCATGCTGCATATGTCTAAAGTCTAAAGTCTTAATCAATCTTGAACTGTCCTTGGTCTGCTCTCCACATTCGTCTGCCAATGTGTTATTCCTTGTAATGTAGTTGCATTACTCAGGATATGATTCCTTTTATGAAGGTTGTAAGGGTTTTCCTATTTTATGCAAGAGCAAGTACTTTGTGTACAACTTGATTTGTTGTACTGAAGGTAATGTATATAATTAGCAGTTCAGGTCATAGTGAACAGCTTATCCTTTCCTCTTGTTGAAGTTCGTGGTTCAACTAACTTTATGGTGTGAAATTCCTGTTAGTTTTCCTGATGTTGGTTATGGTGGTGTCTAAATGAATCCATGTAGCATGTCTACCAAAGTATTGAGTTAACTCTTCAATTGTTGGCTTGGTTTTCTTGCTTGCACTTTGTACAGTCCATTGCTTTCCTTTTTCATTGAGCCTCTTTCAATTAGTTATGTTTAAGTGAGTCATTTTGATTTTTTGTTGTGTACATTGTGCATCTAGATGCTATGCTGAGCTGTCTTCGTTGTTCTGTTTGAACAGGTTTTGTCAATAAAGGCTGTTGCCTGTGTCTCATCATGGTGTAATCAGCTAATTAGAGATTGTCCCCTTCATTCTTCATTTACTTTCTTTTGGGATTTCGCTTGGAAAGTTATTAAGTCTCCGACTTATGATTCAGAGGCATGTTCAAGTGCATATGAAACATATGTTCAACTTCAAGATATAAATATCATTTTGATTTCTTCTCGTCCTCTTGGATAATGTGTTGGTTGATTACAGCGATCTTTAATTTTTCTAATTTCCTACTTTGTCCCAGAGTAGCGTGGAGCAGAAATTCGTTTAGCAGCATATGAAGCATTAGCATATGTCCTGAAAGCATTGTCTGCCAATTTTAATCCTTCATGTTTAGATTTTGTAATGGCTTATAATGAATCACTTTTTTCAAGTGGGGAAGTCAAACCTTTGCTAGATCATCTGGTTCTTTGCTTCCTTCATAATATCAATGATCTTCTTGCTAATGGAGTTTTGGCACGGAGCCGACGAGCAGTTCTAATGAACTGGAAGGTAAAAATGTTCTATCAGAGTTCATTCTCTGCTGAGCTCCTTTTAAAAGCTTGTTTTGCTTAGGTCTTGTCCAGCCATTTAGAAAAACATGATGCTGTGTGTTACATGAAAGCTAATATACTATTGATTTTGCTAGTGGCATTGTCTAGATTCTCTGCTGTCCATTCCTTACATAGTCACTGAGAGAAGAGTTCATGTAAAGGATGTACATCCCTTGTTTTCAGATTCAACTCTCAGAAGTGTTTTTCTGAGATTGTTGAAAGGTAATGAATCAACTATGCTGTTTAAAATATTTCTGCAAATTGTTATTCTTATGTGTATATTATCAAATTTAATTGCAAAGATCCTAAGAAATTACCATCTAAGATATGATTTTTGCTTTTGCCTGATGTTGTATTACTTTGTTTCTTATCGAAGTAAAGTGTATGTAATTTTATGTATACTGTGCCATCACAAAAAATAACTTAATAATGCAAAGTTCAATCAAAATGCAAAGTTCAATCAAAATTGATGTCTAGCTTAAGCTGGACGGCACCTGGACATTACTAGAAGGGTCTTTAAATAGAAAGTCCGATTGTCATGAATTGAAACAGTAAGTAATAAATGGGATAGTTAGCTAGAAGCAAGTCATGAGCCTAAATGGATCATGGGTATTATTCTCAACATTCTACCAGTATTTTTATTGTGCACCTAGATTCGAGGTTAAATACTACTTGGTCTATTTTGAAAAGGAAGCCTAGGTAGTAATTTAGTTGAACAAGTAGAATCTTATTCTGCAGGATTTCTAAAATCATAAATGAAATGGATATATAAGAGGAAGGCTGACTTTCTTTCTATAAGAAGATGAAAAAAGGTAAAAGGTCAAACATTTCTTACCTAAGAATATGACTGAACGAGGAAGAGCTCCTTATGTGGTATCACTTTACCACCATCTGAATTGCACGAGAGAATATGTCTATGCGTTTTCACCTGATCACACACCTTTAAGATTGTGCCAAGATCTTTTGATTCAGCAACAATCAAACTAAAAGTTCTCTTTGAAACTGGTTTGGCCAACTGAATGACCTTAGCCAGAGAGAACCAAGACAAATATAACTGAACCAGCTGATCTGCCTCATCATCCCTACGAATTATCTTCCTTCTATGGTAGGCTGGGGTTATTCTGTGTAACCTGAAGTTCTAGAATAGTTCATAAAATGAATTAAGGGGTGTGACCTTATGGCCAACTATACTAGCCCTCCTAGAGGGATAATCTTGCACTTATAGGATCCTAGTTTTTGGGATGTTACCAAAATTTTTGGATTTGGCCAGGTACACTGTTTGGCAGTGGGTCAGGTTGGGCTGGGTTCTAGTTATGTCAAAAAAGCCTTTAATCCTCATGTGATGCGTTTATAATTGGATCAAAAAGAATAAACCTGTACTTGAATTATTTTCTTATGGACCTGTCAACCAAATTAAAGTTTCAGTTGTCAGTCATATACCTTAAAAATAAAAATGGATAGGACCAAGAAGGGAGGTCCTGTTTGGTTGGATTTCTAAATAAGGTGAGCAAGAAAGAAGATTGAAGTCGAATAAAATAAGATGTGATGTATCTTGAAAATGCTGTCTTCTCCACTTTCTCTGACTTTTTTTTTGGGTGCTTTCTTGTTACCATGAAATGCTTGACCTTTCTCATTACTTGATCCAAGCCTCTGCTAGCCCTTGACCCATTGTAGTGGTACCACTATTTCAGGGGCATAAGATTGGATTTAGGTGGCTTGGATTTGGGAGCTAGACCTAAACTAAACCTGTTTATTAATTTGGTTCATCTCATATAAACCTACTGATTTATTTCAAGTGGGTCGGATAGATTGATGGTTCTGGGTCAGAAATTGCCCATCATAGCTTGTAGTGACCAGTTGTTTCATTGATTTTCTATAAGTTTATCTTCTCCAAATTTTGATTCCATTGCAATTCCTTCCAAATTTGGTTGCATGATATGCCTTAATACCGACCTATCTTGAACATCTCCATTTTTCCTGTTCACAGTCAACTTCTAGCATCATTGCTTCATTGCTACACTTAATCATGGTCACATAGGTTAGTGGTAGCTCTTCTTGGATAACATGTGCAAAATAGACAAGAGGAGATTCCTGAGTATTTTTTGTAAGCAGATATCCATGGTTTTCACTATTAATATTTTGATAACTATGTTACTTGTATGCCCTATTGGATTCATGTTCATAGGGTATGACTATATTTTTATGCTTCCCATTAACTTATCGCAACCCTCATTCCTTATCTAAGCTTGAGATCAGTTATATATAAAACTTTATACTTATGATAAATGTAGAGTTAAAATTGAGGATCATGGAGTTCCTGAAAAATGATCAATTTCATTATCCATGATCGATTATTCGTAAAGAGAGATTGAAGATGATGTTGTTCATGGGATTAAAGTAGATGGACGAAATGGAGAGGTGCAATTGGAATATTATATGATTGTAGAGTAATTGTTAAGTTGAAGAAAAATTTTTATAGGACAATCATAACATTGGCTATGCTTTTCAGATGTTGGTTAATTAGAAAAATGCACATACATAAGATGAATGTGGTTGCAATAAGAATGTTGAGATGAATGTACGGTAATATAAGAAAAGATAGAACAAGAAATGAAAGTCATTCATAAAAAGATGAAAGTAGCACCAATTGAGGATAAATTGAGGGAATGATGATTTATATGGTTTGGACATATGCAATGTAGATCTAGAGATGTCCGTATGCGAAGGAGTGATTTGATACGTGTAAAAGAAAAAAGTGGCTAAGGTAGATTGAAAATGACATAGAAGTGATAAAGAAAGATTTAAAATCTTGCATCTTATAGAAATATGACTCAAAATCAGATTGTATGGAGAAAAAGGATTCACGTAGCTGGCCCCAACTAGTTCTGGATTAAGACTTCGTTGTTGTATGTTACTTGTATGCTTCATTTTTATGTTGTTGGGAAGTGTTGGTTCTTTTAGACATGGCATGACATGGCAGCACTTGAATTAGCTGGACACAACACTTTGAAGTGTATTGTTGATGTCAACAAAAAGTGTCCAATGCTTGGCACTTTTTTTTGGAGTCATGTTGGCCATTTTAAGAAAGTTCTTGACGTTTTTAGTAAATAGAGGTGTCCTTGAGTTCTATACACTTTAAGTGTCCTTGTGTTTGGAGAGTCATGTTGGCCATTTAAAGAAAGTTCTTGACGTTTTTAGTAAATAAAGGTGTCCTTGAGTTCTATACACTTTAAGTGTCCTTGTGTTTTTAATTTAAAGCTATCAAGAGTATATGTGTACTTTAAATGGAATATCATCATGTTTTGAGTATATATATATATATATTGCAATTAGTTATCGATTTAACTATCTCAACAAATCTTAAGTGAACCTAGCAAATAAATTAGATAACATGTGAACTCATGCCTATTAATTTATTTGTTAAATAGCATGCACCAATTCTAAAATCCTTTTTTTGTCCTCAATAAGTGTCAAAAACACACACACTCTACATAGATATGTACATTCAATATACGTAAATGTCAAGGTTTTAAATTCCATGGGATGGGGTTGTTTCAATTTTTTTGGAAGGGGATGCACTACTGTTCTGTCCCATCCTATCATGATACTTGGGATAAGAGGAGTCCTAATGCACACTAATTGAGACATTGGGACGATGGCAGGACAGTCTCGTCCTGACATTTGGAACAGCAATCTGCCCTGGCATCCCAGGGGACGTTCCGATGAAACTTAAAGCCCTAATGCATACACAATGACATTTATATATATGTACATATATGCTATGTCTCTGTGCCTAATTCTTTGGACAATTTTTGTGTCCTGCACCCAAGGACATATGGACACTTGGTATGTGTTAAATGTCTAGGTAACACTGTTTGGCAGAACTTATTATCACCATCTGTATCACCTTTTGCATGAGGCAAGTGAGTTGCAGCTCCCTTACAAGTTTTCAGAGTAGCATTCGGACTTCAACCAGCAAATTCAGATTACTTGACAATCAATTCCATTAAAGTTATGCTTCTTATTATAGGTCCATCCCACTAAATCATATATTCACTCATTAACATTTATCCATTATCCCATAGTTTTCTTTGAATCATGTTACTTCCTCTGCTACCAAATAAGAGAAGGAAAAAGCTATCCTTTCTATAAAATCCTCATATCCTTAAAGGCATAAGTGTGGAAACAACATAGCTAGGTCTTGTAGACAATGATTAATCAGATGATGTGTAGAGACCTTAAAATGCTAGCTTCAAAATTATATCTGTGCTTGCAGAATATGTTTTCCAAAATATGCAGAACTGAAAAGCCAAGAAAGTAACCAACCATGCCGATAGTGCTTGTAACCAATGAGAAAATGAGTTAGTGGTGGTACTCCAATATAATTTCTGGCTTTATAATTATATTTAATCTGTTGGCTGGATGTCCTTATACTGTTTTCTTCCATATTGAACTTAAATTTGCATGAAAAATTATGACCTTTTAGATGGCAACTGATGGCACAGTCTGAACTCACTTTCATGTTCTATGTTTAAATTAATGCTACATGTAAATGCTGCTCATCAGCTTTACAATTCTATGTATAATAAAGTACTAATTCACTTAATCATTGTTATTTTTTTTTGTTTGCATATTCAGCCTTGAAAATGCTGGTGAAGGTTCTGTATTGTCCATGTTGAGATCGGTAAGATCGGTTTTGGGGCTTTTATGCTGCAGTAGAATGTGTTCAGTATTTTCCTCATGTGCTGGAGTTAATTGTCAGGTTAATTTCATATCTCTTCCTTCTAAATGATGCACAAGATTGTTCACAGATTTACATCATGGTTTTTCTCAAGTTGTGCACTAGTGAATGCTACAAAGAAGATAATCATCTAACGGGTATAATATTTTGATGCATACATTTAGAATAAAACAAGGATGGCCAGAGCATACCTAACCATACCGAATTGTCTCGAAACTGGTATGGTTTGGTGCTTCAGTTTGCTGATCAAACTGTCCTGAACCATACCGAATTGCCTCATACATTGCTACACTGCCCAATTCAGCTCGACACGGGGCGGTTTATAGGTTGGGGTCTCATCTGACTAGTTCGTCACCGATTTAGTACAGTATGTCTTACGTTAAACTATACTTGTCCGGAACCAAAATGTTATCGATTTCTAGTATGGAGAACCTTAATAAACTATACTCACATACATATATTTAAATACAAGATAATAAAGTATATGTGTGTACTCCACTATCATACACTAAATTCATCTTACTCCTTGTTGAACATTTGATGACCATCAGTCAAGGTTTGTCCAAACTCCAAACTAATTCTATAATCTTAATGAAGTACTTGTCTTGGTGATATATCCTTGTTTCATATGCACAAGAAAAGAAGGCGTAGTTGGCAATCCATTTACCAATTCAGTTATAAGGAGATGAGAATAGAAAAGCATGATGTCTATGGAGATTGTTGGTGTGTGAAACAATATCTTTGTTTTTCCATCATTTAGGAGCATTGATTTAAGGACTGGTTGGCAGTTCATGGAATGACATGATATTTAATGCACCACTGCCACATCAGTACATGATATTGGCATGGTACTAGCCATATGCAGTACTTGGCATTCTCCAGGTGGACTGCTTCAGTTCATTCCAAAAAGGGCACTTCTTGGTATGCCACGATACTTAATTCATCAGTGCTATAGTGACACATCACTGGCATGCAGTACGTCAGTTCTCGTAATTATGAGGCATCTCCAAGAAAATTACAGAAAACACTTGTAGGAAAGTTTTCAGTAGGCTGACTAATTTAATCCTTACTTTTTGTGGCATAAATGCCTTTCTGGAAGGGAGTCAACAAGACTAAGTGCATGAATAATGGTGTCATATGTATGGGATAATGTGCGCATCAGTTACATGATGGGTGGAGGTATGTTGTGAAAAATGTGAAGCAGAGTTTTGTACAAGATGTGTGTTCGTTGGCTGGCATCTAGGATGGTGCTAAGAGAAAAACGACATCAAGAATTACCTGTATATGTTGGATAAAGGGCATGTAGACCAGCCTTTGATAAACAAACATGTTAAACAAAAGTTCAACATCAGAATAATAGAGCCTTGTACCTTAATTTTTGGATTTTCTAATGTTCACGGCTAGAAGCAGCCAATGATTCAGTAGTTGCGGAATATAAATTTTAAAACATACCCCATTTCATTATCATAATTATGATGCGAAGTGCATATGTATTAATCTAGCTACCAGTCATCCATATGTCTCCCATGCACTTCTACGTTGTTTCAGGCTTTTTGTTATCATCTCCACACTTGCTTTCATTTTTTTTTTAATAAGAAAAATCAAGGGCTCAACAAACTGTATGTAGAAACCTGGGAGCTCATATTAGCTTGTGCTATGATATTGAAACTTCTAAAAGTGTACTTAATATATGCTGAACTTGCAGTTCCAATGAGCAGTGTATTGGCATACTCTCACCTCCTTTTCTTCTTTGAAGTTTATCTGATGGTGGTCTGTTTCATTTTTCTTGCTTTTATCAGCCACCAATAAATCTAGGGAAACAAATGTGTCCATTGGCACTTTGTATGAGATCTCAAGCTGCAATAGTGCTGGTAACTCCAACCTCATCATCATCATCATCATCATCATCTTCCTTTTCATCATCAAGAATTTCTAACTCCCAGTTCATCTGTTACTTCTGTCTTCTATATCTTTTGTTTCTAAAGCAATGTGGTTCTCATGTCTGTCCAGCTAGCATCTATACTTTGGGAACAATATATGCATGCTAGTCTGTTGTTGCCATGTGGATTGGGACAATCAATAGGTACTTCCAACTTGAATATGAATTTATAACAAAATATCACGTGCATGCCATATATTCTTTTACATAACTATATCGTCTAATAATAATTTTAGTACTTCTAATCATATAGTCTTACTTGATAACTAATTTAAACATACGAGGAATTAAAGGGTGACATTTGTTGAATAACTAATTTTGGTGGCTGGGTATCAAGGAGTTCGATTTTTTAATTAAAAAAAGATAAGGGTTGGAAAACCCTAAGGCTGGGAAAAGGGGTGCATTGTCAAAATTTGTGATGTGGGAGCACATTCCCAATCTCTTTAATGTAGTCCACTAACAGTCATGGAGATCCACCATCTTTTAAGAGAAATGAGAAGATCAAAAAACTATACCTGTTGCCACCGGAATCTGTTCTCCGACTCGGGCGCGATCGGTCTCCTGATTGGACTTCCTCCTAGGCGGACCTATAAAGAAGTCCTCACGCGGGAGGCGTTGGGGGTGGTCCTCCGCGGAAGACCCTCCGACGCTCAAGTTAGTGGAGATCGACGGACAACAAATATGGGGAGGACTCCTCTGAAGAGTCTCTCCAGGGGTGGCCTATCGGGAGCTCGAGTGGAGCGCCAATGGCGAAGAGGGAGGGAGCAGTGAAAGAGAGAGAGTGATGCTGAGACTGAGCGAGGAGTCACGTACCTGAGAAAATATGAAAGTGTCCTATTTATAGGCAATCACCTGAATCTTGAGCGCCTTCTGGAAGGTTCGAAGGTTGTTGGGATTCGAAGATGATTCGAATCAAGCTGTTGTGAGGCTGGTAAGATCCGTATCCTATCTGTTAGAGGATCGACGGCTGGGAGAGCTTTCTGATGGCCCAAGATCCGATGACTGTGTAGGTCCTAAGCCGTTATTGCAGGTCCTAGGCCACGTCTCAATATGATTCATCGTTTGGAATTTTGTTACACTGAACTTGGGCTTTCCCGTGCCAGGTTCCACAGGGGTGCGGAAAGGCTTGGTTCGGACGGTCGAGGGACGACCCGGCCTTGATGGCCGAAATGCACAAATAGTTCGCGCTGCCGGAGCATAAGCATGGCTTGAGCAGCCGAGGTACGAGGGCGGCTGAGATATGACATAAGAAATAAGCCGGACATGAAGACAGTTTCGTTCCGCGGAGGCGCATGTCAAGCTATGGAGTGCTCGGAGAGGCCGAGTTATGGATTGCTCGGGGAGGCCGAGCTATGGGTTGCCCGGGGGAGCCGAGCTATGGGTTGCCCGGGGAGCCAAGCTAGGGATTGCTCGGGGAGGCCGAGCTATGGATTGAGCCGAGCTATGGGTTGCTCGATCCGCTGAATCATATTGGTTAGCTCATTCTTTGTGGGCATAGTGTAGCATGTGAGGGCCAGTGCTGATCTTAGCCCCTTCGCACGGTTATCGATGCAATGGCGATTTTACCTCTCAACACATGCCCTCCACTTCCTAGTTCGAAGCGTAGGTTCGGGCATAGGGAGTATAGACCTAGGTGGCGCGATCCGAACGGGGGGATCTGAATTTGACAGCCCATGCAATGATGCCCTAGGTAATGCTGCGTGGCCGCCTTGCCTTTACGAGGTGGATCCGTCGTTTCTTGGGTGCAACGGCCGGGGTTGCGCCACGTAAGGGATCTCGATCTTTACGGCGCCTGCAGCGGCGGTTCCGGACATCTTGGTTGAGATGCCTTATCTTTCCTTGAGGCGGTTTCTTTTGGGAAAAATGGAGTTGAAGTGGCGCCACTCCCATTCGCAGTGCTCTTTCGCTTTCACTCGAAGAACTTCGTTCTCCTAATTTCTTGGCGACCTTGCTCAGCGTCTCTTTCGATCGAAAGCATGGTGAGCCCGGGCGATTTGGCTTCGGAGGTGACCCTGGCGGATCTGGAATGGATACGCCGCCTATACAAGGTTCCTCAGGATGTTGCCCTGTTGCTCCTGACGGCCGACGACAGAGTGACATTTGAACTAGGGGATGGAGCATTCTGTTACGAGGAAAGTTTGAGGGCGGGCCTCAGGTTTCCTCTTCGTCCGCTGGTTCGGGAGGTGATGAGGTTCTACAACATATGCTTCACCATGGTGGCTCCCAATAGCTGGCGCAACCTTATCGGATTCATCTCGCTGTGCAGCCGCGTTGGGGTAACCGCGACCCTCCTGATGTTCAGGGTGTGCTACAACTTGGTTTCTGGGAGGGCCTCCGAGTGGCGCTACATTGGTCCCTGGAGGTCTTTCAAGATGATTTCAGATAATCCATCGTCGATAAAAGAGTGGAAATCATGATTCTTCATAGTCGAAGGAAATATCGGCTCGGATTTTCCTCGGGTGTGGGAACGTTATGTAAAAGATCCGGAAGCGCATCCAGAGTTATCCGAGCAGGAGAAGAGGGATCTGATCGTGTTGCGCAGCAGTCAAGTTATTCCAGCTAGCACCCTTCTATCAGAGGACGCTCTTTTCGCAGTTGGATTGAGCCCCATTGATCCTTGCAGTAAGTATTGTTTTGTAGCTAACAGGTTAAGGCGATTTTAGCTTCGATTTTTGTACGAGCTAACGGGCAAGTCGCATTGCGTCTGCAGCCGAAAGGTCGGCGTTCGTAGATCAGATGAGAGAGGAACTGGGTAAGCGTCGCGGGAGGCCCGGCCCCAGCAGTAAGCATAGGGCCGAGAAAAGGTCTCGCCCTTCCGGTTCTCGCCCTAGGGGGATCAGGAGAGATGGCGATGATCGCCATCCCTCGTCGCCGCAGGATGAAAGTATCGAAGTTCCAGCGGCGGTGCGCGGTCCTTCGATGCCGGAGGAAGGTCCGTCAGCGGGGAGAGGTCAGGATACCGCGGGGGTTTCGGAGGAGGCTGCCGAAATTTCCTCCCCTCCTGTTGTCGTTTTGCCAGATGATGGCGCGGAAGCGACGTCAGTTTACTCGGAGACCCCCGCGGTCGGGGTTGCTCCGTCTCCCTCATTGGAGGCCGGCGGTCCGGAGGCTTTGCAGGCAGAGGCGGGAGCGGTCTTCGCTTCAATCGAGGTGGGAGAGACGGCTGTAGCTGCTGAAGTTCAGCCTAGGCTGCCTGCGGGAGAGCCGGCGGAGGATGATGGGGCAACCGAACCAGCTGAACCAGTGACCGAACTTGGCGGGATGTCTTCTGGCGAAAGGCCTTCTGCCGAGGCACCGGAGGCCCCGAGAGAAATTGAAGCTCAAGAAGAGTCCGCCAGGGGAAGAGAAATGTCTGAAGAAAAAGGGGAGCCGCTAAGCGAAGCGGACGTCCGGGTTGAGGCTCCCCTTGCCGGAGCTGAAATGCCTGAGGCCTCTCAAATGAGGGCCTTGGTGGAGGAGGTTAGCCGGACGAGGGCTCCAGGGGCCGCGGGTCCCCAAGTTGGCCCCCTGAGTGAAGATGTTCACCTGCGTGATCCGGAGGTTAGTGCAATGTTCTCTGCTTTAATGCAGTCTGCATTCCATGAGGGATAAAGTTCCTCGGCCGGAGGGGACGATCCTGTGGACCTTGTCGATGTGGCCTTCAGGTATACTGGAGTGCCGAATGAAGCTTTCCTTCTTACCAAGATCGATGACATTTCCCTCACGAGGATTGCCACGGATTATGCGTCTCGGGTAAGCCATCGCCCCAAGTAGAGTTTTTAGTTAGTTAGTTCGACTGTGTTTCCATACGTGTGATTCTTTTCGCAGAATGCTTTGATCATGAGGGCATTGAAATGGCATTTGCATCTGGCTGTCGAAGCTTGGGCTCAAGCCCGTAAAGAAATCGGTCACCTCAAGGAGAGGGTGGATTCAACAGCCAGTCTTTCCCGAGCTTTGGCGATCTCCCAAACGGAGCTCGAGGAGACTCGCAAGATTCTTACAGCTGAGAGAGAAAGAGCCTCTCAACTTGCAATGCAGGTCAATGAGCTTTAGGGCTTTCGCGAGCAATCCAACAAGGCTAGCCTGGAATTATCACAGATTAGAGCAGAGCACGAAGATAAGTTTTTTTGAGAAGAGATGGGACCAGCTGAAGGCCAGCCACGCCGAAGATAGAAGCAACTGGAGTAAGAGGCTCGAGGAGGAGCACAAGTGTCGGCGGCAGCAGGACCAGCTTACCCGTTTGAACAAAGAGCTCGCCGAAATGAAGGATCAGCTAAAATGGTCGGATGAGCGAGCTGCTCGGCCCTCCACGATCTCGACTATGCTCATCGGGAGATTAGGGACAGACAGTCCCGGGTTGATGAACTCAAAGAGAGTCTTCATCAAAATCAATCGGCTAAATCGAAGGCTCTCGATAGGGTTCAAGTACTGAGCCATGAACTGGCTCGGCAGGACGAGCAGGTAGGGTGTCCCCTGTTTTGTCCATTTTGGCCTTCCGACTCTTGCCTTACTCGGCTCTTTGTCTGCAGGTGAACAAGATGAGTCTGGAGTTTCAGGAGCGGCTGAAGGCCTTCGGAGAGGAGATGGCTTCGAGGCACCGAAGGACTTCTGAATTGGAGAAACAATTGGCCGAGGCAAATGCGTGGGCCTCTTTAGCGGTGGAGTATAAGAGCTCTACTCAATTTGCCGAGGAATGCAGGGCGGCCTATGCCAATGCATTCCGGTTCGGTGAAGAGGAGGCGCGAGCTAAGATCACTCAAGCTTATCCTGACCTAGACTTGTCCTGTCTGGAAGCTGAATGCTATAAGACCCGCACTCCAAGGGCCGAGGAGGACGAATATGAGATCTTAGACGTTGATCTCGAAGCTGTTTTGGGTGCCGATGCGGCTGCCGAGGTATCTCGGCGGGACACTGTTAAGAAGGGGGAGCCAAGCGGTGCCCCCGCTGATGCTGCTGTAGGAGATGCTGGGTCTGATCCCCAGCCTTAATTTCTTGGGGGCCCTCATGTGTATTTTATGTATAAACGGACCTTTTGTTTTCGTTTGTTTGCCTTTTCTGATTGACCTTTTCTTCTCCTTCTTCGGCGTGTCCGTTCCCGAAGAGAAGATGCCCTGGGACGAGGTATGGAGATTTATTACTCGACCCCTCCGAGGCTCCCTATCCCGAAGTGTGGATTCAGGATTGGGGAACGTAACCCCAAGCGCCGTGATCTAAATAAAAGGGGGCTTGGGTTCAAAGAAGAGAGGGCGCATTCCGAGTGTTATCTATTTATGATCCTCTTTGTTGAGGGGAGGGACTCTTCGGTCCCCGCGAGAGCCCACTGAGGCGGCGACATGTGGTGGTGGTTTGGGCGATCAGAATACTCGCCCGAAGTGGTACAAATACTGGTGGGGGGTACGCCATTGTTAATCGCCTTCCTAGTTAACCTCCCAAGATTTTTAACCACTGAGATAGCTTCCAGAGGTGGGGGGCGGTCTGCCGAAGCGTCTAGCGGTGGCGGCAGAGGCCACGGGGAGTCCCATAGGGGCCATGCGACGGTGACTGTTGACGCAGAAGTTCTGGCGATGTCGTTTGCAAGCCGCGAGAAGCTTGCGAGGGTGGCTGAGCGGTATATGACCGTCGCGACGAGGGAGATCGAGCTCCTCCGCCGAATCAACAACCGGCTAGAGGGAGAGGTGGCGTCCCTCAAGCAGTGGGTTGCCGAACTAACCCCACGTCACGGGGGAAGCTCGGTGGCGCCAGGGGAGGACAGTAAGCCCCAGTGAGGGCTAGTGTATCTTTTTCTTTTCTTTCTTTTTGTTTCTATTTTTGCAATGAATGAAGGAAAGTTTTTTGTAACCCTTGTGCTCATGGCCGTTTATTTTTCATTTCTGAGATTTTGGTTCTCGTTGTATGAGTCTTACGAACGATCTGTCCCCTTAGGGGACCCTTGGAGATCGCGGTAAGGCACGGATGTGGCACTTCCATTTTTGACCGGGATAAAGGAGGGCTTATAAGTTTCATTCGAAATGCTTCATATCATTCGGTATCTCTATAGCATGAGGAGCGTTCCGTCAGTACCAGTTTAGACTGAGGGATAAAGTAGCATTTAACCTCGATCTGATTGGGGTCAGCCCGCTTTTTGTCGAGGTATACAAGACATCCCGGAAGGGGGGCATTTTGCCTTTTGCCAAAGCATTTACTGCGCTGATCTTTTCCGATGTACGCCCTTTTGACGTGCGGGGCAAGCATTCGATTTTCATTGGATGGTGTCGCCTTCGAGTGGGAGTTTCCCAGGCCCGATCACATCCTGGGAACTCGTAGGCGATTCGGGGCATTTAAGGCTCCTGATTCGGGACCGGAGGTGGATCGCTCGCCTTCTGGCGTTTCTCAAAGAAGGAAAATTCCCTAGGCCAGCCCATGTTTCGAGGGTCTGCGGACGATCTTCCGCATTTAATGCCCTTGATTCGAGGTCAGAGGAAAATCTTTTGGTCGTGCGTCATGACTCAGGCGACGCATTTTGGTGCACATCGAAGGGTGCGACTTTTGTCCTGGGAGGCCATGTGGTAGTGTAGATAGGGCATTTCGAATCTCGAGGCTCTCTGCTTTGATAGCAAACCCCGGTTTGTTTGCCTAAAAATAAGGGAAGGGGCCGTGCTAGGCCATCCGCAAGACCTTCCCTTTTGTGAGTCGTGTAAGCGTTCGTGATGTCCATGTCTTCGAGGTTGAGAGTTGGGGGACCGAGTTTCCCTTTGGCAAGTCGTCTTCCTCCGAATAGTTGGGGCGATGAAGGGGCTGCTGGAGAGCAGCTCGTCCTCAAGAGAGGAGTTCTGGAGATCATATGGAGAGCGCACAGGAGGTTCGCAGAGGTCATATGGAGAGCGCACATATGCGCTTCCTGTGTGTCCTTTGCGGTTTGCTATGGGGGACGCAGGGTAGGAAGTGTATATGCACCCCCCATGACTTACGTGAACTTTGCCTCCTTCCCTGATCCGGATTCCTGGGCTCATTCGCCCGGGGAATCTTTCGCCATGTGAGGAGGGGGGTAATGGTGTGTTGTCTGCCAGTACATTGCCTTTTGACTTGGGCAGTGGCTAGCAGTACACACTCGATTTGGGGGGGGTGCCCCGGCATCAGCGGCCACGGGTTTTCTTCCCACTTGTCGGAGGGCTCCTTGGATGGGTAGCTTGGGACAAGGCTCATCCACCCTTTCTGATTTCTCTGATATCTCGGGCCGGATGCTGAGATATCATTATTAACTGAAGCTGGTCGAAACAGTGAGGCCGAGTCATTTGCCTGTCTTTATTTCCTGTGCTATGATGCACTTGTAGTGCCTCTCAGGAGGTTGTAATTCATTTTACTGATAATAAAATAAAGAAAGTTTTGTTCTTTCTTTTTAGCACCTGTTTCTTTTTTGTGTCGAGAGTTGTTGCTCCCGTGTCACAGCATACTTTGGCAGCGTTCTCGCCGCTTTGTTTTTTGCTAAGATCGATTTTCGGTCCTCAGAAAGGGAGACCGTTTGTTCCTGTTCGAGCCAAAGGGAGACCTGGGCGGTCCTGTGGACTCACGCGGTAAACACGGTCTCGTTTGTAGAACGAAACAGGTGTTTCTTCGGAAAGAGACAGCTCGTATGTCTTTATTGTTGGGTAGAAGGAGGTTGTTCACCTCTACCGAAGCACCGTGGGGCGCTTTCATTGTCTTGGAATGTTTAAGAAGTCGCTTGGTTCGTCCGAGTCTTTTGATAGTATCTTACTTGGCGTAGGCTAAGGCGCGGAGATATCGCTCGGTTTTGGCCGAGGATTTTGCGCTGTCCGACCCGGCCGGGGCTTGTAAGCCGCCCGAATCCGGATGGAACCTTAGAGATTATTTGGCTCGGTCGGGACTTGTGATAACAAGACATGCGTTTCGGTTTTGAGTCAAGGCTTTAATAGTGGGAAAAGTTCCTTGGCCTTGGCCGAGATTTATGCACTCCGGTCTTGGCCAGGGCTTATGCACTCCGGTCTTGGCCGGGGCTTCTGAGATTATTGCTCGGCCCAGCCGAGGTTCAGAGATTTATTGCTCGGCCCGGCCGAGGATCGGAGATTTTATTGCTCGACCCGGCCGAGGTTCGGAGATTTGTTGCTTGGCCCAACCGAGGTTCGGAGATTTGTTGCTCGGCCCAGCCGAGGTTTGGAGATTCCGTGCTTAAATAGATAACTCGGTCGTACCGAGGATTGGTAAGCAGCATCTGTTTTCTTTACGATTTTTGGTGATATAATTGTGGTAATCGTGCCATGAATCATGAAAACAATATGCCAACAAAAATTAAGAAGGCGAGCCTGTAGAAGGCGTACCCTACTGATGATACTTGCGGAGGTTGTCCGAATTTCATGTCCGAGGAATGGATCTCCTACTTAGATCTTGTAGTTTGTAGGTACCAGGTCCGATGACTTTCGTTACTTGGTAGGGGCCTTCCCAGTTCGGGGCTAGCTTTCCTTGCTCTAGAGGTTTGGAGACAGATATTTTTCGAGAACGAGGTCGCCAGGCGAGAAAGCTTTCCCTTTGACTCTGGAGGCGCGGTAATGGGCCACTCTTTGCTGGTAGGCAGCTATTATGATCTGAGCTTTTTCTCTGATCTCATCTATCATGTCGAGGTTGGTGTGGAGCTGCTCATCACTGGCTTCCTCTGAGTAGCTTTCCACCTGCAGGGACGGGAGTCCTATCTCCACGAGGATGACGGCCTCTGTGCCGAAGGCTATTCGAAATGGGGTCTCGCCCATGGACACTCTTGGGATGGTGCGGTAGGCCCATAGGACATGGTGCAATTCGTCCGCCCATCTGCCTCGGGCTTTGGAGAGCCGAGTTTTGATCCCTTGAAGCAAGGTTCGGTTAGTTACTCCGGCTTCTCCGTTAGCTTGTTGATGCCCGATCGAGGAAAGGCAGTGCTGGATCCCATGCTCCTCGCAGAACTGACGAAACTTCGGATTGTCGAATTGTTTGCCGTTGTCAGTAATGATGGTGTGTGGAAGGTCGAAGCGGCAGATGATGGATCTCCACACGAAGTCTTTGGCTCGAGCTTCAGTTATCTGAGCAATTGTTTCCGCCTCGACCCATTTTGTAAAGTAGTCGATGGCGACGAATAAAAATTTTCGTTGTCCCGTGGCAAGTGGAAACGGGCCGAGAATGTCCATTCCCCACTTGGCAAAGGGCCAAGCGAAGGAAATGGGAACTAGGCTGGCGGAGGGGAGCCTCTGAATACTGGAATGTCTTTGGCATGGGTCATAAGCTCGGACGAGGCCGTCAGCATCCTTTTGCATGGTAGGCCAATAATAACCTTGACGCAGCACCTTGTGGCATAAAGACCGGCTTCCCAGATGGTTGCCGCAAATTCCTTCATGTACCTTCCGAAGGGCATAATCAGCTTTAGATGGGCGAAAGCATCTGAGCAGCGGCATAGAGAAGGACCGCTTGTAGAGCTGGTCGTCAATTAGCACATAGTGGGTGGCTTGCAACTTCAGCTTTCTAGCTTCCCTTCGATCGGCTGGGAGCGATCCTTCTTTAAGATACTTCAGGATGGGGTCGAACCATGATGGTTCGGCCTCAACTTGCATTACTCGGTTAGCTTCCGCAATGCTGGGCCTCTCCAAAATCTTCAGATGAAACTTTCGCTCGGCATCCATCGATTCCGCAGTTGCCAGCCGAGACAATAGGTCGGCACGGACATTTTCGGATCTCGGAATCTGAATGATTTCAAATTCAGGGAAATGAGAAAGTAGGCTTCGAACCTCTTGGAGATATTGAACCATGTTCGGCTCTCGAGCCTCAAACTCGCCCGTACGTGGCCAGCTAGCTACCAGCTGAGAGTCGGTGAAGACATTCAGCCTCTTCACTTTAAGGTCGCGGGCGATTCGGAGCTCGACGAGCAGAGCTTCATATTCGGCTTTGTTATTGGAGGCTGGGAAGGTGAAGCGGACGCATATTCGAATGTCACCCCCTTCGGGCTGGTGAGGATTAAGCCAGCGCTAGAGCAATGGGCATTGGATGACCCGTCGACATGGAGGAGCCATCGGGCGTCAGATTTTGGGCGTTCGGGGGAGTTGGGAGTGGAGCCGTCCTCCGGGATAGTGCATTCGAGGAGGAAATCAGCTAGCACCTGAGCTTTGATGGCCGGACGAAGTTGAAACCAAATGTCGTGTTCACTTAGCTCAACGGCCCATTTGGTCATCCTCCCCGATGTCTCTGGACGATGGACTACCACCTTGATGGGTTGATCGGTCAGGACTGTCACAGAATGTGCTTGGAAGTATGGCCGCAACTTTCGGACCGAGGTTATCAAAGCCAACACCATCTTCTCAATCTGGGTATATCTCGTTTCCGCGTCTTGGAGCAGTTTGCTGACATAATAAATTGGCTTCTGAGTCTTATTTTCTTCTCTGACCAATATACCGAGCCGATGGCAGCTTTCGAGACAGCCAGATACAGGAACAATGTTTCTCCAGGATTTGGATTGCTGAGGAGAGGGGGAGAGCCGAGGTACTTTTTGAGATCTTCGAATGATTTTTGATACTCGGAAGACATTGGAAATTCTTAGCCGACCGAAGAGTTTTGAAGAAAGGGAGGCATCTTTCGGCAGATCGAGCCATGAAACGATTAAGGGCTGCTATTCTCCCAGTCAGGCGCTGGACTTCTTTAATAGATGCCGGGGGCGTCATTTGCTGAAGAGCCTGGATCTTCTGGGGGTTGGCTTCGATGCCTCGCTGGGAAACCATGAAGCCGAGAAACTTTCCAGAGTTAACGCCGAAGGCGCACTTAGTTGGGTTGAGCTTCATCCGATATTTACGGAGTGTCGCGAAGCTTTCCGAGAGATCCTCGACGTGCTATGACGCTTCTTTGCTCTTGTTCCGGCCGATTTGCTCTTTGAAGACTTTGTTGACCAGCCTTTGGTAGGTGGCACCTGTATTTTTAAGACCGAAGGGCATAACATGGTAACAGTAAGTACCTCGGTCAGTTATGAAGGTGGTCTTCTCTTCATCTTCGGGGGCCATCCGGATTTGGTTGTAGCCCGAATAGACGTCCATGAATGTCAGCATCTGATGACCCGAGGTGGCATCTACAAGATGGTCAATTCGGGGGAGAGGGAAACTGTCCTTCGGGCATGCTTTGTTGAGATCAGTGAAGTCGATGCAGATCCGCCACTTGCCGTTCGACTTCTTTACCATGACAATATTCGACAGCCAACTTGGGTAATTCACCTCCCGAATGAAGTTCGCCTTGATAAGCTTATCGACCTCTTCGATAGCTTTCTGTCGCTCCGGGGCGAAGCTTCTTTTCTTCTGTCTGATGGGTCGGTGCATCTCGTCCACGTTGAGGCGATGAACGAGAACATCAGGGCTGATTCCTGGCATGTCGGAGGCGGACCAGGCGAAGACATCGACGTTTCTTCAGAGAAAGTCGATCAGTTCCTGCCGGGACTCGCCTTTCAGTAGCGACCCAATCTTTATAGTTCGATCAGTTCTTCGGCTGGTTCTCCTCGTTGCTCGGCGAAGTCCTCCCGAGCATCTAGCCCATCAACCTCAGGCATCCTGGACTGAAGGCTGTGACAAAACACTGCCGAGCCATAGTTTGGTTTCCTTGGACAACACCAACTCCCCGCCCAGTGGGGAACTTCATGGATAGGTGCGGAACGGAGACGACGGCTCTGAGGGACATCAGGCCGGGTCTCCCAAATATCGCATTGTAGGGCGACCGAAGCTTGGTCACCAGGAAGTCTGTGTGAACAATGGCCACACAGGGCCAGATTCCTACCCGAACCGTTAAAGTTACGGCCCCTTCTGGGATGATAACATCGCCGATGAACCCCATTAAGGTGGAGTCCATGGCTCGGAGATTTTCCATGAGCAATTTCATCTTGGCGAACACATCAAGGTACAGAACATTTACGGAGCTTCCACTATTAACAAGGATCCGACTTACATCATAGTTATTTAAATTGAGAGATACAACTAACGCGTCGTCATACGGAAATTGTATCTCCCGGAGATCGTCGTCGAAGGAGAGCTCACCCGTTCGTGCTTTCTTCGGCGCCGAACCTTCTTCATCATTCTTGAAGTTCGACGAACTATCGGCTTCTTCAATCACATTGATATGGCCGATCACGGGTGGATTTGGAGGAGGCTGCTGAAGTTCGGGCCGCCGATCATCCCCTTGCCCTGCCTCAGGCGCCCTCCTGAACTGGTTCAGTCGGCCTTGTTGGATTAGCCTCTCAATTTCGTTCTTCAACTGCCAGCATTCCTCGGTATCGTGGCCATGCTCCCGGTGATAGCGGCAGTACTTGGTGGGGTCTCTCCGGGTTGGGTTCCCTCGGAGGGGAGCTGGTCGGGAGAGCTGGCGCTCTATCTCCATGAGGATCTGCGCCCTAGGAACAGTGAGTGGGGTGTATCTGTCAAACCGCCTAGGCGGGCTCCGGGAGCGATTCCTTGGCAGCGGCGGAGGAGCTCTTTGGCGACGAGGTGGACTTGGCTGGCGCGTAGGTCGATGCCTGTCCGAGCCCTTGGATTCTTTCTTCTTTGCCAGCTCGGCGCAGGTAGCCCTCCGTGATTCTTTGACTCTGGCGTATTTGTCTGCCAGGGCCATCATATCGGAGAGGTTCGGGGGGTAACTGACTTCCATCGCCAAGTAGAAGTCGCTTTCCTTCAAAACTTCATCCGTTAGGGCGGACATAGCCACCTCATGATTAAGGTGGTCTACCTCCAGCATGGCCTTATTGAAACGGCCAAGGTAATTTCTCAAGGACTCCCCCTCTCTCTGCTTAACTTCAGAAAGGGAGTCGGATCTTCGTCGGTGACGGCGGTTGCTGACGAACTGGCCGATAAAAAGATGACTCAGCTCGTCAAACGAATCAACGGAACCTGGTTTCAGAGCGTTGAACCAGGTTCGAGCGGACCCTCTAAGGGTGGAGGGAAAGGCGCGGCACAGGATCGCATCTGATGCTCCGTGGAACATTATGATCGACCGAAAACTGCTGAGGTGATCGTCGGGATCGGAGGAGCCGTGGTAGGGCTCGATGGCGGGTAGCTTAACATGGGAGGGAATCACTTCCTCCATGATCCCCTTGGAGAAGGGGATACCCTGCTCCGCCTTAGGCTGAGGCGGATGAGCCTGCTTGGCGGCGTCCAGCTCTTGACGCATCTCCTGGAGCTGTCGGCGAATCTCCTTTTCAGGCATAAGAGGAGGGGTCGGACGAGGAGAGTGCGGAGATGGCGTCGAATCATGGAGGGAGAACTCCGGAGAGAGGGACCAGGCCCGCCGAGGTCTGGGGAGATCCTTGTCGCAGCTCCCTTGCGGGACTGATCTGGCCTCCTTGGGTCGATGTGGGGGGTCCGCAGCTCCATGCGGACCAGAAGAAGAGGTGGCCAGAGAAAAATGAGCTGCGGCCTTCTCAGGGAGGTGTGGAGCAGGGGCAGCTGTAACTGGATGGGGGGGCTGCAAGGCGTTCCTGAACTAGATGGGTCAGGGCTTGAACTTGCTGGACCAGTGTGGCGAACTGGTCCTGGGTCACTGGGACAGCCGGTGGCGACAGAGTCTCAGCTGGTGGCGGTGGCGGCGCCACGATACTCATCGAATCGGGTCTCTGGGAGGTGACCTAGTCTTGGGCTTCAGAAGTTGCTCTTCTCCGATTAGCCATTGGAGAGGTTCTCTTCAAGATCGAGATTCTTGTCTCCTTTCTTCAAGTTTTAATGGGACTTGAGGCCCTTCCTCTAGCGCCAATCTGTTGCCGCCGGAATCTGTTCTCCGACTCGGGCGCGATCGGTCTCCTGATTGGGCTTCCTTCTGGGCAGACCTGCAAAGAAGTCCTCACGCGGGAGGCGTTGGGGGTGGCGAAGACCCTCCGACGCTCAAGTCAGTGGAGATCGACGGACAACAAATATGGAGAGAAGGACCCCTCTAAAGAGTCTCTCCAGGGATGGCCTATCGGGAGCTCGAGTGGAGCGCCAATGGCAGAGAGGGAGGGAGCAGTGAAAGAGAGAGAGTGATGCTGAGACTGAGCGAGGAGTCGCGTACCTGAGAAAATCTAGAAGTGTCCTATTTATAGGCAATCACCTGAATTTTGAGCGCCTTCTGAAAGGTTCGAAGGTTGTTGGGATTCGAAGATGATTCGAATCAAGCTGTTGTGAGGCCGGTAAGATCCGTATCCTATCCATTAGAGGATCGACGGCTGGGAGAGCTTTCTGATGGCCCAAGATCCGATGACTGTGTAGGTCCTAAGCCGTTATTGCAGGTCCTAGGCCACGTCTCGATATGATTCATCGTTCGAAATTCTGTTACACTGAACTTAGGCTTTCCCGTGCCAGGTTCCGTAGGGGCACGGAAAGGCTTGGTTCGGACGGTCGAGGGACGACCCGGCCTTGATGGCCAAAATGCACAAATAGTTCGCGCTGCCGGGACGTAAGCATGGCTTGAGCAGCCGAGGTACGAGGGTGGCTGAGATATGACAGAAGAAATAAGCCGGACGTGAAGACAGTTTCGTTCTGCGGAGGCGCATGTCAAGCTATGGAGTGCTCGGAGAGGCCGAGTTATGGATTGCTCGGGGAGGCCGAGCTATGGATTGCCTGGGGGAGCCGAGCAATAAATTGCTCGGGGGAGCCGAGCTATGGATTGCCCGGGGGAGCCGAGCTATGGATTGCCCGGGGGAGCCGAGCTAGGGATTGCTCGGGGAGGCCGAGCTATGGATTGAGCCGAGCTATGGGTTGCTCGATCCGCCGAATCATATTGGTTAGCTCATTCTTTGTGGGCACAGTGTAGCAAGTGAGGGCCAGGGCTGATCTTAGCCCCTTCGCACGGTTATCGATGCAATGGCGATTTTACCCCTCAACAATACCATATCTTAGTCTCTTTCCTTGGTATGGTCTCCCTCCTACATATTTTGGCCATAATATTTGTGAACCATAGGAACCTGAACTTATGCTAAGCTAACTTTAAATTGATTTTGATCTTAGCTCTCAAACCATACATATATGGAGTGAGATGAAATGATACTGTCCTAATCTCATTATATTGCAATTATGATATCCTAATTTGAGTTATATGTCCCTTTGATGAAACAAGTGCATCACAAAGCTGTATCTCATGGAGGCACCTGGATTTATACATTTATTAGAGCCAAGATGGGCTGCCATATCTCAAGTTATGGCCATTAAAATTTATAGGTTAATCCAATACAAAAATTGAACAAACTTATTAATAAATAAATTCTAAATCAGAACTAATTTGTATTTAATCAGGTCAAGAGAAGGAAAAAGGGCAGTTGGAAGAAGATGAAAAGTGGAAGAAGAAAAACAGTGGTAAAAGGGAATAGATTGAGCAAACAAAATGGTTTGAAATGGCTAAGTTGTTTACTGGTCTTGAGACAATGCTTTACTAGGGCTTGCATACCTTTTTGTACCATTATCAAAGTGTCCTCAGTCTGAGAGCATATGCTTTACTACCCCCACCGTTCGTTTCTCCACATTGCTTTCTCTATGCTTCACTTATATGTTGCAGTCAATAATCGATACACTGTTACTTTATATTATTGCTTGATATATATTTAATCCTTTAGGCACATCATGAATCTTTTATCCATATTCTGTCCTAGGTTTTAAGTCCTGATGGGACAGGGGCATCTCAACTATCTCATTCTGTTTCTATGGGAAAATGGGACTGAGACAAGGGTGTGACATCGAAACCCAGCTATGTAGGGGAAAGTAAGAAAGTGAGAAAGGAAAGAAAGAAGAAAAAAGAAAGGAAGGAAATAAGAGAAAAAGAGAAAAAAAGAGAGAGAGAGAAGAAAAAGAAGGAAAAAAACAAGGAATAAGGGAAATAAAGAAGAAGAAAAAGGAAAGAAAGAAAGAAAAGAAAGAGAAAAGAAATAAAGAAAAATTGAAGGGGAGAGATACCGGGGTACTGGGATGTTCTATCAGGATTGCCATTGGGATAGGATGCGACAACGGGGTGTCCTGTTATGTGAAAAAACCAGGACATCCTCATCCCATAGGATTTAAAGCCTTGATTCTATCCATGTTATCATCAACATTTTAATTGCTGCAAGTTAAGGCAAAGAATTATATTTTACCATAGGTAGGAAGAGGATAGTAACCTAGGAATATAAAAAACCCTTTTGCTGCAATATTTTTTGCTTGCATTTAATTTTGTTAGTGCAGATTGTTTACATATATTAGTTAGCTAATGCAACTCCTGCAACTTCACAGCCTTCAAATTACTTGTACTTTTTGGTGCAGATGATGCTGCAATTGGTACGGTCTTCTTGGATACTACACCTTAGCTGCAATAAGCGCAGAGTTGCACCTATTGCTGCACTTTTATCTGCAGTGTTGCACTGGTCAGTGTTTGGTGACTTGAGCATGCATGAGATAAATGGCTGCAAACCAGGTCCCTTAAAGTGGGTCAGTATTTACTTGTTTTGAAAATTATGTAAGAGGTTAAAGATAGACATAGTTCTTTCCATCCGTTTATATGCTTCACCATTCACACAAGGTGTTTAATGTGCCAGTATTTGTCAGAAGCCACAGTGTTAAAATCTGTTTTGAAAACTGTCAAGTAGTTCAAGATAGACAGTGTCTTCAATCTGTTAATATATTTCATTAATTTCAGAAGGTAAGAGTTCAATGAGCTGGTTTGGGTCAGAAACCAGAAATTCTGCAGAAAGTGTAGAATTGCTGGTTTGGATTTATTAGCTCCATATATCTGTGATGATTTCAGGCCATTCTGTTGAAATGTGTCATGCAAGATGTTGTTGTTCTATATTACATTAATTATATCTGGTGTTCCTCCATATTTGTTGTGTTCAACAAATATTTGCACTGAGAAACAGCAGGTGTGGGTGGAGCTGCCTGTATGTTAAACTGTGTTTTAGACTTTAGAATGATTTTGATGATGCGTTATCTGCAAATAAGTGTGAAGTTTAGCAAGTCAAATATGTAAACTACAAAGTAACCTGATGTTGTGTGCAACTGTTGCAGCCCTTTGGACAGAGTTGTAATCATTTGAATAACTTCCAGCACTATAAATTACAAGCTTTAGTCAGCCTCTATTGGCAAAGAAAACAGATTTCTGCTTTTATCAAACAATTAATTTCTGAAAAAAACTTTACTATGCTCTATAAATTTCAGAAACATTAATTTGTGGTCATTATTCTTGCACTATGCTGTGAAGGGTAATACAAAGAAGTGTGAAAACATAGGGAGTATGCTATGTCAGTCACCTGTTGGTTTGATGGGAAAGGAGATTCTGTAAGATGCTATGAACGTAAAGAGTATATGTATGAACAAAAAGATATCTTATGACAAAAGATAAGGCAAGGATCCTTCTGTAAGGCCGAGCAAGTGTAGGATGATGACTCCTGGGACGCTAGCCTGATGTTTAGCACACCCTCCTCTGCTCAACATTAAGTTATATCATTGTACCTTGAATGCCATATATGATTGAGTTTTATCCTTGTATTGAGGAAATTGAGATTGAGCCATATAACTAGCATGCAAGTACGGTCTATTTCTTGTTCACTTGAATCTATGCATTTGCAATCTCATAACAAAGCAATGGTTCATTGTTTAATATTCTCTTAATTTTAAGTGTCTTTATGGTCTTAACTCTGAACATTAGTCCTAAATTTTGCAATTAACTTTCTCGCCCAAAAGTTAATTCTATCATATCCATGCTTCTTGGAAACTGTCTAAAGTGGTAATTAGTATTAGAGTATTTTGTTTTAAATCAATTCAGTATCATGGTGGGCAAACCTCAAAAAGCTCTGAAGATGTTTAGTGTTGCTTATGAACAACCTGGTGAGTATGTTCCAATAACAGATTAATTTAGTATATTTCATGCAATCATGCCCGTTGTCCCATTATTAGGTCCCTATGATCACGGATGAACCCTGCTCCTGCTCCCCACCCCCCAATCCAATTTTCTTATGTTTGATGTCCTATAAGATATTCTGTTCTAGATATGGGTTGGGATTGGGTTGGTTGAAATCCCGACAGCATTGAGCTATGTTGTCCACTCCCTCTCTCAGTGGAACAAGCCTCCAAAGTTGAGAAAAACTCATGGTCTAGACTATGATGGCTGATTGTGGGATTCGACTCTGGGCAATTGGTGCATGAACAATATTGATTTTCAGCATGTTGATATAACACTATGCACTTAAGACTTCAATTAAAGTGTATTTGTTGTCTTTCTTTTCCCCTTAATCTGCGATTCCAAGCTTTCATTTTTTTCCCTATTTTTAGTTTTTACCAGCTTGAGAATATTGTCCGATTTGTTTCTAAACTTTGAGCTGTGCTATCTGGAAACAGATTTTAACCTGCAACTTATCTTTTAAGGATGGCTACCGTTTTAATTCTAAATCAAGAACCAACATTGGCATAATTAACATTCAGGACTCAACAAAAATAATTTAGTTCATTAGTCATATTTCTCAAAGAAAAAACTCAAGTTCATGAGTCAAATTAATTAGAATAAATTCTTGTCAGAAATGTTTCTGCTAGGACATTTATCAAGCATGCCATATGTGATCACATAACTTCATTGTTGTTCTTATTATTTTGAGATATCGATAGGGAGAGCTTAGATGCATTCAAGGTGCAAAATCAATGCATCACTGCACTTGATTATTTTTCTATACTTTTGGACACCAATGGATTTAGATATCAATGTAGTTTTTGAAGAAAAAGGCATCGTATAGAAATCTGTGTTTATAAAACTCCAATGAATCGAGTTTCTTCGCACAAGCACAATTCTTAGTTGAATATCCATACCTTGATAGCCTGTAACTTTTTGGAAGATTTCCAAACTCTCGTTTGCATACCTGCATCTTAGTAACTTTTTAACCTTGTTCTTGAAGCTTTGCTTTCCATTCATCTATTAAAACCTCCTTCCACAACTGTGCTTGTAAAAACATGCAAGAGAAGGTTCTGTGAACTGTAGTTCAATCAATACTGTTGATTTTCATAAAGGACAAGATCAGAAAGAAAACATTATTACATCATCTTGGCAATAAACATTAGATTATTGAAGGTAAATAAAGACATTTATAGATTGCGACTTGATGAAACAATTAGTTGTTTTAAGAAATAGAAAATTAACTTGGATTAATTGGGCTTAATGACTCACTCATTATTGTTAGTATGCCCTTCTAATCTAAGAAGATGCTTTTACGAGAGAGACAAATTCCATTAAAAAACTTATATTTAAGCAAGGTTTACCATCTCGAAATCGAACCTCGTACCAATGCCACACCGGTACAATGTTGATATGCTCTGTATGCTGGTTGGTTTAGTGTACCAAGACTCAGCTTGTCCCTTGTACTAAGTCTTGTTTGTTTAGTAATGGTATGGTACAATAACCTGGTATGAGGTGACTTGCACAACATACCATGATTTTAAGTATTGGCAACAATGCCTATATTAGCACATGACCTCCATCTGCACTCCAAGCGTTGGTATAATATGCTGGTCTCGTACCTAATGACAATATAGGGATCATACTGAGTACCGCTTCCAACTGATTCCATTTGGTTTGTGTTGTATTGACTGGTACTTAAAATCTTGATCAATTTAAGTGTCTTCGATGAAGTTAGGATGCATTATCTTTTCTCAAAATCATCCACTTGATTTTTGAAGGGCAAATTTGTCCGATGGAACTAGTAAAGTTTTGAAATATTGGTTTCTTATATCATATTTGTCTTGTCATTTCTGGACCTCATCTCATCTTACCATTTCCTGCTAACTATCTTTGTTAAACCCTCTATTGTTGCAGAAAGATTTAAGGAAATTTATAATTTTTTTATTTATTTTTGCAGTTCATAGAAAAGCTTCTTGATGAAGGCATGAAAAGCCCTCGCACTATTCGACTTGCTGCTTTGCACTTGACTGGGTTATGGATTTTGTATCCTAGAACAATCAAATATTACATAAAAGAGTTGAAGTTGCTAACCCTATATGGCTCTGGTACATTTGTCCTCTTCCACTGTTGCACTTTGTATACAATATATTTGATGCTGTTCTTTTTTCTTTTTCTTTTTCTTTTTCCTTTGTCAGTAATGTGCTTTTCTTTTTTTCTTTTTTTTTTTTTTTTTTTGTGTTGGGTGGGGGGGGGGGGGGGGGGGGGCTGCAGTGGCTTTTGATGAGGATTTTGAAGCTGAATTATCAGAAAATCATGAAGCAAGAATTGAAGTTTCATTACTAGCACAAAGCCCAGATCATGAGTTCACAGAGGTAAATTAAAATGCACCACATTATTAACAATGCTTCCATCATAATTATATTAATCAATTGAAAGTTTTATCTTCTTTTATTAGTGATCACCAAGCTAAGGTCTTCCCACTTGTCTTCTAAGTTAAATGTTTTTATATCTAGATGCTTGTAATTTGCTTAGGTACATCCACATAAAGGGTTTTGATATTATCAAAACCAAAACATGTGCTAGATTGCTATAGTATCTAGGGTTGAAAATAGGCTTGGGCTTATTTGAGGTCTGTTAGGCCAGGCTAGCTTTGGGTTAGTTTTTGTGCGTGGTTTAGATAGTTAGGGTTAGGTATGGGCTTGAAATTCAAGGCCATAGAAATTTTGGGTTGTCTTTTGGGTTTGCCTTGTCTTGGTCTAAGCCTGACGCTTGAGCCCAAGCTGCATCGTTTCTTATCTTAATCCTACCCTGCTTACCCTGTTGATTATCTTGCTCCCCACCCTCTGTATTTCTCATCTCAAAAATGCGCTCCTTACCCTCATTGTCTTGATCATCATTGTCTCTAATCATCTTGATAGACGTCCTCCCCTCATGACAGTCCTACCTTTCCCTTCCCCATCCCCATCCTCCCTCCCTTCATCTTGATTCACTACTCCCTCTTCCTCTCTACCTCAGTGTCCCTTTACTTACATTGATGGTAGCATTGTTGCCATACCCAATCCAAGTGCCTTCATTGCTACCCCTTTGTCTTCCTCTAGCCCTTTGTCTCCCTTTCCCTCTATCCCTTTGCCTCTCCAATCCTCATCAATAGGCGGTTGATTGGATCTCAACCCAAATCTGGTTGGTGGTGGGTGGGGGTTGTGTTCATAGTGGTTAGGGTTTGGAACCTTATTTTATTCCTTTTCTTCTCAGTCTTGCTTGATGGGCTTCATCTGGGTTAGGATGGCATAGGCTCCATTGATGCCGGGCCTTCTCTAGCTTTGTTTTTGTCAAGCATGCTTGGGCTTTAGGTTGGGCTTGAGTTTGGGCTTATGTTGGATTTGCACTTGGGTTGGGGTTGGGTTTGGGGTTGGGTTTGGGTTGTGGGCTTGGGTTGTATTTGGGCTGAGTTATATTTTTTTAGATATAGGGTTGGCTGAAACTTGAGTGGGCTTGGGCAAGGGGATGACCAAGTGAAAATCATCTTATTTCAAGCCCTAACGGTGTTGCATTGGGTCACAAAATGCTTTTTGGTGGGGGCAATAAAACAAATATGGGATGATTTATCATTTTCTGTGAAGGGTTGGTTCAAAGGGGCATATTGATGCTAGCCGTACCTTATCAATATGGTATGATATGGCTAGTACAAAATCATATGCACTAATTCTTAGTTTTGTTAAAAGGATAACTAATAGATTAATGGCTATTAAGCTTATTTTGGACAAGAAAATTATTGATGTAATTACTAGTTTTGCACCTCGAGTAAGATTAGAGCGAACAAAGAGGAAATTTTGATATGAGTTGGAAGGAATCATATGCGGAATTCCAAATAGGTAAAATATTTATAGGTGGTAATTTAGATGGTCATTATGAAGTGTTCTAAATGATGTGAGATGGTGGAAACATTGGTTATTTAATATCTTTGGTTTGCATTGGCCTGTAATCTAGTAATTGCAAATGCATATTTGAAGAAGACAATATTGAACCATGGATAGGAAAATGGCCTCTGGTTTACAATTCTTCTATATTGGCAGCATGACTCTCTAATATAGTAGTTCTATTTTTTCTATTTGTTTTATTACCCTATAACATAGCCATGTACTATGGGCCAACAATTTTATCCCATGACAGGGCAACTTTGTTTGTGAGCTTTGTTTTACATAATGGATGTTGCAATTTTTTCTCGACTCATATGGTTATGATTTCAAGCTTATTGAATAAGCTAGTTAAATATCGTTTTTCATACTTCAATTGGTATTTGACTTGTTGCTAGTTATTATTTTCTAGTTGAAGGGTAATACATGTGATAAACTTTAAAAATGGTTCCTCTAATTTATTGTTGTAGCAAAATCCCCATTAAATACTCTCAAAAGTAAATTTTCTTGCCCTGGTAACATAACTGAAGTTCCACCAGTAACAAATGTAACCTAGATGATTTGATTTTGGGCAAAATCAATTAAAGAATACGGTCAGTTATGGTCTTTTGACTAGAACTAAAAATGTAGCCAAATTCATCATATGTATGAGCTCTCTATGCCAATTTATTTGCCATTCATTCATTTAGGTAGCATTTGGTTCAGATTGAATGGAATTTGCAAGTTTTCAGAGGATTTGAAAGTCATGTGACAGGGAATTTACAAGTTCTCAGGAGATTTGAAAGCCATGTTACTTTATGTTCCAGATAGACTTGAAGGAAAGTAAATTCTTTTGCATATAGCCCACTATCCCAGAATTCAAATAACACAGCATTTTGTTTATCATATGTTAGTTTGCCATCAAGTTGTCAAATGATGAATCACACTCTAAACATGATTTTAGCATTGTTTGTTTTTAAAATCACTTTAATTGGGACAATTTGAAACTATTGAAATGATACGATTATCTATTGCAATGATTTGTATTTCCTTGTTATATATCATTTTTCTTTTTTTATTATTGTTTCTATTTTTAATTTTTCTAGTTTTTGATTATTTTTCATGGAAATTTTGAAATAGGAGCTGAAATTCTCAGTACCAAGTTTGTTGAACCTTCCTAGGCTGTTAATTACCATCATCTTTTGCTGTCCTTATAACTGTCGCTGTAGGTTGACATCTTGTGAATACTGGCCCTTTACTGGCTGATATATGCGATGTAGGCCATGAGCCTGTTATTAATACCCATATACAAAAATAAAGGTTATATTCAAAATTATGCAAATTATAGAGGGATTAAGCTAATGAGTCATGCAATGAAATTATGGGAGAGAGTAATAGAAAATCGATTAAGAGCTAAAACTTTGGTGTCAAATAATCAATTTGGATTTATGCTCAAAAGGTCGACCATGAAAGCTATTTATTTATTAAGAAGATTGATGAAGAGATATAGAGAAAAGAAAAAAAAGACCTTAATATGTTCTTTATTGATTTAGGAAAACCATATGATAGAGTACCTAGAGAAATAATATGATGGGTTTTAGAGAAAAAAAGAGTTACCAAAAGGTATGTAGAATTGATAAAAGATATGTATAATAGAGCAATAGCTATTGTTAAAACAACAATAGGAGAAACTAGTGAATTTTCAATTATTGCAGGTTTATATCAAGGATCTGCCTTAAGTCTGTATCTTCTTGTATTAGTTATCGATGAATTAACCAAACATATTCAAAATGATATCCCATGGTGTATGTTATTTGCAGATGATATAGTGTTGATTGATGAAATTAAATCTGGAGTAAATGCTAAGCTAGAGATTTAGAGAGAGGCTTTAGAATCTAAACGTTTTAAGATTAGTAGAACTAAAACTGAATACATGAAATGTAATTTTAGTTGAAGTAGAAATACAAATGAAGAAACAATGAAGATTGCAAGCCAAGAGATATCAAAAAGTGAAAAATTTAGGTATTTGGGATCAATTATTAAGCAAGGAGAAATAGGTGAAGGTGTGATCATAGAGTTAAAGCAGGATGGATTAAGTGGAGGAGTGCTATGAGAGTATTGTATGATCGACGTATCCTATTAAAATTGAAAGAAAAATTCTATAAAACTGCTATTAGGCTAGCTATGCTATATGGAACAGAGTGTTGGACAATATTGAAACATATGAATAAATTAAGTGTAACATAAATGCGTATGTTAAGATGAATATGTGGTAAAACTTTAAAAGATAGAATTAGAAATAAACATATAAGAGAAATGATAGGAGTACCCCCAATTGAAGATAAAATGAAAGAAAATTGATTATGGTGGTTTGGACATATACAATGTAGACCTTTAGATGCTCCAGTTAGAAAGAGTGATCTTTTAACAATTAATTGTAAGGATATAGGTAGAGGTAGACCTAAACTAATATGAGCAGAAATAATTAAAAAGATATAACTATTTGTAATTTAAATGTCGACTTGGTCCTGAATAGAGCAGAGTGGAGGAAGCAGATTCATATAGCCGACCACATGTAGTTGGGAAAAGGCTTAGATGAGTTGAGTTGAGTCCATGAGCCTGTTCAATTGGGGATGATGCAGATTGTTATTGGGTGAAACAAGCAGATGTTACTTTATATCAAGGCGTAACACCCCCCATATCAAGGCATATCATACCATACTGCTTGGTTTTTTTCTTTTTTGCATCAAGATGTATCATATTGGGGATTGCATCAAACATGCCGACCATCAGTATTATATCAGTACTTGAGATTTGAATCCTTGCTCTCACACTTAATCATTTAATTTGATCTACATCAAATAAGTTATTCGGCCAGCCTAGTTTTATGGCTTCCTTTGGTTCCTTGTATTTTTTCATATTCTCGATATATTTGTCCTGTGTCATTCCTCAACGAAGTAGGAGCTCTATGAGTTTATTAAATGTGATATTCCATGCTTTTGCAGCTTCAAGCTGGTTTTCTTGCTGTAGCATTTTATATTTTGACTTCCAAATAACATGTGCTGCTCCTGTAAAATCTTTTATATTGCCTTTCTGATTTGTTAAGGTCTATTGGTCATTTATTATCTGATGCTGCAACTTCTTCCAGGTGTTTATCAACACAGAGATGTATGCTCGTGTATCTGTCACTGTTTTGTTCCACAAACTAGTAAATTTAGCTAATAGGAGAGGTGAACTGGAAAATCAAGATGCTTTGGCTGCACTTCAATGTGGAAAAGCGTTTCTATTAGAGCTCCTTGATTCTGTGGTATGGGCTTATGATACTGAAGTCTTGAAAAGAGGGTTGTACTGTAGAAGCTTTCTAACTTAATTAGCTTTGTGATTGCTTGATATTTATGGACATGGGCCTAACATTTTATGTTCTCTCTCTCTCTCTCTCTCTCTCTCTCTCTCTCTCTGTGTGTGTCATTCTGGGGAATTAGAATTGCTTTGTTGTGTGTCATTCTGGGTTTTCATAAATTTTGCCCTTTTCTTTTCTGTGCGCTTTAGAAAAGTGCCTTTGATTACCCATAGATTTCCAGAAATGGTCCTGATCTTTTTTATAAATTAATATTTTCATTATGTTTGGCAGATCACTTTAAAATACTGATTTGTTTTGCTACGACTAGAGTCTTTATGCCATGTTATGATCTCGATCTGATCTCTATGAAAGTAAAAAATAAGTGATAATTGTGTACTGCATGTTCCTCAGATTTACATCAATTTGTCTTATAAGACGCAAGCAGGACCAAGTTTTCACTTGTCATCCCTGCTCCTTATGTGTGAATTCGTAAAAATTCTCTTCCTTGTTAGCCACTATACAATGTTTAACTTAAAAGTTTCCACAAGAATTAAAAATTTTATCAACAGGTTTCTGCATGCAAACTTATACACATGTATGCCATGGTCTATGTAGATCGAATAAAAGATGCATGGTCATCCCTTTTTAGGCGATTCATTTTTCTTCACTAAAATCAATTATAAGTTTATGTAACCTTTCCTTGTGGGATAACATTAAAGCAACAAGAGTCCATGCACCTTATTTATAGTGAGTTCTATCACTTTTTAGGTTCCTAATGTTGTCTATCTTTACCTTGGCAAACTAGGGATTAGATCCAAGTCTAGTCCAAGTCGTCTTATCTCTTGTGCGGCATGGTAAATTAGTCAAGTAAAATTTGAGAGCATGAAGCATGATAACTGATGATATATGGAGAAAGCAGTAGTAGTCAAAGACTCGTAGTAGTAGCAGCAGTAGTTGACATTTAGGATGCATTTGTTCAGCAAAATAAAATCTGGTGTAAATACATACAAATGTACGTATAAATAAATTCATTAACAGAGAATCCATGCCATCATGATCTGTCATTAGAATTACTTAAAAACCAAATATCCTCCTACCCATGGGTAAAGTGGACAAAAAATGGATCATATAAAAGTGTTATTGTGCTAAGCTATATGGCAAGGCAAGCAAATCATGATCTCCACATCATGAAACATAAATGAACTGAAATCACAAAGATTTGGATTTAGGGAGGCAATTTTTGACCCAGACCTATGAATTCACCTGGTGTAAACTTGTTTGGATGAAGGATTTTGGTTATTGGTTCTGGTTTGGGTTACTCAATCCTGACCTAATTGTACGTAGGCTTAAAAGTAATCCCTATGCCCCTAGGGAAGTAGACTAGTGATAACTATGCAGTGGGCCATGAGTTAGGCTTGGTTTCAGTGATTAGCAAGGCCATGTCCTTCATGGTTAAGAAAAAGAACAAAAAATATAGTGGAGTAAATAATGTGTCGAGGATTTATCATATTTTCTTCTCCATTTTTTTCCCCTCTTTTACTTTATTTGGATGTTGACCATAGATTACCTCTTCTTGGTCCTAATCTGTTTTCATTTTTTAAAGTTTATGACTGACAAGTGAAGCCTTAAATTGGGTTTTCAGGCCAAGTATTGAACTGTGTAACAATAAATTGGTTGAATACGAGATAATTCATTTCAACTCAATTATAAATGGGGCAGGTAGGGGATGTGGTTTTTTTCTGATTTGACCAGAATTTTCCCTGACCAAAAACCTGACTTGGCCTGACTTATCAGCATGCATAATTTGGATTTCTCTGTACTGTAAATAGAGAAAAAAACCTGTGGTTTAAGCATTAACTGATATCTGTTATACTATAGTATTCTCCAACAATCAAATGTAAGTGGTCATCATCATGGATTTAGACACCATAGGCATGGCATGGGTTGGCATGACACATACTGTGCCAATGCCAGTTCAGCATACAATTACCTTGTGTTAGTTCAACCCTTGGCATTTTCTAAATCCATCATTATATTGCAAAGTACTGGTGCATTCGGAATCCTTTTTTAATTTTTTTTTTTTTGAAATTTGAATCAAAGCTTCTGTTGACTTCTTAAATCATGTAATGATAGACCTGGGATTCAATGTCTAACATTTGCCTTTTCATTTTCACAACAAGGTTAATGATAAAGATCTCGCAAAGGAACTTTATAAAAAATACAGTGGTGTGAGTATTCTTTCTCATCTGCTTTTGGGTTTTATGTAACCCTAACTTTTTAACCTTCAAAGCATTAATTTTTGGTATGTATCAAAATATATGATATCCATCTTTTTTATCAGATCCATAGGCGCAAAGTTCGTGCCTGGCAAATGATATGTGTACTGTCACACTTTGTTGTGGGCGATATAGTAGAAGAAGTCACATCTAACTTACATATTTGCTTATGTGTAAGTACAACTTCATTCTTTCTATATAGCAGAATTCGAGTTAGTTATTTTTAATGGTCTATTGCAATGAGTCCTAGAGCTTAATGTGTAATGTTTCACCTTGTTCTGAATTTTTGCTGATGAAGACAGGCTTTCTAACTTGTAGTGAAAAGTTGAGTCCATTCAAAGTATTAATATTGATGTGGGAAAAATTAGTTTTCATTGTCATTGTTGTATCTGTGGATTTATTTTTAGGATTAGTTCTAGAGAATCCCTAAAATCTTAACATTCATTCTTTCTAAGTCCATCATTACAACCCTACAACCAAAACATGTTCATCATGTGCATCAAGAATGTAGAGTAGAAGGAAAAATATGTACATCTGCTTGGGTTCATGCGTATTTTTTCATGTAGCTATTTGTCATTTGTGGTGGCAATTATGAATGTGCAATTATGGTCACAAACTCACAATAAGTTCTTTTTGGTGTAGAGAAACAATTTACCAGCCGTCCGGCAATATTTGGAAACATTTGCAATACAGATATACTTAAAATTTCCACTACTGGTAAGAAGCTTGATTATTCTATGGCCATTTTATTGCCTTTTGAGGAAATCTCACAATTTTCTGGTTTTAACAATCATATATATTGACTAAACCCTAACGAGTTTGGGATTAAAGCTTTGCTGTTGTTGTTGTGGTTGTTGTATATTATATATATTGACTGACCCTATATGTTATCTGTTCCCTATGATGTTTGAATATTTCCTGTTGTTATGGCAGTTGTAATATGGTGTTTAAGAATTGTCATTTTGTATGTCTTATGCATGGAAGAACACACTTATGCTTTTATTGAACTGATTACTACTTGCTCTCTTGGTTTGTAAAAACATTTTCCACAAGCTCTTTTCTTTTGCAAATTTTGGTCATTGATATCCTAAAGCTTGTTGTGGCACTGAAGAAGATTTTTTTCTCACCTTCTAATATCTCTGTTCTACTTGATTAGGAGATTTGGGTGATAATCATGTTGGAACTAAAAACATGAAAAGGTAAATGGAGAGTAAGGAGAAACATATTGTAATTGTGTCAATATTGCTACCAAGCTATTCGATCAAGTATCTAATATCAGACATCATTTTATCATGTACAATGCTTTACACCCAAATTATTGCCTTCTTGGAATTGGGTGGAGTTGATGAGTTAAATCCAATTTGAAACGGAAGAAACTAAAAGAAGATGAGTAGAAGGAAGATGAGGAAAATTTTGTGGAAGGTTTGATTCCGAAAGCCATCTTAATCCAACAGGTACTAATAAGGCCATTTAAATTTGCACAGTTTTCCTTGGGCAGCTTTATTTTTTTTGTATGGAGTAGGTCTGTTCTGCCTAAAATGCTGAGCTCAAACCTAGCTTAAGTATATTTGATCCTAAAAAAGTCGCCCAAACCTGTGGCCCATACTTTGGAATTGTGTTATCTAACCTTAATTTCATTTGTTAATGAAATCCCACTATATTGAACTAGCTACTCAACAACTTAATCTTGTCCATTGTACTCGAGCAGGTTAGCCATCAGTTAAATCCAATTCCAAATTGGGTGGAGTTTATGAGTTAAACCAAATTTGAAATGGAAGAAACTAAAAGAAGATGAGGAAAATTTGTTGAAGATTTGATACTGAAAGCCATCTTAATTCAACAGGTACTAATTAGGCCATTTAAATTTGCACAGTTTTCCTCAGGCAGCTTTTTTTATTTTGTATGGTGTAGGTTTGTTCTGCCTAAAAAGCTGAGCTCAAACCTAGCTTAAGTATATTTGATCCTAAAAAAGTAGCCCAAACCTGTGGCCCATATCTTGGAATTTTGTTATCTAACCTTAATTTCATTTTTTAATGAAATACCACTATGTCGAACTACTTACTCAACAACTTAATCTTGTCCATTGTACTCGAGCAAGTTAGCCATCAGTTAAACCCAATTTCAAATTAGGTGGAGTTGATGAGTTAAACCCAATTTGAAGCAGAAGAAACTAAAAGAAGATGAGTAGAAGGAAGATGAGGAAATTTTTTTGGAAGGTTTGATACTGAAAGCCATCTTAATCCAACAGGTACTAATAAGGCCATTTAAATTTGCACAGCTTTCTTTGGGAAGCTTTATTTATTTTGTATTGAGTAGGTCTGTTATGCCTAAAAAGCTGAGCTCAAACCTAGCTTAAGCATATTTGATCCAAAAGAAGTAGCCCAAACCTGTGGCCCATATCTTGGAATTGTGTTATCTAAACTTAATTTCATTTGTTAATGAAATACCACTATGTCAAACTAGCTACTCAACAACTTAATCTTGTCCATTGTACTCGAGCAAGTTAGGCATCAGTTTGCTAGATTAACCTACCATATGCTGATCTCCATGTTACTCAAGTCGAAAGTCATGCAAGTCATGAAAGTTGGTAATTTCCTAAATTTTGATTAACCACTAATTGTGAAACTGTGACCTATGTATCCCACTTGCATGGCTACCAATAGCCTCCATGAACTTAACTACTATGTAAATTGGAAGAAGTCACTTCCTCTGGCATGGAAGCCATTCCATCCACTACACTTTCCAATCCCACCTTAGCCAAACTCTTCAATAAAAAATGCAAACAAGATGATTGGAATGTAGTAGTATAGTTACAATTATGCACAGTTATTGGTGAAGAATTACAATGGTTCTTATAAGATCTCAATAAAAATAATGTTGATTTGCAATACTGCAGGGAAACTTGCAGGATTTAAATTTTTGAACCATGTATGTGCAGTTGAGAAAGGTTAAGATAGATAATAAAACATATTTAAGAGCCAAGATTTAGGCTAGGTAGGTCAAACTACCCATGTGGTTTCCGGGCTGTGAAAATTGGTGAAAAGATTAAGGATAGAAGAAGGAAATTCAACATGGTTTATAACTTTTTATGGACCTAGAGTAAGTGACAATTATCTATGTTTTGATATCATTTCCTGGGCTTGGAAGAAGAATTTTGCACAAAGCTACATAGACAGCATTCAAGAGGTGCATAAGAGTGCACAAACAAGAATGTGAATTGAGGATCACTATAATGAGGATCAAACCAATAATTACCTAAGGTGGGTTCGGCATGCACATAATCAAGGATTGTATCAATAACAGATATCGATAGGATGCACCACTCTGTCCCACCCCTGAATTGTGTAGTTTGGGGCTGAACCGAAGTTGATCTGCCAGATACTAGAGCCTTCGGTTGATTTGATATGTGGGTTGGTTTGGTGTGCAGTAACCAAGCCTATGCAATTGGGGCACTGTTGATTCTAATGTGCAGTAACCAAACCTAGGTTCTCACAAAGCTGTGCAGTTCTCGCATCCTTGATGGGACTAACGTTGCAAAGATATGGGCTTTCAATAATAGGAATGCTGTGCTAATGGACAGCTTCTAGGCCTAGCTAAATTATGCTTGTGACAATCATGAAAGAGTAGATGATAGCATTTTATGTCTGAATGTAGTGTTGCTAATTTGTATATTATATCTAGATGTAATGTCATTAATTTTTCATTACCTAATTACTGGAGATGCCTATATGAACTCTTGTATAACTCTTTTGAGTGTTGATTGGTAGTTGATTTTTTGTTATGTTCCTAAGATTTGGGATGAACATTGTAATTTTGGAAATATAATTTGAATATCTATTACATCGTCACTTTAGCTATGCAGCAGTCAATCAAGTGACTGGAGAAACTGTCAACCAAACAACCGTTAATGTTACCTTTTGAATTAATCTGTTGAGTTGGCAACTTATGTTCTCTTGATTGTTGAATTAACTAGATGCTAGCTTTTATATGCCATATTTGTGTGAGCGCACGCTTGCTCCTTTGTTATTGGATACAAGCTAGAAGTTTACAGTGGTACTATATTGCATCAGTAGGCAATTTAGATGCTCCAGTTACACTTGAACTCTGTTAATAACTGATATTTTTGATATATTTCTTAAGATGGGACATTTTGGAGCTAATTATGGCCAATAAATTTGGTCTTTTCTAACCTTTTTTATTTTATCGTCCATCACTTTTCCCTTATGGTTCATGAGGGGATATCAAGTTTGGACTTTTCTTGGAAAATAAGATTCATTTTATGACTATTTTGTTTGGCAGAATATGTATTATGTTTCCAAGGATAAACTTTGATTTCTGTCCTGTCATTTATTCTTACAGGCTGAACAGCAGCTAATTCCTATTTTTTACAACTATAACATGCGGCCACAGGTAAAAGTGTTCATTTTTTGTTGTCGTTGTATTTCATTAATTAATGAGAAAGCATTTTCATGCAGGCTCTTGCTTCATATGTATTCATAGCAGCCAATGTAATCCTCCATGCAAATGAGTTCTCTCTTCAGATGAAACATCTAAACAACTTACTTCCTCCAATAATACCATTCTTGACCTCCCATCATCATAGTTTGCGTGGTTTCACTCAGGTATTTGCTTTTTTTTTTTCTTCTGCTGGTGAACTGATCTGTTTTTGTTGCTGTGTTTATCAATGCAACTGTCTTTTCCTACTGTTGCAGTTACTAGTTTATCATGTCCTCTGTAAATTATGGCCTGCTTTGAAATCTAATAGTTCAGAAGCTGTATCTCTGGAGAAGAAGTGCTTTGAGGATTTAAAGTCATATTTGACAGAAAATACTGATTGTGTTAGGTATGCTTTTAGTTTTTCTAATCTTACCCTCGTTTGTTCATGAGTTTGTATTCATTCTTCAGCTTTTTGACAATATTGGAGGCCTTGAGGTCTTGGGATGTTATTCTAACTGCCTTAATTATTTAGGCTAGGCAATTCTACTGTAGGAATTGTTTCTTTTTTTTTTTTGTCTTCTCATATGGTCATTTGAAAAACTAGTTCCAAAGACAAAACATCCTCATCTCCGATGTCCATATTTTCTTGCATAAGAAATACTGATTTATATATTTTAGCACCAAGGTTTTAAATCCCACGGAACAGGATGCACCAATGGAACAGGATGCACCATCATCCTGATTCCTAGGATGGGAGATGCCTTAGGATGTACTGATTGGGATGCTGGGGTAATGGTGGGATGATTTTATCTTAATACTTAGGATGATAACCCATCCTGACATTCCACAGGATGCCCCACTGAGATCTGCAACCATGTTTAGCACAACATGAGTCTATTTGGTTCACGAAAATGGAACATGGGAATGGGAATTTAAATCACTAATTTTGATTCAAACTATTTGGTTGGATGGAATTGGAATCCAATTCCAGTTCTATCTGTAATTGGAATCATGTTTTACAAAGAATTAAAAATCTGGACTTTTGCTCAAGATTACAATTTTCATTCCAGTGTCATAACTGTTCTCATCCTTCTCGCGCGTCCTCTCATCTCTTTTCTTCTTGCCTAAAGCCACCTCTTACTCCTACCTTGCAACTCCCCTTGTCATAATGCCATTATCAATCACTTTTCTTCCTTGGGACATTTAGGAATGATTCTCTTGCCTAGTCTACACTACAATCACACATTTAAAAAAAAAATCTTAGTTAAAGCCCAAAATGGAAACCGCGGTCTCTTCTCCTCTTGCTCTTCTTTGGTGCTTGAAGGCGCTTAGATCTTGGAGATGTCATTATATTATGATTTATGGTAGTCTTCCTTTATTTATCAAATTTTAGCTCTATTTATTTTTGAAATGAATATTGAATTGAGTAAATATGTCGAACAAAAAAAAAATCAAATCTTGAAGTTGTTGGCTTATGCGAAAAATTGATTCTGATTCTGATTTTATAACTAATTCTGATTCCAAGATTTGGGTGAACCAAACAACAACAATAGGATTTTCTTGTTTGATTCCGATTTTGATTCCAATGGAATTCAATTTCGATTTCGATTCCGATTCTGATTCCGATTCCAACTCTAATGTTGAACCAAATGGGCCCTATGTATTTTGTAGTTAGTTTGCAAACAATGTATATGACTATTTGTATCATTCAAGTGTCAGAAAGAATCATGATGATTACCTGACTTCTATAGTTTTTTTTTCTCAAGAAAGCTGTGTAGTACAACTTTTTTTCATTCAATTTGGAGGGTTGTACATTTTGTATGTAATAATTCGTAAAGTAAGGATTCATTTTCTCCGTTTTATCCTTCTGCAGAAGTTCTTGGGTTTCTGAAGCAATGCAATTTGCAATGCAGGAATTACTCTACAAATCTTGGAAAAAAAGACATTAAACTGAGGCATTGTTAGAGTTGTTTTATCAACAAGAAGAAGCAGCATTTAAATGCATTTCTATCGATCTTTCGGTTGATAAAACTTTTGAGGAGACTATGTAGTTCAAGTGACAATAAGCCAATAAGATTACAAGAGTGCCAAATTTGAGGTTCAGTTTATATCCATGTTGTGTATTTTTTCACTGTTAATGATAATCAGGACCCATGGGCTGTGTTTGGTTTGGGGTGAAAGGTGGTTAAATGGAATAAAGGTCCCTTTAACCGCATTAATTTCACTTTGACCCACCAAATGCTAGAAATGCAACCAATTTGTCCTGAGTGCAAAGTGAATATTTTAAAAAGTTGGTCGAGCTATTTTTTCCACATAATTTGGAGCAAACTGTTTCTACTGTGGAGTAGTTTAATCTGGGGTAAAGTAGGTTAAGACTAAGTTACCCATATACTCTGGATTAACTTGTTCTTTGACCAAAGCATTATTGGCATTTCCATTCAATAATGGATCTATTTCTACTGTGTAGTTTAATCTGGGATAAAGTAGGTTAGGAGTAAGTTATCAATATACTCTGGATTAACTTGTTCTGCGACCAAAGCAGACTTGGCATTTACATTCAATAACAAAGCCCCAAAAGGGACTGCATTCATTTTATGCAGGGGGAAAAATCTTGTGCTTATATTTTTATGTTTCGGCTGTACTATAAAAAAATATGTGGGGTAAGTATTGTTGAGTGAGTTTTCCCAAGAAGACTTGTTTTAATTTTCCTATTCAACTGTTGGAGGGATACATACTGTCTTGAAATAGGAAAAGATATAGCTGAACGAAATGGAATATTACTTTTGGAAATGGAATATTACTTTTGTGTTATGTGATTTTTCAAGTTCCAATAACCTAATGAATAAAATTATAATTGTCGTATGAGTAATCTTGATATTGACTCAAAACTTTAGATAGTGAAATGGTCACATTAGTGTATGATGAGTGCTTAAAAGTTGAAATTGTTGAGGTGGACAGAAAGATAGTAGCTTAGAGCTGGACATGAATGCATAAGAGCAAGCTAAGGAGTAGCAGCGAGGGACAATACAGTTGTGGGAGGTACTATGTTATGATTTGTTCAACTTGCAGCCTAGATTGTAGACTGTTGTAACGGGGACTGTTGTAACGTAGAAGCAGGCTTGAAAGCAAACCTAAGGGCAAGAAAGAGCAAAGAGGCTGAAGAAGGCATGGATGGAACAAAAGAGACAATTGAAATCACCTTTCATATCCAAGGATGTGACCTGGAGAGCGATCCAATTAAAATTGTGTAGGCTTATTGTTTATATTATATTTGCTCTGGCAGCTTCCATTGGCAAAACTGATATTGCTTGTGCTGCTCAAGGCTGTGTATAAAATTTATAAATTAAAACTTTTGCCAAAATTAATTAAAAAGCATGAAAATCCAGAATAATTATGAAAATTAGGAGTTAACAGAGGGCTTATAGTATGCATGAAAATTTCTCTGAGTGGTTTTCTAATTTGCTTGAGTTTAACCATTAAGTATTATACTTATGCTTATTATACTTAATGCTTCCGATGTAACCAAGCTTTTGATTACAGAACTAATAATGATGAGACAAAGTTGTTCTTTTGTGGTGATTTCTTTTTTTTCTTTTGTTTTTCAGGCTAAGGGCGTCAATGGAATCTTTTCTTAATGCTTATGATCCGAATACATCTACCACTCCTTTTGGGGTTTTTAATGCTCGCAGCGAGGTTTAAAATATTAAACTGCTCTAAACTGCTCTTTTTCAGTATACTTCTGCATTTATTCTGCCACCGATTTTTGCAATAAATTACATATATTACATATCCTGAACCTATTTTATGCTACCAATCTTTCTTGAAACTTACTGCGTTCATGTAGACGTCTAATTTTATATGTTATTGTTGATGTAGGGATCTGGATTTGAATGTGCTCCAACTTCTCTCATGGAACAAGTGACTGACTTTCTAAATGTAAGAACCACAAATTTTTATGTCTTGTTATCAATATGGTTGAAATCTCATCTTCATGAATTGCAGGGTGTGAGGGATGATTTAAGATATTCCATCGCAAAGGATGCTGTTATCATCAAGAATGAGAGCCTAGCAGTTGCATATACTTGTGAGGATATCAAAGAATCACTTGATGACAACAAAGAACAAGTTTCATCACGAACTTTCAGAGATCTCTCTCTGGATTTTCAGAAGAAAATCACACTTCAAAAACTTGGGAGGCAGTTCATGAGTACTGATACTGATTGTGTTATAAGCGATACTGAGTTTTCAAATCTGCTTTTAGGTGAGTTCTTAGAGAGATTCTTTAGTAAAATATTTGACATGACACACAAAATCTGCAAAAGTTGTTGCTTTTATCTATATTTTATCTAAGTAATAATATATTTTTTAGTTGTGAAAACCTAAAAGAAGGGCTAAGAGGGTAGCATATCATTCTCCCATCTTTGTTCTCTTTTGATATTAAACCCTAATATTTTTTATGAAACTTATTTTAGCACAGGATGTGGCCATTTATAGAAACTAGTAGAGGAAGAATGCACTTCTCGATCATAGTTGTAATTATGCAAATGTTTAAATAGAGGACTGCAAGTATGTCAAAGTTCTAAAGTGCCATAAATTTTTGTTTGAAAGAAAAATGTTTCTAATAAAATAAAATTGGTTTCATGATCTTACTGCAATAATGGTCCTCTTTGTGTATATGTTGTCTTAATTATGCTTAATAAGAGAAATAGAGTTTACCATATTGGGTTTACTTTTGAAGATTCATATATTGTCACATTATTATTTTGTAATTTAGAACAAGAAAGAATGATATGGATATCTGTATTTGTAGCTGCTAAATGTAAGCATGCCGTAATTATGAATGCAACCATTGCAACCCTTGACTAAATATGTCTACAATAATTAGTTTCATGGAATACAAGCTAAAAGGTGTAGCTAGATATTCCAACAACCCATCTTGGTTTTAAAAAAAAGATCTGAAATTTTTGGGCTGATATTGTGCTCAGCAAAATTTTTAATGCATGGAACAAACCAGACCATACATGCTTTTTCAAGAGAGTTGGGCTCCAAATCATACATGTGGAAAAATATAAATCTCATATTTGTCAGTTGTGTTTACATTCTATCTTATTCAAACCTTTAGTCCAACCTCTGAATTGTTTACACCGTACTTCAACATTAAGTTGCTACATATTTCTAAAGAAACAACAATAACTCCACACAGGGAAAGAGTCTGTGCTGATGGTTTACACCACTGTTGAGATTGTTTTGTTCTATCGTATCCATCACACATTTTTATTTCTAATGTAGATGGCATAAGATATGAGTGGAAGGTGCTCAAGGAACTCATGTGAACTGAGTAAGAGTGGAGTCTCTCTCTCTCTCTCTCTCTCATACACACACACACACATCTTGCTAGAGAGAGATTCTGTGAATCATCCCCTTTGTCACCTTCCCCAGCGAACCATAACCGTGGTGCCATCACTTGAGGAGCCTTTCTAATGGAAACCCAGGATCAGGGAGCAGCATGACTTAGAGATTGCCAGGGTACCCCCTCTTGGAAACCCTGGATCAGAGAGGAGCATGACCTAGAGATTTTCTTAGAATTAATTTTAGCCATCAATTTTCTACAATTTTCTTTTATTTTGTTTACTTTTAGTTTATAATAGATCATTTAAAAACAGGGACTGAGATTGAAATATCTCATATTTTAGTTCAATTGCTTGATGAGCAAAGTTACTGTAGCAGTAGCGCTCATTTGGTATCATTCATGCTATAGTAATCATGAGCGGTGACAAGAGTTATGCAATCAGGTTTAAGGCAGGATATGTTTTGGTTGAATGAAAGGAATCCTGCAGAAAATAATGGTGGCTGAAGAGACCAGCTCTGACGTAACGTTCATAGCCCCATAGTGAGTTTGGTGTCATCCTTGTCCTAGTTTCTTATTCATTTCATATATTATTTTGTAGTTTCTTCATAGTATTCTTTATTTTTCCACATGTAATTATATTTCCCTTCATTTCTTTTCATTTTCTTTGCTGTATTTTTCCTTTGCATTCAACTCAGATCTGATCAGATATGGTGGTCTGCTATTAGATCTGAGACCATCATTTGCTCAGGAGCCTATTCTCTAGGAAAGCGAAAATGCTGCAGGCCTTATTCCAAGTGAATTGTTGATTTTGAATTGATAGCAATACTTTACTTCATTCCTGAGAACTTGCAGATTCTCTTATTCCCTATTAGGCTCATAGTTTCATGTTCATTGTGTTCATTATTGCCCCCTTTATTAATTTTGCATTGAAATTCCAATAATCACAATTCACTTTTGGTCAAAACTCGGGTATTAGCTTAAAGTTCAAGCAACCTACAGGTTTTGACCCTATCCAAAACCTCGATTGATCCCTTTCCTTCGACTGTCCTCCATTACCCTCCTCCCTCTTTCTCTCACCTCTCCCTCCTTGCCCCCTCTCTCCCTTCTTCCCTCCTTTTACTTTACTTGGTACAGGATTGTTTTGGAGTGAGCCATAAGTCCCAACAACGATAGGATGAGCCTAGTTGGTGGCATGTGTGGAGGCCACAACACTATAGGGAGCAGGGTCCGCAGAATTGATGTTGAGAAAACTACTGCTTTATTACCAATTTCATATGGTACGATCAGTATGGTCTGCATTCCGTAATAAGGCAGCAAGCAAATATATTTTCTTACTCTTAACTATAGTGTTGTTTGATATTGGATGGCACGAGTTAGTAATAAATGGTACAGGGCTGTTCTGTTCGGTTCAATTCGGTTTGATTCATATCGAGTTGAATATCGATACTATACTAGCATCTAACTAATATGGTGCGGTATGGGTTGGCACAACAGACTTTGGAAGAAAGGCTATATCATTGACATGACTAGTGTGAAGGTTGTGACAATGAGAGTAGAGAAGGTTTTGTGGTGGAGCAAGGTGTCAATGCGGAGGAGTTGAGAGTTGTGGCAATCTTGATGCTGAGTAGAGGACCAGTGCAATGGATGGTAATGGTAGCGGTAATGGAGTTGGTAGAGGATGCAAGGAAGATTTTGAGGAGCACTGGATGCTAGCGGACCTTTGCTGCACTACAAATGAGGCCAATCAGATTAGGTAAGGAGAAGGTGCAACGATTGGCTTTGGCATCAAAGGAATTGGACTGTGAGCCATCATCAAGGCCATGACCAAGGTCTTGAAAATTACCAGAACAAGATAGTATGAGCAGGACCATCCCATGATAGCAGAAACTAGCACTGATACACAATGTGTTAGTAAACGATACAATCTCATATCGTGTGTCAATTCTTAGTAGCATACCAATTTTTCAAGAAAAAAATGGTATATGTCATGACCAAGGAGGACGTGGTGGTGTGATAATGGCTATAGTCCAACCCAGCATGTATTGGTCATGCTTGTGTAGGTGTGAAGACATGGGTGGTGGTGGAGTAGGGCACAAGTAGTTGGATTAGTAGAGGTGTGGAAAGTTGGTGACCCCATCATTGGTCTGGAGGTAAGGGATGATGGCAGTTTGATTGTGTTCATGAGGGCTTGAGAGGAGGGGGATGCAGTCATGGAGGTGAGAAGGCTCGGATGAGGATGGAATGTCCTGGTTTCTAAATTTGTACCATGGAGGTGAGAAGGCTCAAATGAGGATAGGATGCCTTCATTTCCAAATTCGTAGGGCACAAGGAATGTATTTTCATGGTTTCGATGCTGTGCAGAACGGGCTACTCTTTGGTTTTCGGATTCATGGGGGACTAGGGATACCAATCCATAGAATTAACGGCTGACTGCAGATTTTAGTTGTATCTGGACTATCTTGTACTGTTTTTTTTTTTCTTCCCTTTTTCTTTTCCCCCTTATGATTTCTTTTAGTTCCCCTTTTGTATCCATTTCATCTCCAATGAAATGAATGGTGGTCTTTTCCAATATTTTGCTTTCAAAACATGATTTAAACTGGGTGAACATGCAACTCAGCAATTGAAAGGGGTATTTGGATGAGGTACAAGTATAGCTTGCTGTGGGGCATCAGTTCAGCAGTTAATATTGGTTGCCGAAATGGTATTGGCTGTCAAGAGGGGATAAAAAAGACTAGGCCATGGGAGAACTTTTGAATCTTATATTTTGGGTTTATTGCAAATCACATTTTTAATATGATTATCATACTCTGTTTTGGATGAGGTTGGAGAGTTCATCTTGAAGAATCTGACTGAGTTAATGGGCAACCAAATGTCCCTTGATTAGTTTTGATTTGATTGATTTTTTTTCTTTGCTTTGTTTAAATATCCAAGCAGTATTGCATGGAATATGGGTATTTTCGAATCCAGTATGCCTGTTCAATTTGAATATATCATTTTATATCAGCTTTGGACTCCTGATCTTAATGTGAATTGCAGAAATGGAAAGGGAAGATGAGCTTCTCAGCCCAGTGCTGCAGTCAAGAAATCAAGCTGTGGAGCAAATAAGACAAAGTCAACAACAATTTATTCTTGTAGCATCATTGCTAGATCGTATACCTAATCTTGCTGGATTAGCACGAACCTGTGAGGTCTGCTGAAAAAAAAATATTTCATAATATATGTGGCAGGAATTTTTGTGTTAGTCTTATTTTCATCCCATCCTTAATCATTATAATATACTGTTTTGCCTGTAGGTTTTCAAAGCAACAGGTCTGGCCATTGCTGATGCTAGCATTCTTCAGGACAAACAGTTCCAACTCATCAGGTTGACCATGTTTTTGTCAGCATTTTCCCCCTTTATGCTTGTCTTGCACTTCCGCAAGTCCAAGTTATGGAGATGTTTAGCTAGTTGCAACACTATATAGTGCTAGATGGGTGATTCTTGACTCTGCATATCTGAAGAGAGCTGTGATAACTCATCAGTCAATTAAATACTTGAAGATCTTAAGGAAACATATTTAAGATGAAAAACCTCTATGTGAGGAATTTTCAGTCCTAAGAAGATTGAACAAAGCCAAAGAAACAAATCTTGTCCGCTTTGGACACTATCTACTTGCAAAAAGGGGAATAGGAACTTGATGGCCAGCATTGTCCGAAACGGACATTTTAATCGAGTTAGTCATTAGCTCTGACAGAACAATGTTTTTTCAATAGTTTCAAAAAAAGAAAACTCAAGTGCATCACTTCTCCTTTTTCTCAGAGAAAATCATAATTAAATTTTGTCAACAAAATTTAACAAAGTATGTGACTGCAGCTTTTTGACAACCCACAAAGATGAATGTAGTACCCTTTATCAAACCTTGTCGTCTGTTGGATTCTTCTAGGTTCCTTCAATGTCCAAGTAAATTTCTAAGCATTGCTCATCATTGCTTGAGTTTACTGATTAAAATCTAACGAGTATTCTTTTCTAGTTCTCCCTGACTATTTTTGCCCGAAGTTGCTGCAAACAAGTATTCGTTTCTAGTTCTTAAAGTTATCGTTGGGTTCATTATTCAGCATAAAAAAAATCTAAACTCCTTCCATGGAGTGCTCGGTACTTAAAGCTTTGCTCCGTTGCGAGCCCCATTCTAATGGGGAAATGATGAGGATAATGATGACAATGATGATGGTTATGTTACCAAGCAAATAATTCCACCTTGAAGGGTCTTCATTAGGAAATTCATTGATTGTCTAAGATATCTCTGTATCAAAAACTCATCTTAAGTTGCCAGCATCTTTGTTCTACTTGCATCTATCTTTGTTATTGTTTAGACGCGATCATTTTCCAGCAGCCTAGAATTTTTTATGCTTTGTTTTCTGAAATATACAATATTTTTTAAGAGCTTCTAGACCAAATTAAGATTCATCTCATTTTTTTTAGTGTTCCTTGAAAATGTTAATACTTGTGCCATAGAAATGCTACTGCATAATCTTCTTGATTAATGTAATCGTAGCCATTACTCAATTCATAGTGCTTCATTGCTTTTGTTATGTGTGCATCACTGTTTTGGTTTCTCAGCATTTCATTAATTGTATAAAACCTCAAATATAAATGCAGCAATTTGAACATGAAACAAATATATTAAGACCTTCATTGATTCCAGATTGGTCAATCATCATACATGAGATTTGCACGAATTATCATGGATGTCTATATGTTACAGTGCAGCTAGCTGTTGGTGATTTGCTGGGTTTGCAAAGGTCAATCAGTCAATGAGACATGGGGCATATACATCATAAGAATGAGGCCCATCCAAGTGCCTTGGCAATGGCCCCTCACAAATTGGTCTAGAAAATAGTACTCATCTATGAAGAAAATGAGTAAAAGTCATGATGAGGAGTGCTGCATGGCTAGGTTGCATAAAGAAATTAATTTCCATTTGTTTGAGTTTTTGAGAATTCTGGGCCGGGCAGTTATACTTTATTAACCAAGTTGATTTGGCCATTTTGTCTTAATGTGGTGGAGCTTTCCTAATATTTTTGTTTTCATGATTGTCATATGTGCATTGTGACTTGATTTTGATAAATTGACCTTTGATTTGACCTAGTGAAGAACCAAGTCAAGTTCTTGTGTAATTGTGTTAAATGAGAACGAACTATCTATCGGCCTTAAGCTTTGACCTAATGTTCCATGATATTGTATGATCGTTTTCTTAATTTTATAGTTATGTTACTACTGTTCATGCAGTTTTCTGTGCTTTACTTGCTCTAGCTTCCATAGGTTTTGGATGTTCTGCCATTATTCATGAATTTAATTGGTTCAGATTGTAAGAAACCTCATACAACCTGTCTTTCACAGCGTGACAGCTGAGAAGTGGGTACCCGTTATAGAGGTTCCAATTTGTAGCATCAAAGCCTTCCTAGAGAAGAAAAGGCGGGAGGGTTACTCTATCTTAGGTCTTGAGCAGACTGCAAATAGCACTCCTCTTGACCAATATTCATTCCCAACTAAGACGGTGTGTAAATCGCTTATCCAGTTACTCATTTTGATTTTACTCCAAGAAAGAAAATTCTGATGCTCCATTAATTTCAGGTTCTGGTCCTGGGACGAGAGAAGGAAGGCATTCCTGTAGACATTATCCACGTTTTAGATGCTTGTGTTGAAATTCCTCAATTGGGGATTATCAGGTCACTCAATGTTCATGTCAGTGGTGCCATTGCTCTGTGGGAATACACTCGGCAACACAGATCCAAGCATTCAATATAATCTCTATACAAGATTCTGTTTCAAGTTGTATTAATTTTCTCATTTTTTTTGACCTTTATGGATATTATGTCTGGTACGTGCCTTTTCTCCCACTTGAGAACGAAAATACAAAATCTAGGGTGGGAAATGCAGCAGGATATTATGTCATTGCTGAATTAGAAGGAATAAAATGGAAAAATTAATTCCAAAATAAATATTGTTTCCTGTGTTAAAATGATCGTATTTTACTACGGTGAGTGTTGCTGCGCTAAATCAAATATTGTAGATGTGGAGAAGATGACTCTGCTGTCATGGTGAACTGAATGTTATCATAAGCATGATTTTGTTAATTGTTTGTGCTGAAAAGCATCTGAACCCAAAATTCGGCTGGGAACAGGTATATGATATTACTGATACATTGATGTCAATCAATATAGATTAGTTTCCATTAATCCGATCGTTCCCCGCCAGACAGAGATGTTTGTGTTGGGCACGTAAAAATGTCGGTGCCGCTAAAGCACGGTGATGAATGATGAAGGCACCAGAACATCAAGTTTGGTATTTCATCGGTGTTGTCTAGATTCGACCAAAAAAGTTCTCTTCCAAAATTGTTCGTGTAGGTAAAATTTGCTGGGACGTTTGGACGGGATGTGCTTCAAGTCCCTCATATTTGTTTATTGAATCTTGTTAAGGTAAGACGTCGCATCTATTTTCACCTATGCAAAGACTACTTTCTGTGAGTTGTGATACACACAGCACGTTAAAGAAGAAGACCCAACGAAGAAGGTTCGGATGTGGTAGAACTGGTTTTGGTGGGGTGAGGAAGGACATGAGTTCCTTCCCTCCCCAGCAGCAAAAGTTGATGGGGGACAAATTGCGTGATCCTCTCTCTACTCCAAACCTACCAGTGTCATTCGAAATGGAGCCACCAACTCCTCCCGCATACCAGCGGGATGCAATTTAAGTACCTGCCCTGCAGAATATGGTTTATGGAACACAAATCCAAAAGCCCACTGTTGCTCATCTCCGTATGCCATGGCCCTTACTTGGAGGTTTCACTTCCTTATTGCTACGATCAGTTTGTTGGATCTATGCAGAGGTCCCTTTGTTGGTGCCAAGGTTTATATGGCTGTGATGGAGGATGACCCTGTTATCTCATACAAAGCAACTCAAAATCGTATGATGTATGTGATTGTTTTATTATATTGTTCTTGCCCTGATCACTGTACTCTTCTTATATCACGTGCCCTCTGTCATAATTGTATTGAGCTATATCTTATTGCAGGAGTACTGGTGATGAAGCTCAGAAGTATAAAGAGAGGGTGATCAGTAGGCATGACATGTTCCTGGAGTCCCTCCTCCCAACAGGGTCTTATACAAAACTCTACAGCTACACCCACTTGCTCAATGGCTTTGCACTCCATATTGCATCTGAAGAGGTTTATCCTTCATAAAATCTTCTACAAACCATGCCTGCATGGAACAAATGAAACATATATATATTTTCATAAATCCTACAACTTTAGCAAACATAATGGAATCAGTTGGAATTACAGGAGGCCCCCCCCACAAAGCCTAGATATTTGGATTGAGGGTAAAGAGTGAAGAGTACATGTTCTTCTTTGCAGACATCGATCATACCTCTTGTTGGGAATGCAGCTTGGAAATTTTTAACTCCTGTCCTTTGAGCAAATATTTGCAGCACCGCACCATAGAAAGATGAACGCATGCTTGATCTGCCACACAATTGCCCGAAAAACACATGTGACTGCCATGGACACCATCATACTGAAAGAAAATTAAGAAATAGGATGTTTTTGTGAGGGCAATACAGATCAATTGTTGTCTGCATAAAAATTAGGTGGTGTTTAGGTTTGTGGGGAATATTTCTTTTTCCTGCGTCTGTTGCTCCAAAATCATGCCTACAAATAAGAGCAGCGACAATATTCCCCGTATTATGGAAAATAACTCCAAATAATCAAGATATCCAGTACTATTCAATAATTTAAGATATTATCAAGTATTCAGGACATATGCCCTTTCTTTGGGCAATGGTTAAAGAAATTCTTGCGGAGTTTGTTAACTGATTCGCTGCTGTTGTTAGCTGCCGTTGGCTCGTTACCTCTACAGCACTGTTGTTTTATTTAAAGATTTAGTTCTTTTTATAAATTATTATGACCTTCTCTTGAAAAATCTCAACAATTATTGCTGCAGGCTGTTGAAATTCTTGGTGAAGCTAGGGGAGTTCGACTTATGCATAAGGACATCAAGATGGTGAAGATGACCACTCATACTCCAGATTATATTGGTGTCTCAGCAGGAGTTTGGCCACATTTAGGTGGTGCTGAGAGATCTGGTGATGGGGTGGTGATTGGCATGATAGACACTGGAATTAATCCTAATCACCCCAGCTTTGCAAACCTTCAGCCTCAGTCAGCTTCCAATATTACAAAGTTCAAAGGGAGGTGTGAATCAGGAGGTGAATTTCCTTTGACAGCCTGCAATGGGAAGATAATTGGTGCACAATACTTTGCACGTGCAGCAATTGCAGCAGGTGATTTCAATGCTACACGCGATTATGATTCTCCATTTGATGCTGATGGCCATGGCAGGCAAGTCCAACCAAACATCCAACCTCTCAACTGGTGTTTTCTGAGTAACATCTATAAATCTATTTTGATTTAAGTAAACTAGTATATATCAATTGGACCATATGCATGTCAATGGAAGCTAGTTCACTGTTTTGTGCTACCAATTTTTTGGTGTTAGAATCATTAAATGTTTATATATTAATGATTGATGTTGAAAAGTCATTAAGACCTCACCTTCATCTGATCAACTGTAACATATATAGTATAGTTTTGGCATTCATATCAAATAGATTTGTTTCTGCAGCCACACTGCCTCTATTGCTGCTGGAAATTACCGAATTGCAGTGCTCTCCGAAGGCTATAACTATGGATATGCAAGTGGCATGGCCCCCGGTGCTCGGTAAGTGGGTTCAGAAGCCCCAATCGATCGTATGGTTCTCATGCATGTTCTAATACCTAGCTTGTTCATTCCAACTTGGAACTTCTATTATATTGTTGTCTATTCTTTCACTGTCCTTGACAGGATTGCTGTATACAAAGCGATCTATTCTTTTGGTGGCTATATGTCAGACGTGGTAGCTGCAGTTGATAAGGTTTTCAGACCCTGCTGCATTACTTAAACCATTGATTGGTTTGCAAGTTTAATGATGCTATATATATGGACCCAATCTTCTCTTCCAATTGAACCAACTAGCTAGATACACGTCATGATTATTTCTTCTCGGTCGGCTGATCACAGGCTGTGGAAGATGGCGTTGATATTCTGAGCCTTTCTGTAGGACCATCAACTGTTCCACCAGGGCCTGCTGCTTTCCTCAACATACTAGACATGGAGCTGCTGTTTGCCACAAAAGCTGGAGTCTCGGTCATTCAGGCCGTAGGCAATGGGGGTCCTGCTCCGAGCTCGGTCCTCTCGTTCAGCCCATGGATCACCAGTGTAGCCGCCTCGATCACGGACCGCGAGTATAACAAGTCAATCAAACTTGGCACAGGGCTCTCCTTACCTGGCACAGGCCTTTCACGTAATCCATTGTCCAATCTTAATACAATCGGAATTTTCCAAGTTGTATGCTCTTTCATCCTTCTTCTTCTTCTTCTTCTTACTCTCTCTCTCTCTCTCTCTTAATCCAGCTCCAACAAGGGAGGAAGAATTCTTTCGCATAGCAGCAGCAGAGGACGTGTGCAGCAGGAACACAAGCTTTCTAGTAGTCCAAAACTGTCAGCAACCAGAGCCCTTCATTCGACCATTGGTTCGGGGGAAGCTGATCATTTGCACATACACAAGTGACTTCGTTTATGCACCCACAAGCATTGATGCCATTGTTGGCACCATCCAGAAGATAGGGGCCGCTGGATTCATAATCACGATGGACCGCGGTTATGATTCCGAGCCTCCAGCTGATAGCACATTGACCCTGTCGATCCCTGGCATTGTGCTTGGCAGCAGACAAGCATCTCAGGTACAACTGACAATGCCTTTGCAATTATAATATGAGAATTTTCCTGACGATCAACAGTTATCACTATTAGCATGAATATATATATATATATTAAGCGGAATCTGCAAGTCTATTAATTCTCTCCAGAATCTCTGGAAAATTTTCAATTATAGAGGAACATCGATCTGCAAAGAGGTACTGCTGCCAATTGAAGTCAAAAGATCTTTACAATTCATCTATGATGAGAGTAGAACTATTTTAGATTCAAGTATGACTATATTTGGAGCATTTCTTAATTTCTTTCCACACAGTAGTACTCCACCAATATCGATCAGACAACAGCCGCAGATAAAGAGCATCCAAGAAAATGTTCAGACAAAAGGCATTAATAATAAACGTACAGGTCCAAATTTTAGTACGTAGTAAAATTCATTGCATGCACTGCAGGCTCTTTGGGAATACTACGACTCTAACACGGTTCGCGGAATCAGTGGAGGCGTGGTTAATTTTGGAGCAACAGGCAGGATTTTAGACGGGCGGCATGCCATCTACACTGGCCAGGGGCCTGCCGTCGCATCCTTCTCCTCCAGAGGACCCGCCGTGAACAATGCTCTCAAGGAAACAGCCGACGTCCTAAAACCCAACATCATGGCCCCAGGCTCCGCCATTTGGGCCGCCTGGAGGAGCCCCAAGAGCCAAAACGAACCAAACGTCGTCGAAGGTACGTAACGAAGGAAGAAATTATTAACGTACTGCATGCGCATGCATGCTTCATTTGATGGATGATAATTAACCAAAGTCGATCTCCAAGGCTCACTTAATTTTGTTCAATTAATTTCCCACAGGAGGAGGCCAAGAGTTCGTACTCCTCTCGGGCACAAGCATGGCTGCTCCCCACGTAGCCGGCGTCGCTGCTTTGATCAAGCAGAAGCACCCCACCTGGAGCCCCGCTGCCATCGCGTCGGCCATGATGACAACCGCCGACGTGACCGACCGCTCCGGCGGCCCTCTGCTATCATCCCAAGGGGACGAGGTGGCAGCCGCGACTCCATTTGACTATGGTGCCGGGGCCATCAACGCAGCTCGAGCCATCAACCCGGGCCTCATTTTGGACGTCGGGTTCAAGAACTACATCCAGTTCCTGTGTGCGGTTCCCGGGGTTGACGACGAGTCCGTGAGGCGAGCGGTGGGCCTTGGGTGCCCCACGGCCAGAATCGACTGGGGCTCAGACCTCAACACGCCGAGCGTGACCGTGGCCAACTTGGTTGGATCGAGGAAGGTGGTTCGCAGGGTCACGAGCGTGGCTACTTCTGAGGAGACGTATCAGGTGGTTGTGCAGGAGCCGGCCGGGGTGGCGGTCAGTGTGACGCCTCAGGAGTTCACCATCGGTCCGAACGAGTCGAGGTATATACAGATCATGCTGGTTGCCAAGGAGGCAACGAATGCTTACACCTTTGGGGAGTTGGTCATGGAAGGGGATAGGAAGCATGCTGTCGTCAGGATTCCCCTGGCCATCTTTGCGAGCAGTACTTTGAGCACATGATCATGTACTTTTATATATATATATATATATATATATATATATATATATATATATATATATATATATATTCCAGTACTTTGACCTAGTGTTTATTAGTTCTATATATTGCTGCTGAAATCTGTCCTCCGATTCGGACGCGTTCGAACTCTGGAATGGACTCTCTCCTGGGCAGACCTGCAAAACAGTCCTCACGCGAGAGGCGTTGGGGGTAGCCCTCCGCGAAAGATCCTTCGACGCTCAAGTCAGCGGGGATCGGCAATCAACAAACAAAAGAAGAAGGCTCTTGTTGAAAAGACTCTCCAAGGGTATCCTTTCGAGAGCTCTGAGCAGAATGCTAATGGTGAAAAATGGGGGAAGCCAAGGCAGAAGGAGAGTGTACCAGTGAGCAAGTGTGCGTACATGAGGAGTCGGCAGACGGCTTTATTTATACAGGATCACCTGATTCCCTAGGGGTGTCGTGGGTCCAAAAGTCGTTAGGATTTGAATCCAATTTGTTATGAGGTCAGTAAAATTCACATCTTATTGGTTAGAGGATCAACGGCTGGGAGAGCTAGTTGATGTCTCGAGATTTGGCGAGTATATAGGCTCCAGGGCTCTAGGCCACTCTCGCAGGTCCTAGGCCACTCTCAGATATGATTTCTGTTTGGAATCTTACGAATTTGAACTCTTTCGCACCGAATTCCGCAGAGGTCCTTGAGTGCCCGGATCTAGCCGGGGCATAATAATGACTCGTCTCACGAGGCATAGTTGGATAGCTCNAGTGTTGTTTGATATTGGATGGCACGAGTTAGTAATAAATGGTACAGGGCTGTTCTGTTCGGTTCAATTCGGTTTGATTCATATCGAGTTGAATATCGATACTATACTAGCATCTAACTAATATGGTGCGGTATGGGTTGGCACAACAGACTTTGGAAGAAAGGCTATATCATTGACATGACTAGTGTGAAGGTTGTGACAATGAGAGTAGAGAAGGTTTTGTGGTGGAGCAAGGTGTCAATGCGGAGGAGTTGAGAGTTGTGGCAATCTTGATGCTGAGTAGAGGACCAGTGCAATGGATGGTAATGGTAGCGGTAATGGAGTTGGTAGAGGATGCAAGGAAGATTTTGAGGAGCACTGGATGCTAGCGGACCTTTGCTGCACTACAAATGAGGCCAATCAGATTAGGTAAGGAGAAGGTGCAACGATTGGCTTTGGCATCAAAGGAATTGGACTGTGAGCCATCATCAAGGCCATGACCAAGGTCTTGAAAATTACCAGAACAAGATAGTATGAGCAGGACCATCCCATGATAGCAGAAACTAGCACTGATACACAATGTGTTAGTAAACGATACAATCTCATATCGTGTGTCAATTCTTAGTAGCATACCAATTTTTCAAGAAAAAAATGGTATATGTCATGACCAAGGAGGACGTGGTGGTGTGATAATGGCTATAGTCCAACCCAGCATGTATTGGTCATGCTTGTGTAGGTGTGAAGACATGGGTGGTGGTGGAGTAGGGCACAAGTAGTTGGATTAGTAGAGGTGTGGAAAGTTGGTGACCCCATCATTGGTCTGGAGGTAAGGGATGATGGCAGTTTGATTGTGTTCATGAGGGCTTGAGAGGAGGGGGATGCAGTCATGGAGGTGAGAAGGCTCGGATGAGGATGGAATGTCCTGGTTTCTAAATTTGTACCATGGAGGTGAGAAGGCTCAAATGAGGATAGGATGCCTTCATTTCCAAATTCGTAGGGCACAAGGAATGTATTTTCATGGTTTCGATGCTGTGCAGAACGGGCTACTCTTTGGTTTTCGGATTCATGGGGGACTAGGGATACCAATCCATAGAATTAACGGCTGACTGCAGATTTTAGTTGTATCTGGACTATCTTGTACTGTTTTTTTTTTTCTTCCCTTTTTCTTTTCCCCCTTATGATTTCTTTTAGTTCCCCTTTTGTATCCATTTCATCTCCAATGAAATGAATGGTGGTCTTTTCCAATATTTTGCTTTCAAAACATGATTTAAACTGGGTGAACATGCAACTCAGCAATTGAAAGGGGTATTTGGATGAGGTACAAGTATAGCTTGCTGTGGGGCATCAGTTCAGCAGTTAATATTGGTTGCCGAAATGGTATTGGCTGTCAAGAGGGGATCAAAAAGACTAGGCCATGGGAGAACTTTTGAATCTTATATTTTGGGTTTATTGCAAATCACATTTTTAATATGATTATCATACTCTGTTTTGGATGAGGTTGGAGAGTTCATCTTGAAGAATCTGACTGAGTTAATGGGCAACCAAATGTCCCTTGATTAGTTTTGATTTGATTGATTTTTTTTCTTTGCTTTGTTTAAATATCCAAGCAGTATTGCATGGAATATGGGTATTTTCGAATCAAGTATGCCTGTTCAATTTGAATATATCATTTTATATCAGCTTTGGACTCCTGATCTTAATGTGAATTGCAGAAATGGAAAGGGAAGATGAGCTTCTCAGCCCAGTGCTGCAGTCAAGAAATCAAGCTGTGGAGCAAATAAGACAAAGTCAACAACAATTTATTCTTGTAGCATCATTGCTAGATCGTATACCTAATCTTGCTGGATTAGCACGAACCTGTGAGGTCTGCTGAAAAAAAAATATTTCATAATATATGTGGCAGGAATTTTTGTGTTAGTCTTATTTTCATCCCATCCTTAATCATTATAATATACTGTTTTGCCTGTAGGTTTTCAAAGCAACAGGTCTGGCCATTGCTGATGCTAGCATTCTTCAGGACAAACAGTTCCAACTCATCAGGTTGACCATGTTTTTGTCAGCATTTTCCCCCTTTATGCTTGTCTTGCACTTCCGCAAGTCCAAGTTATGGAGATGTTTAGCTAGTTGCAACACTATATAGTGCTAGATGGGTGATTCTTGACTCTGCATATCTGAAGAGAGCTGTGATAACTCATCAGTCAATTAAATACTTGAAGATCTTAAGGAAACATATTTAAGATGAAAAACCTCTATGTGAGGAATTTTCAGTCCTAAGAAGATTGAACAAAGCCAAAGAAACAAATCTTGTCCGCTTTGGACACTATCTACCTGCAAAAAGGGGAATAGGAACTTGATGGCCAGCATTGTCCGAAACGGACATTTTAATCGAGTTAGTCATTAGCTCTGACAGAACAATGTTTTTTCAATAGTTTCAAAAAAAGAAAACTCAAGTGCATCACTTCTCCTTTTTCTCAGAGAAAATCATAATTAAATTTTGTCAACAAAATTTAACAAAGTATGTGACTGCAGCTTTTTGACAACCCACAAAGATGAATGTAGTACCCTTTATCAAACCTTGTCGTCTGTTGGATTCTTCTAGGTTCCTTCAATGTCCAAGTAAATTTCTAAGCATTGCTCATCATTGCTTGAGTTTACTGATTAAAATCTAACGAGTATTCTTTTCTAGTTCTCCCTGACTATTTTTGCCCGAAGTTGCTGCAAACAAGTATTCGTTTCTAGTTCTTAAAGTTATCGTTGGGTTCATTATTCAGCATAAAAAAAATCTAAACTCCTTCCATGGAGTGCTCGGTACTTAAAGCTTTGCTCCGTTGCGAGCCCCATTCTAATGGGGAAATGATGAGGATAATGATGACAATGATGATGGTTATGTTACCAAGCAAATAATTCCACCTTGAAGGGTCTTCATTAGGAAATTCATTGATTGTCTAAGATATCTCTGTATCAAAAACTCATCTTAAGTTGCCAGCATCTTTGTTCTACTTGCATCTATCTTTGTTATTGTTTAGACGCGATCATTTTCCAGCAGCCTAGAATTTTTTATGCTTTGTTTTCTGAAATATACAATATTTTTTAAGAGCTTCTAGACCAAATTAAGATTCATCTCTTTTTTTTTAGTGTTCCTTGAAAATGTTAATACTTGTGCCATAGAAATGCTACTGCATAATCTTCTTGATTAATGTAATCGTAGCCATTACTCAATTCATAGTGCTTCATTGCTTTTGTTATGTGTGCATCACTGTTTTGGTTTCTCAGCATTTCATTAATTGTATAAAACCTCAAATATAAATGCAGCAATTTGAACATGAAACAAATATATTAAGACCTTCATTGATTCCAGATTGGTCAATCATCATACATGAGATTTGCACGAATTATCATGGATGTCTATATGTTACAGTGCAGCTAGCTGTTGGTGATTTGCTGGGTTTGCAAAGGTCAATCAGTCAATGAGACATGGGGCATATACATCATAAGAATGAGGCCCATCCAAGTGCCTTGGCAATGGCCCCTCACAAATTGGTCTAGAAAATAGTACTCATCTATGAAGAAAATGAGTAAAAGTCATGATGAGGAGTGCTGCATGGCTAGGTTGCATAAAGAAATTAATTTCCATTTGTTTGAGTTTTTGAGAATTCTGGGCCGGGCAGTTATACTTTATTAACCAAGTTGATTTGGCCATTTTGTCTTAATGTGGTGGAGCTTTCCTAATATTTTTGTTTTCATGATTGTCATATGTGCATTGTGACTTGATTTTGATAAATTGACCTTTGATTTGACCTAGTGAAGAACCAAGTCAAGTTCTTGTGTAATTGTGTTAAATGAGAACGAACTATCTATCGGCCTTAAGCTTTGACCTAATGTTCCATGATATTGTATGATCGTTTTCTTAATTTTATAGTTATGTTACTACTGTTCATGCAGTTTTCTGTGCTTTACTTGCTCTAGCTTCCATAGGTTTTGGATGTTCTGCCATTATTCATGAATTTAATTGGTTCAGATTGTAAGAAACCTCATACAACCTGTCTTTCACAGCGTGACAGCTGAGAAGTGGGTACCCGTTATAGAGGTTCCAATTTGTAGCATCAAAGCCTTCCTAGAGAAGAAAAGGCGGGAGGGTTACTCTATCTTAGGTCTTGAGCAGACTGCAAATAGCACTCCTCTTGACCAATATTCATTCCCAACTAAGACGGTGTGTAAATCGCTTATCCAGTTACTCATTTTGATTTTACTCCAAGAAAGAAAATTCTGATGCTCCATTAATTTCAGGTTCTGGTCCTGGGACGAGAGAAGGAAGGCATTCCTGTAGACATTATCCACGTTTTAGATGCTTGTGTTGAAATTCCTCAATTGGGGATTATCAGGTCACTCAATGTTCATGTCAGTGGTGCCATTGCTCTGTGGGAATACACTCGGCAACACAGATCCAAGCATTCAATATAATCTCTATACAAGATTCTGTTTCAAGTTGTATTAATTTTCTCATTTTTTTTGACCTTTATGGATATTATGTCTGGTACGTGCCTTTTCTCCCACTTGAGAACGAAAATACAAAATCTAGGGTGGGAAATGCAGCAGGATATTATGTCATTGCTGAATTAGAAGGAATAAAATGGAAAAATTAATTCCAAAATAAATATTGTTTCCTGTGTTAAAATGATCGTATTTTACTACGGTGAGTGTTGCTGCGCTAAATCAAATATTGTAGATGTGGAGAAGATGACTCTGCTGTCATGGTGAACTGAATGTTATCATAAGCATGATTTTGTTAATTGTTTGTGCTGAAAAGCATCTGAACCCAAAATTCGGCTGGGAACAGGTATATGATATTACTGATACATTGATGTCAATCAATATAGATTAGTTTCCATTAATCCGATCGTTCCCCCGCCAGACAGAGATGTTTGTGTTGGGCACGTAAAAATGTCGGTGCCGCTAAAGCACAGTGATGAATGATGAAGGCACCAGAACATCAAGTTTGGTATTTCATCGGTGTTGTCTAGATTCGACCAAAAAAGTTCTCTTCCAAAATTGTTCGTGTAGGTAAAATTTGCTGGGACGTTTGGACGGGATGTGCTTCAAGTCCCTCATATTTGTTTATTGAATCTTGTTAAGGTAAGACGTCGCATCTATTTTCACCTATGCAAAGACTACTTTCTGTGAGTTGTGATACACACAGCACGTTAAAGAAGAAGACCCAACGAAGAAGGTTCGGATGTGGTAGAACTGGTTTTGGTGGGGTGAGGAAGGACATGAGTTCCTTCCCTCCCCAGCAGCAAAAGTTGATGGGGGACAAATTGCGTGATCCTCTCTCTACTCCAAACCTACCAGTGTCATTCGAAATGGAGCCACCAACTCCTCCCGCATACCAGCGGGATGCAATTTAAGTACCTGCCCTGCAGAATATGGTTTATGGAACACAAATCCAAAAGCCCACTGTTGCTCATCTCCGTATGCCATGGCCCTTACTTGGAGGTTTCACTTCCTTATTGCTACGATCAGTTTGTTGGATCTATGCAGAGGTCCCTTTGTTGGTGCCAAGGTTTATATGGCTGTGATGGAGGATGACCCTGTTATCTCATACAAAGCAACTCAAAATCGTATGATGTATGTGATTGTTTTATTATATTGTTCTTGCCCTGATCACTGTACTCTTCTTATATCACGTGCCCTCTGTCATAATTGTATTGAGCTATATCTTATTGCAGGAGTACTGGTGATGAAGCTCAGAAGTATAAAGAGAGGGTGATCAGTAGGCATGACATGTTCCTGGAGTCCCTCCTCCCAACAGGGTCTTATACAAAACTCTACAGCTACACCCACTTGCTCAATGGCTTTGCACTCCATATTGCATCTGAAGAGGTTTATCCTTCATAAAATCTTCTACAAACCATGCCTGCATGGAACAAATGAAACATATATATATTTTCATAAATCCTACAACTTTAGCAAACATAATGGAATCAGTTGGAATTACAGGAGGCCCCCCCCACAAAGCCTAGATATTTGGATTGAGGGTAAAGAGTGAAGAGTACATGTTCTTCTTTGCAGACATCGATCATACCTCTTGTTGGGAATGCAGCTTGGAAATTTTTAACTCCTGTCCTTTGAGCAAATATTTGCAGCACCGCACCATAGAAAGATGAACGCATGCTTGATCTGCCACACAATTGCCCGAAAAACACATGTGACTGCCATGGACACCATCATACTGAAAGAAAATTAAGAAATAGGATGTTTTTGTGAGGGCAATACAGATCAATTGTTGTCTGCATAAAAATTAGGTGGTGTTTAGGTTTGTGGGGAATATTTCTTTTTCCTGCGTCTGTTGCTCCAAAATCATGCCTACAAATAAGAGCAGCGACAATATTCCCCGTATTATGGAAAATAACTCCAAATAATCAAGATATCCAGTACTATTCAATAATTTAAGATATTATCAAGTATTCAGGACATATGCCCTTTCTTTGGGCAATGGTTAAAGAAATTCTTGCGGAGTTTGTTAACTGATTCGCTGCTGTTGTTAGCTGCCGTTGGCTCGTTACCTCTACAGCACTGTTGTTTTATTTAAAGATTTAGTTCTTTTTATAAATTATTATGACCTTCTCTTGAAAAATCTCAACAATTATTGCTGCAGGCTGTTGAAATTCTTGGTGAAGCTAGGGGAGTTCGACTTATGCATAAGGACATCAAGATGGTGAAGATGACCACTCATACTCCAGATTATATTGGTGTCTCAGCAGGAGTTTGGCCACATTTAGGTGGTGCTGAGAGATCTGGTGATGGGGTGGTGATTGGCATGATAGACACTGGAATTAATCCTAATCACCCCAGCTTTGCAAACCTTCAGCCTCAGTCAGCTTCCAATATTACAAAGTTCAAAGGGAGGTGTGAATCAGGAGGTGAATTTCCTTTGACAGCCTGCAATGGGAAGATAATTGGTGCACAATACTTTGCACGTGCAGCAATTGCAGCAGGTGATTTCAATGCTACACGCGATTATGATTCTCCATTTGATGCTGATGGCCATGGCAGGCAAGTCCAACCAAACATCCAACCTCTCAACTGGTGTTTTCTGAGTAACATCTATAAATCTATTTTGATTTAAGTAAACTAGTATATATCAATTGGACCATATGCATGTCAATGGAAGCTAGTTCACTGTTTTGTGCTACCAATTTTTTGGTGTTAGAATCATTAAATGTTTATATATTAATGATTGATGTTGAAAAGTCATTAAGACCTCACCTTCATCTGATCAACTGTAACATATATAGTATAGTTTTGGCATTCATATCAAATAGATTTGTTTCTGCAGCCACACTGCCTCTATTGCTGCTGGAAATTACCGAATTGCAGTGCTCTCCGAAGGCTATAACTATGGATATGCAAGTGGCATGGCCCCCGGTGCTCGGTAAGTGGGTTCAGAAGCCCCAATCGATCGTATGGTTCTCATGCATGTTCTAATACCTAGCTTGTTCATTCCAACTTGGAACTTCTATTATATTGTTGTCTATTCTTTCACTGTCCTTGACAGGATTGCTGTATACAAAGCGATCTATTCTTTTGGTGGCTATATGTCAGACGTGGTAGCTGCAGTTGATAAGGTTTTCAGACCCTGCTGCATTACTTAAACCATTGATTGGTTTGCAAGTTTAATGATGCTATATATATGGACCCAATCTTCTCTTCCAATTGAACCAACTAGCTAGATACACGTCATGATTATTTCTTCTCGGTCGGCTGATCACAGGCTGTGGAAGATGGCGTTGATATTCTGAGCCTTTCTGTAGGACCATCAACTGTTCCACCAGGGCCTGCTGCTTTCCTCAACATACTAGACATGGAGCTGCTGTTTGCCACAAAAGCTGGAGTCTCGGTCATTCAGGCCGTAGGCAATGGGGGTCCTGCTCCGAGCTCGGTCCTCTCGTTCAGCCCATGGATCACCAGTGTAGCCGCCTCGATCACGGACCGCGAGTATAACAAGTCAATCAAACTTGGCACAGGGCTCTCCTTACCTGGCACAGGCCTTTCACGTAATCCATTGTCCAATCTTAATACAATCGGAATTTTCCAAGTTGTATGCTCTTTCATCCTTTCTTCTTCTTCTTCTTCTTCTTTACTCTCTCTCTCTCTCTCTTAATCCAGCTCCAACAAGGGAGGAAGAATTCTTTCGCATAGCAGCAGCAGAGGACGTGTGCAGCAGGAACACAAGCTTTCTAGTAGTCCAAAACTGTCAGCAACCAGAGCCCTTCATTCGACCATTGGTTCGGGGGAAGCTGATCATTTGCACATACACAAGTGACTTCGTTTATGCACCCACAAGCATTGATGCCATTGTTGGCACCATCCAGAAGATAGGGGCCGCTGGATTCATAATCACGATGGACCGCGGTTATGATTCCGAGCCTCCAGCTGATAGCACATTGACCCTGTCGATCCCTGGCATTGTGCTTGGCAGCAGACAAGCATCTCAGGTACAACTGACAATGCCTTTGCAATTATAATATGAGAATTTTCCTGACGATCAACAGTTATCACTATTAGCATGAATATATATATATATATTAAGCGGAATCTGCAAGTCTATTAATTCTCTCCAGAATCTCTGGAAAATTTTCAATTATAGAGGAACATCGATCTGCAAAGAGGTACTGCTGCCAATTGAAGTCAAAAGATCTTTACAATTCATCTATGATGAGAGTAGAACTATTTTAGATTCAAGTATGACTATATTTGGAGCATTTCTTAATTTCTTTCCACACAGTAGTACTCCACCAATATCGATCAGACAACAGCCGCAGATAAAGAGCATCCAAGAAAATGTTCAGACAAAAGGCATTAATAATAAACGTACAGGTCCAAATTTTAGTACGTAGTAAAATTCATTGCATGCACTGCAGGCTCTTTGGGAATACTACGACTCTAACACGGTTCGCGGAATCAGTGGAGGCGTGGTTAATTTTGGAGCAACAGGCAGGATTTTAGACGGGCGGCATGCCATCTACACTGGCCAGGGGCCTGCCGTCGCATCCTTCTCCTCCAGAGGACCCGCCGTGAACAATGCTCTCAAGGAAACAGCCGACGTCCTAAAACCCAACATCATGGCCCCAGGCTCCGCCATTTGGGCCGCCTGGAGGAGCCCCAAGAGCCAAAACGAACCAAACGTCGTCGAAGGTACGTAACGAAGGAAGAAATTATTAACGTACTGCATGCGCATGCATGCTTCATTTGATGGATGATAATTAACCAAAGTCGATCTCCAAGGCTCACTTAATTTTGTTCAATTAATTTCCCACAGGAGGAGGCCAAGAGTTCGTACTCCTCTCGGGCACAAGCATGGCTGCTCCCCACGTAGCCGGCGTCGCTGCTTTGATCAAGCAGAAGCACCCCACCTGGAGCCCCGCTGCCATCGCGTCGGCCATGATGACAACCGCCGACGTGACCGACCGCTCCGGCGGCCCTCTGCTATCATCCCAAGGGGACGAGGTGGCAGCCGCGACTCCATTTGACTATGGTGCCGGGGCCATCAACGCAGCTCGAGCCATCAACCCGGGCCTCATTTTGGACGTCGGGTTCAAGAACTACATCCAGTTCCTGTGTGCGGTTCCCGGGGTTGACGACGAGTCCGTGAGGCGAGCGGTGGGCCTTGGGTGCCCCACGGCCAGAATCGACTGGGGCTCAGACCTCAACACGCCGAGCGTGACCGTGGCCAACTTGGTTGGATCGAGGAAGGTGGTTCGCAGGGTCACGAGCGTGGCTACTTCTGAGGAGACGTATCAGGTGGTTGTGCAGGAGCCGGCCGGGGTGGCGGTCAGTGTGACGCCTCAGGAGTTCACCATCGGTCCGAACGAGTCGAGGTATATACAGATCATGCTGGTTGCCAAGGAGGCAACGAATGCTTACACCTTTGGGGAGTTGGTCATGGAAGGGGATAGGAAGCATGCTGTCGTCAGGATTCCCCTGGCCATCTTTGCGAGCAGTACTTTGAGCACATGATCATGTACTTCTTTATATATATATATATATATATATATATATATATATATATATATATATATATATATATTCCAGTACTTTGACCTAGTGTTTATTAGTTCTATATATTGCTGCTGAAATCTGTCCTCCGATTCGGACGCGTTCGAACTCTGGAATGGACTCTCTCCTGGGCAGACCTGCAAAACAGTCCTCACGCGAGAGGCGTTGGGGGTAGCCCTCCGCGAAAGATCCTTCGACGCTCAAGTCAGCGGGGATCGGCAATCAACAAACAAAAGAAGAAGGCTCTTGTTGAAAAGACTCTCCAAGGGTATCCTTTCGAGAGCTCTGAGCAGAATGCTAATGGTGAAAAATGGGGGAAGCCAAGGCAGAAGGAGAGTGTACCAGTGAGCAAGTGTGCGTACATGAGGAGTCGGCAGACGGCTTTATTTATACAGGATCACCTGATTCCCTAGGGGTGTCGTGGGTCCAAAAGTCGTTAGGATTTGAATCCAATTTGTTATGAGGTCAGTAAAATTCACATCTTATTGGTTAGAGGATCAACGGCTGGGAGAGCTAGTTGATGTCTCGAGATTTGGCGAGTATATAGGCTCCAGGGCTCTAGGCCACTCTCGCAGGTCCTAGGCCACTCTCAGATATGATTTCTGTTTGGAATCTTACGAATTTGAACTCTTTCGCACCGAATTCCGCAGAGGTCCTTGAGTGCCCGGATCTAGCCGGGGCATAATAATGACTCGTCTCACGAGGCATAGTTGGATAGCTCGATTGGGGCCGAGAGAGACGATATAGCTCAGTTGAGGCCGAGAGATGGTATAGCTTGGTTGAGGCCGAGAGACGATATAGCTCGGCTGAGGCCGAGAGATGTGATGGGATGATATAGCTCGGCTGAGGCCGAGAGACGATACAGCTCGGCTGAGGCCGAGAGACGATACAACTCGGCTGAGACCGAGAGATGTGATGAGATGATATAGCTCGGCTGAGGCCGAGAGACGTGATCCGTGCCTTAGGAATCCTTGGCTCAGTGAGGGGCTAAGGCGCCCCAATTTACTGAGGCTGACTTATCTCTAGCGGGTATTGTTCAGCACGTGGGAGTCAGGGTTGATCCTAGCCCCTTGCACGATTATTTATGCAACGACGATTACCCCTCAACACATGCCCCCCACTCCCTAGTTCGAAGCGTAGGTTCGGGCGTAGGGAGTATAACTCCGGGTGACATGATTTGAGTGGGTTTGGATTTGACAGCATGTGTAATGGCACTCTAATTAGCGTCGCGTGGCCGTCTTGCCTTTACGGAATGGAACCATCACTTCCTAGGCGCAACGGTTGGGGAAGCACCACGTAGCAAATCCTAGTTTTCACGGTGCCTGCAGCGGCTGTTCCGGGCATCTCGATCAAGACGCCTTATCTTCTTTTTGAGACGGTTTCCTTCAGGGAGAAGTAAAGTCGAAACAATGCCATTCCTATTCACCGCGCCCTTTCATCCCCTCCTGGAGAATCTTGTTCTTCTGCTTTCTTTGCGATGTCGTTCGGTGCTTCTTGCGACCAATAACATGGCGAGTCCCAGCAACATGATTTTGGAGATTACTCCCGGAGATCTGGAGAAACTACGCCAGAGGAATGGCATTCCCTCGGACATCATCCTGCGGTTGCCAGTGCCCGAGCACAGGGTCTCGCAAGAGCTGGAGGGCGGGATCTTTCTTTACGAAGTTAGCCTGAAGGCAGGCCTCCGATTTCCTCTTCATCCCTTAGTAAAAGAGATCATGAGATTCTTCAGCATCTGCCTAACAATGGTGGCACCCAACAGTTGGCGGAGTATCATCGGGTTTATCTCGATGTGCAAAAGGTTTCAGGTAACAGCGACCCTGCCCCTGTTCCGTGTTTGTCATCAATTGATGTCCGGGAGGGGCTCGGAGTGGTCCTATGTCAGACCTCGGAAGTCATTCAGGGCGATCATAGATAAATCGTCGTCCATAAAGGAATGAAAGGTTCGATTCTTCTTCGCCGAAGGGAATATTGGTTCCGGCTTTCCGCGAGGATGGAGAAATCTTGTTAGAGATGTAGAGGCACATCCGGCCTTATCCGAACATGAGAGGGAGGACCTAGGGGTCCTTCTTGCTAGTCAAATGCTATCGGCCAGTGTTTTACTATCGGAGGAAGCCCTCTTCGCTGCCACTCTTAGCCCCATTGATCCGTAAGGTAAGTCTCTTTCTTTCTCCCCTTCATTGATTTCACTCAAGCGAGTATACCTTGATCTGATTGTTCAGTTACTGCGGTTGCAGCCAAGAAATCTACGCTGGGGGGTCGCATAAGGAAAGAGTTGGGTAAGCATCCGAGAGAGGTCAATAGGGTTGAAAGACGCAAGCCTGAGAAGAAGGTTTATCTTTCTGGAGATCACTCGCCGGAGACATCGGCCAGAAAAGAGGGCGTGGGAGTGCTAGCGGTGAGAGAGGGGTTCTCTCCGTTGAGGGAAAAAGCAATAGCCGCGATGGAGGAGCAGAGATCAGAGGAGGACTCAGAAAGGGTTACCGAGATCCCTCGTCCTCTGGTGGTGGAGATAGTGGATAGCCCAGGGGAGGCTCCGTTGGAAATTAAGGGTGAGCCTATCATCAAAGAGTCTTCCTTGGATGGGTTAGAGGGCGATAACATTGGGCTATAGGCAATGGATGTTCGGGAGGAGTCTCCTGCCGAAGAGCTTCCTCTTGAGGGGGCTGGAGGTGCTGGTGAACAAGTTGAGGCTTCGGTGGAGTCCGCGGGGGAGGAGCAGGCGCCAGTGATTGAAAAGGGGCCTTTTGGTGAAGAAGGAGGACAAGACGATGACCCTCCAGCTGAAGTTTTCCCTGTCGAAGCCTCGAGAAGATTGAGGCCGGGGCTAGCCGAGGTATCTGATGAATTGCAAGCCAGGCTTCTACTGGAGGAGGCCAGGAGATTGAAGGCTTCTCAGTCTGAAATTGTTCGGGCTAGCTCCTCGGATAGGTTGCCTGGTGGTCCGAGCTCGGCTATTGAGGAGGCGTTTTCTGCTTTGATAAAGTCAACATTGTATCCGAGCGTTGGTCCCTCGACGAATGAGTTCGCAGACCTGGATCTTATCGATGCCACTTTTAGTCAGCGGAACGTGGTGAAGGATGTTCATCTTCTCCCCGATATCGACAATCCCACCCTCATGGGGTTAGCTAGGTCTTACACCTCCCAGGTGAGTTGCTATTTCGGAGTACCAGGTGTTTTCTGGCGACTTCGATCGCATTTTCTTATTTGAGTTTTGTTTTGCAGAGTGCTCTGATCAATAAGGCTCTGTGCTGGCGTTTGAGCCTAGCAATAGAGTCTAGCGTTCAAGCTAAGAGAGTCAGTGCCGAGCTCCGCCTGCGAGTAGAGGCTGACAAATTTGAGCGGCTCCTGGACACCGCTAACAAGAACTTGTCAGTGGCGAGGGGGTTGCACCGGGCCGCCCTCAACGACGTATCCAAATTAAAGCTTGAAGTTGAGGAGCTACACGGGCTCAGGGCGAGATATGGCGAGGTATGCTCAGAATTATCACTGGCCAGATCTAGACATACTGAGGAAATGGAAACTACTAAGAAGCAGTTTGATGAAAGTCGAGATAGGCTGAGGAGAGAAGCTGCTGAGGAGAGGAGTCGCACGAATAGAATGCTTGTCGAGTTGGAAGAGAAGATCCGGCAGCTGCAACATTGCATTATCGCTAAGGACGACAGGATCAAGTGGGATCAGGAGAGGATGTCCAAACTCGACAATGAGCTCTTCTAGTCCAGGGAAGAAGTTGACAGTAGGCAATCGAGGATTAACGACCTCAAGGACCGGATAAAGCAGGTTAAAGCCGACAAGCTAAGGGCCTTTGGCAAGGTCGAAGAATTGACCAGGAGATTATCTCGGCGAGAGGAGGAGGTATAGCCCAGTCTTTTTAATTTTCTCCATCGGCTCACTGTTGCATTGACTAACTCCACATTGGCAGATGGAGAAGGTGAGGCTCGAGGGTCGAGGCCAATTAGAAAGCCTACAAGAAGAACTAGTGTCGAGCCGTCGGAGGAGCTCGGAGCTCGAAAGGCAGGTTACTGAGGCTGAAGTACGAGTCACCTCGCTTCGGGGTCAAGTTGCTGAGGTTGAGAGGCATCTCGCCATACTTCGGGGCGAACAAGATGCAACATGTGCCAAGGCTTTCCAGCTCGGCGAGGGGGAGACCCGAACTAAAATATCCCGGGAGCATCCGGAGTGGGACCTCTCTTTTCTGGATGTCGAACCCTCCGAGGCCTACACCCCAGGGGCTGAAGAAACCAAGTACGAATATGTCTCGAATGTCGATCTGGACGCTATCTTGGGTTCAAGTGAGGTTGCAGCTTCCGAGGGACACTTCAAGCCTGCCGCCGAAGGAACGACGACTTTAGAAGTGGGCGAAACGAGCCGAGCCTCTTCGGGTGTTGTTGAGGACACCGCTGGAACTGATCCAACTCCTGATCCTTGAGGACTATTTATGTGCTTTTGTTTTTCAGACATGTAATTTGGTTAAAATTTTCTATGGATGGGTCTTTTGTCTCCATCTACTTAATCACCTCTTTTGGCTGATCTTTTATCCCAAGTTTTCTTCTGGCTGCGAACGAATTATGACTCATTCGCTATCTTGGGCCGGTTTTGCCCGGACTAAGCAAATATCTCGTTCGAGGCCGAGGTATAAAATGGTTCGGCAGCGGTGTAGGATGGCTCGACCTGACATGGCCAAAATTACCGCAATATCCTGGTCAAGTTTATGGTCGGGTAATTCGGCCTGTCCAAGACAAGGAAGCGGGTGCGCTTTTAGAGGGAGTTTGGCCCTAGGAAAAAGGGGGGCACATCTCGAGCACTGTGGTGTTGTTAATAAATCCCTTCGGAGAGGGGGCGAGACTCTTCATTTCCCATGGGCGCTGATTGAGATGACGCGTGGCGGATTTCCGAGAATTAGAATCAATGGCCTGGGCGACTAGAATGCTCGCCAGAAGCAGTTTAAATACTGGTGGGGGGTACGCCATTGTTAAACATCTTCTCTGCCGATCTTCTGTTGGCCTATCCAAGCTTGCGACAGCAGGATGGCTTCTGAAGGTGAAGGGAGGTCTACTGGAACCCCCAGTAGTGGCATTGGCAGCAGTGGGGGGCTCCACTGGGGCCGTACCACGATAACTATTGATGGGGAGGTCTTGGCCTCACTGCTCGCAGATCGCGAGCAAATCCGGAGGATGGTCGAGCGATATCTGACCGTTTCCACCAGGAAGATTGAGCTCCTCCACGAAGCCAACAGCCGGCTGGAGAGGCAGGTGGCGTTCCTTCAGCAACAGGTGGGTGTGCTGGCTCTGCAGCGGGGGGAGAGCTCAATGGCATCCAGAGGGAGTGATAAGCCCCTGTGAGGGCTAATGTATCTTTCTCTTTATTTTCCCTTTTATGAAAGAAGAATTTCTGCAACTTCCACGTTTGCTGTCATCTTTGAAATGCTTGTTTTCATTGCGTGAGTCTTATAAATGAAACACCCTCTTGGGGGAATCCCTGGCGATCTCGGCAAGACTCGAGATATAGTGTTCATACTTTGGCCGAGGCAAAGGGGACTTCACAAGTTCCAGCCGGGGTGCAATGTACCACACGGTTTGGCCGAAGTATAAAGAGTGCTTCGTTATCGCTGAGGCATCGACAGCTATCTCAGTCCAGATCGAAGCGAAAGATAATGTTTCAATCATGCTGTACTGAAGAGATACTTTGGTTTATTCCGATGTATAGAGGCAGTTTTGGCCTTAAGCGGGAGCATAGGGCAATGTCTCGGTTTATGCCGAGACATAACGGGCAGTTGGGCCGGAGCAGGGGATATCGAGGTGCCTTTATTGAGGAGTACTTGGCTTCTGTGCCTTTTTATTATTTTGCCAGTGTCTTGTCTTTTCCAAGGCAAGCTTACCTTCTTTTTGTCGAAATGGATAATACGGCCCTGTAACATGTAAAAGGTTGCCTCGGTATTTTCCGAGGTTATTTAACCAGTCGATCTTTTCCAAGGTACGACGTAAACGCTGACTTGCCATTGGAGGGCATCGTTTTCGCTGGGTGATTTCCCAGGCCTGCCCGTATCTCAAGGATCAGCGGGCGATCCCCTGCATTTAAAGCTCTCGATTCGAGATCAGAGGAAAATCTTTTGGCGTGCGTCATAGCTCAGGCGACGCGTTTGGCGCACATTGAAGAGCGCTCTTTTCATCTTCGGAGGCCACGTGGCCATGTGGGTAGGGTGTTTTGAATTTTGGGGCTTTCTGCTTTAATAACTGCTCTCGGTCCATTTGCCTATAAAACGGGTGGAGAGGGCCATTTTAGGCCATCTTCCAAGGTTTTCTTCTCCGTGAGTTGTGAGAGTTTTCATAATGCCTTTGTCCCTTGGGCTGAGAGTGGGGGGACTGAGTTTTTCTTTTGCAAGTCGTCTTCCCCGGATAGCTGGGGTGATGGAGTCGCTGAAGAGCAACTCGTCTTCCAGAGAGGAGTTTCGGAGATCATATGAAGAGCGCACAGGAGGTCCGCAGAGATCACATGGAGAGCGCACATACGCGCTTCCTGTGTGTCCTTTATGGTTTGCTACGGGGGTCGTAGGGTAGGAAGTGCACATGTACCCCCATAGCATGCACGGACTTTTCGTTCTCCCTCTGGCTGGATGCTTAGCCCCTCCGTGTGGGGAATCTTCCACCATGTGAAGAGGGAGTTGAGAGCAGTGCGGGGCTGATAGTCCCATGTCTCTCTCAATCGGGCAGCGACCTGCAGCCCAGCATTCCACCCAGAGGAAAGCTTCCTCGGCCTCGGTATCCACTGGTCTGTGTCTCTTTTTAAATCTCTTAATTCATCCACAGGACCCGTGGGAGGCCGGCCCTGTTATCTATCAGGGTGAGCTGACTGGTTTGTCTGATTTCTCAGGTCAGACATCATTATCAACCGAAACTGACTGAAGCAGTTCGACCGAGCTATTTACTCGTCTTTTATTTCCTGTGCTTTGATGCACTTGTAACTCCTCTTAGGAGGTTGTAACTTTTCATTTGATGAGGAAATAAAGAAAGTTTCATTCTTTCTTCCTTTAGCACCTGCTTCTTTTGTGCTGAGAGTTGTTACTCCCATATTACGCTTGTGTGTCATAACATACTTTGGCAGCGCTATTGCTACTTTGTTCTTGCTAAGATCAATGTCTGGTCCTCAGTAGAGAAAGCGTATATCCATGCTTGAGTCAAAAAGAGGCCTGGGCGGTCCTGTGGACTCATGAGGTAAGCATGATCTTGTTTGCAAAACGAAGCAGGTGTTTTTACGGGGAAAGATAGCTCGTGGCATGTCTTTGTTGTCGAATAGTAGGAGGTCGTTTGCCTCTGCCGAGGTATTATGAGTGTTTTCGTTATCTTAGAACATATGAGGAATCACTCAATTTGATCGAGGTTTTATACCATGCTTCACATGGCGCGGCCAAGGTAATAGACACACTTTGGCTCTGGCCGTAGCGTCCACGTTGTTCGTTTTGGCCGGGGCTTGTATGCTGCCCGAACCTTGGACAAAGTTTCTCTATCATTCGGTCCAGCCGGGGTTGTAAGCTGCTTGAACCCGGATGATGTTTTGGAGACTATTTGATCTGGCCGGAGCTTGTAAGCTGTCTGAACCCGAACGATATTTTGGAGACTGTTTGATCCGGCCGGAGCTTGTAAGCTGCCCGAACCCAAACGAAGTTTTGGAGACTGTTTGATCCGGTCAGGGCTTGTAAGCTGCCCGAACTCGAACGAAGTATCTTTGATGTTTGGTTCGACCGGGGCTTGTAAGTTGCCCGAATCCGAACGAAGTATCTTTGATGTTTGGTTCGGCCGGGGCTTGTAAGCTGCCCAAATCCAACAAAGTATCTTTGACATTTGGTTCGACCGGGGCTTGTAAGCTGCCCGAATCCGAACGAAGCATTTTTGACGTTTGGTTCTGCCGGGGCTTGTAAGCTGCCCGAATCCAAACGAAGCATTTTTGACGTTTGGTTTGGCCGGGGCTTGTAAGCTGCCCAAATCCGAACGAAGCATTTTTGACATTTGGTTCGGCCAGGGCTTGTAAGCTACCCGAATCCGAACGATGCATTTTTGACGTTTGGTTCGGCCAGGGCTTGTAAGCTACCCGAATCCGAACGAAGCATTTTTGACGTTTGGTTTGGCCGGGGCTTGTAAGCTGCCCGAATCCGAACGAGATTTTGCATATCACATGGCTCCCAGCTGCACCGGGAGCGCTCGGCCATACCGAGCCTTCGCGGAATGTAATTTGGCCTAGCCGAGATATGTAGCTCTAGCTTAGAGCTCGGCCTAGCCGAGGTACGGAGATTTGGCTCAAGGAGATAGCTTGGTTGTGCCGAGAATGGATGCGTAAACGACATCTATTTTCTATTACAACCTTTCAAAAAAAACGATCGTAGCGGTCGTGCCGCGGATAATAGAAACAAGATGCCAAAGATGTAAATGGGGCAAGTCTATAAAGAGCATACTCTATTGGTGATATATACGGAGGTTGTCTGAACTCCATGTCTGAAGAACAAATTTCCCATCCAAATCCTGGAGCTTGTAGGTACCGGGTCCGACGACTTCTGCCACTTGATAAGGGCCTTCCCAATTTGGCGACAGCTTTCCTTGCTCTAGTGGCTTGGAGATGGATGCTTTCCGGAGGACGAGATCGCCGGGCGAGAAGGATTTTCCTTTGACTCTAGAGGCATGGTAATGAGCCACTCTTTGCTGGTATGCAGCTACTCTGATTCGAGCTTTCTCTCTGATCTCTTCCACCAAGTCGAGATTGGTGCGAAGCTGCTCGTCGTTAGCTTCCTCTGAGTAGCTCTCCACTCGCGGAGAAGGGAGTCCTACCTCCACAGGGATGATGGCTTCCATGCCAAAGGCCATCCGAAATGGGGTCTTGCCGATGGGGATTCTCTGGGTAGTGCGGTAGGCCCATAGGACGTGATGAAGTTCGTCCACCCATCTACCTTGGGCTTTGGCGAGCTGAGCTTTGATCCCTTGAAGCAGGGTCCGATTAGTTACTTTGGCTTCTCCATTGGCTTGTGGATGCCCCACCGATGTAAGGAGGTGGCAGATTCCATGTTCCTCGCAGAAACCTCGAAACTTTGGGTTATCAAAGTGCCTGCCATTGTCTGTGATGATTATATGCGGAAGGCCGAAGCGGCAGATAATGGATCTCCACACAAAGTCCCTAGCCCGAGCTTCGGTTATTTGGGCAACTACCTTAGCCTCCATCCACTTGGTGAAGTAGTCGATGGCGACAAATAAAAATTTTCTCTGTCAAGTGGCGAGGGAGAAAGGGCCAAGAATATTCATCCCCCACTTAGCAAAGGGCCAAGCGAAGGAAATAGGGACTAAACTGGCGGAGGGGAGCCTTTGGATGTTGGAGTGTCTCTAACATGAGTCACAAGCTCGGACGAGATCATCAGCATCCTTTTGCATAGTGGGCCAATAATACCCCTAGCGCAGCACCTTATGGAATAGAGATCGACTCCCCAGATGGTTGCCGCAAATTCCTTCATGTACCTCCCGAAGAGTATAATCAGCTTCAGATGGGCGAAGGCACTTGAGCAATGGCATGGAAAAGGATCGCTTATAGAGCTGGTCATCGACCAACACATAGTGGGTAGCTTGCAATTTCAGCTTTCTTGCTTCCTTACGGTCGGCTGGGAGCGACCCTTCTTTGAGATACCTCGAGATGGGATCAAACTAGGATGGCTCGGCCTCAATCTGCATCACTCGGTCCACCTCCATGATGCTAGGCTTTTCCAGGATTTCTAGGGGAAACTTTCGTTCGGAACTCATCGATTCCGTAGTTGCCAGCCGGGATAATAGATCGGTACGGGCATTCTCGGATATGGGGATCTGGATAACTTCAAATTCACAGAAGTGGGAAAGCAAGTCCCGCACCTGCTGGAGATACCGAATCATGTTTGGCTCCCGGGCCTCGAACTCGCCCCGCACATGACCGGCTACCAACTGAGAGATGGTAAAGGCATTCAGCTTCTTCACTTTCAGATCGCGGGCGATTCGGAGTCTAGCGAGCAGAGCTTCATATTCGGCTTCGTTGTTGGAGGCTGGGAAGGAGAAGCGAACGCCATACTCGAAGGTCGCCCCTTCTGGGCTGGTGAGGATTAAACCAGCACTGGAGCCATTGGCATTGGAGGATCCGTCAATGTGGAGCAGCCACAAGGCGTTTGATCTCGGATGCTCGGAGGAGTCCAGAGTTGAGCCATCCTCCGGGATGGTGCATTCAAGGTGGAAATCATCTAGTACTTGCGCTTTAATGGCTGGGCAAGGTTGATATCAGATATCATGCTCGCTTAACTCAATGGCCTACTTAGCCATTCTTCCTAATGTCTCCGGGTGATGGACCACCACCTTGATGGGTTGATCGGTGAGAATTGTCACAGAATGCGCCTAAAAATATGGTTGCAGCCTCCGAACTGACATTACCAAGGCCAAAACCAACTTCTCGATCCGGGTGTACCTTGTCTTGGTGTCCCGGAGTAGTTTGCTGACATAGAAGATTGGCTTTTGAGTCTTTTTCTCTTCTCTGATCAGAACTGAGCCAATTGCGCCTTCTGAAACCGCCAAGTACAGGAATAGCATCTCTCCTGAGTTGGGGCTATTGAGGAGGGGTGGCGAGCCGAGATACCTCTTGAGGTCCTCGAATGATTTCTAGCACTCGGGAGTCCATTGAAAATTCTTGGTAGATCGAAGAGCTTTAAAGAAGGGAAGGCACTTTTCGGCCGATCGAGCTACGAAGCGGTTGAGGGCCGCGATTCTTCCTGTTAGGCGCTGGACTTCTTTAATAGATGTTGGGGGTGCCATTTGCTGAAGGGCTTGAATCTTCTGCGGGTTGGCTTCAATGCCTCGCTGAGAAACCATGAAGCCCAAAAATTTTCCAGAGTTGACACCGAAGGCGCACTTTGTTGGATTGAGCTTCATCCGATATTTTCAGAACGTCGCGAAGCTCTCAGAGAGGTCCTCAATGTGCTGGGATGCTTCTTTTCTTTTAACCAGCATGTCGTCAACATATACCTCCATGTTTCGGCCGATTTGCTCCTTGAAGACCTTGTTGACCAGCCTTTGGTAAGTTGCACATGCATTCTTCAGACCAAAAGGCATGACACGGTAGCAATATGTACCTCGATCAGTTATGAAGGAGGTCTTTTCTTCATCCTCAGGCGCCATTCGGATTTAATTGTAGCCGGAATAGGCGTCCATGAAGGTTAGCATCTGATGCCCTGAAGTAGCATCTACAAGTTGATCGATCCGAGGGAGAGGAAAGCTGTCCTTCTGGCAGGCTTTATTGAGGTCAGTGAAGTCGATGCAGATCCGTCATTTTCCATTCGACTTCTTTACCATGACGACATTGGACAACCAGCTCAGATAGTTTACCTTCCGAATGAAGTTTGCTTTAACAAGTTTGTCGACTTCTTCCTCAATTGCCTTCTGCCGCTCAGGGGCGAAGGTCCTCTTCCTCTGCTTTATGGGCCGGGACATCTCATCTACATTAAGACGATGGACGAGGACGTCCGGGCTGATTCTCGGCATATCGAAAGCAGACCAGGCGAAGACATCAGTATTCCTTCGGAGAAAGTCGATCAGCACTGTTTGAGGTTTCCCTTTTAGCAGCGACCCGATCTTTATAGTTCGATCTGGCCGGGCTTCGCTCAGCGACACCTCCTCCAGCTCTTCAGCTGGTTCTCCCCATTGCTCGGCAAAATCTTTTCGAGCATCCAGTCCATCAACCTCGGAAAATTTGGATTGCAGGCTGGTGACGAAACACTGCCAAGCTACAGCTTGGTTTCCTCGGACTACTCCCACTCCCCATCCGGTAGGGAACTTCATTACTAGGTGCGGGATGGAGACAGCGGCTCTAAGGGACATCAGGCCGGGTCTCCCAAAAATTGCATTGTAGGGCGACCGTAGCTTGGTCACCAGAAAATCTATGTGGACCGTGGCAACGGAAGGCCAAGTCCCCGCGTGGACCGTCAAGGTCACAACCATCTCGGGGGTAATTACATCGCCGGTGAACCCCATTAGGGTGGAGTCCATGGCTCGGAGATTCTCCATAAGCAGTTTCATCTTCAGAAACACATCGAGATACAAAATATTGACGGAGCTCCCACTATCAACAAGGATTTGATCTACATCATAGTTGTTCAGATTAAGGGATACAACCAACACATCATCATGCGGGAACTGTATTTTCCGGAGGTCACTGTCGAAGAAGGAGAGCTCATTTGTTCGCGCTTTCTTTGGCGCCGAACCTTCTTCATCATTTCGCCCACTCGATGGACTGCCAACTGCCTTGATCACATTAATGTGACCAGCGACCGAAGGATTTGGAGGAGGAGGTTGCTGAGGCTCAGGTTGACGATTGCCCCCGTTCCTTGGCTCAGGTGCTCTCCTAAATTGGTCTAGCCTACCCCGCTGGATGAGCCTTTCAATCTCGTTCTTCAGCTGCCAGCACTCCTCAGTGTTGTGGCCATGATCCCGATAGTAGTGGCAGTATTTGGTGGGATCTCTCCGGGTAGCATTCCCTCGGAGAGGAGGTGGTCGGGGGAGCTGGCGTTCTATTGCCATGAGGATCTCCGCCCTTGGGGCAGTGAGCGGAGTGAATCGGTTGAACCTCCTTGGCGGGCTCCAGGTGCGGTTCCTCGGCGGGGACGGAGGAACACTTTGGCGGCGAGGCAAACTTGGCTGACGGGCGGATCGGTGCTTGTCTGAGCCCTTGGGCTCCTTTTTTCTTGTCAGCTCGGTGCGGGCAGCTCTCCACGATTCTTCGACTCTGGCATATTTGTCTGCCAAAGCCATCATGTCGGAGAGGTTCTGAGGGTAGCTGACCTCCAGCGCCAGGTAAAAGTCACTCTCCTTCAATACTCCGCCTGCTAGGGCGGACATGGCCACCTCATGATTAAGGTGGTCTACTTCCAACATGGCCGTGTTAAAACAGCCGAGATATTTTTTCAAGGACTCCCCCTCTCTCTGCTTAACCTCAGAGAGGGAGTCGGATCTCCGCCGGTGGCGACGGCTGCTGACGAACTGGCTGATGAAGAGGCAGCTCAGCTCGTCGAACGAACTAACGGAACCTAGTTTCAAAGCATTGAACCAGGTTTGAGTGGATCCCCTGAGGGTGGAGGGGAAGGCGCGGTAGAGGATCGCATCTGATGCCCCATGGAACATCATGATCGATCTGAATCTGCTGAGGTGGTCATCGGGATCGGAGGCCCCATGATAGGGCTCGATGGCGGGCAGCTTGACGTGGGAGGGAATCACTTCCTTCATGATTCCCTTGGAAAAGGGAATGTCCTGCTCCGTCTGATGGTGGAGCGAATGGGCCAGCTTGGTGGCATCTAACTCCTGGTGCATCTCTCGGAGTTGCTGGCGGATCTCCTCAGGCACAACAGGAGGGGTCGGACGAGGAGAGAAATGAGACGGTCGAGTCATGGCAAGAGAACACCAGAGAGAGGGATCGGGCCTACCGAGATCGGGGAAGATCTTTGCCACGGTCCCCTTGGGGGGCTGGCTCAGCTTTCCTAGGGCAGCGAGGGGGGTCTGCAACCCCATGTGGGCCGAAGGAGGAGGTGGCCGAATGAGCGGGGCTGCATTCTCCTCAGGAGGATGCGGGGCAGGTGCCATCGGACGGGGGGTTTCGAAATGCCCCTGGATCAGGTGGGTCAGGGCTTGGACCTGCTGGACCAGTGAAGCAAACTGGTCTTGGGTCACTGGGGCAGTCGGTGGCGATGGAGTCTCAACTGGCAGCGTGGTGGCGCTATGCTGCTCACCGAATCAGGTCTTTGGGAGGCAATCTAATTCCAGGCTTTTGAGGTAGCCTTTCTTCGGTTGGCCATGGGAGGAGTTCTCTTTCAGATCGAAATCCTTGTCTTCTGAATCACAAGTTTATGGGACTTGAGGCCCTTTCTCTAGCGCCAATTTGTTGCTGCTGAAATCTGTCCTCCGACTTGGGCGCGATCGGGCTCTGGGACGGGCTCCCTCCTGGGCGGACCTGCAAAACAGTCCTCACGCGAGAGGTGTTGGGGTGGCCCTCCGCAGAAGACCCTCCAACGCTCAAATCAGCGGGGATCGGCAATCAAAAAACAAGAGGAGAAGGCTCTCGCTAAAGAGACTCTCCAAGGGTGTCCTTTCGAGAGCTCTGAGCAGAGCGCTAATGGTGGAAAATGAGGGAAGCCAAGCAGAAGGAAAGTGTGCCAGTGAGCAAGTGTGCATACCTGAGGAGTCGGCAAACGACTCTATTTATAGAGGATCACTTGATTCCCTGGGGGCGTCATGGGTCCAAAAGTCATTAGGATTTGAATCCAGTTTGTTATGAGGTCAGTAAGATTCGCATCTTGTTGGTTAGATGATCGACGGCTGCGAGAGCTGGTTGATGTCTCGAGATTTGGCGAGTATATAGGCTCCAGGGCTCTAGGCCACTCTTGCGGGTCCTAGGCCACTCTCAGATATAATTTCTGTTTAGAATCTTACGAATTTGAACTCTCCCGCACCGAATTCCATAGAGGTCCTTGAGTGCCCGGGTCTAGTCGGGGCATAATAATGACTCGTCTGACAAGGCACAGTCGGATAGCTCGATCGAGGCCGAGAGAGACGATATAGCTTGGCTGAGGCCGAGAGATAGTATAGCTCGGTTGAGGCCGAGAGACGATATAGCTCGGTTGAGGCCGAGAGACAATATAGCTTGGCTGAGGCCGAGAGATGTGATGAGACGATATAGCCAGCTGAGGCCGAGAGACGATACAGCTCAGCTGAGGCCGAGAGACGAAACAGCTCGGCTAAGGCCGAGAAATGTGATGAAATGATATAGCTCAGCTGAGACCGAGAGATGATATAGCTCGGCTGAGGCCGAGGGATGATATAGCTCGGCTGAGGCCGAGAGATGTGATCCGCGCCTTAGGAATCCTTGGCTCGGTGAGGGGCTAAGGCGTCCCGATTTATTGAGGCTGACTTATGTCTAGCGGGTATTATTCAGCACGTGAGAGTCATGGTTGATCCTAGCCCCTTGCACGATTATTTATGCAACAGCGATTTTACCCCTTAACACTGTATATAATAAATGTCTGCAAGTCTTAATTATCTGTATAAATTCTTTTGAATCAGTATTTTTTCTACGTATAGAAATCTTATAATAATGGTGGACAAATTGATTTAATTAGTTGGTATATATTCATGACATCCGGGATCATGAATATGGTTTCTAAATGCTTTCTCAAAAAGGGGCCGGCTGGGATTCGGATTTGTGTGATCATTGAGAATGAACCATGAACAACTATTCGATTCATATTTGATTCCAACAGCCATATGGTTCTGAAAGAGTGCGTTAATTCCAACAGTCATATGGTTCTGAAAGGGTGTGTTTGCTCTGTAAAAAGTGTGTACCATTACAATTCAAATATACTTCTCCAAAAAATTCATCACTTAACTCTTTCCTTTTCTTCTCTACTGTTTCAAAGACACAATTTAAAAGAGAGTTCTAAGGAAAAATCTTTAGAATTTGCTGGTTGTAGATTCCCTGCAGCGAACTAGGAGGCCTCCCTCTGATAAGATCCAACAATGGGTTGAAATTCCCTGCTCTTAATCTGTCAACTGCCACAAGAATGCTTAGATATGTCCATATACCATTTTTATTTTTTATGCTAATTCTCAACAAGGCACTGATTTCTTTATGCTAATTCATAGGAGCCAAGGAGTCGAAGATAAATATGTGATTTCATAAAGTTCATTGCCTATCCTGATTACGTACAATAAGCCACCAAAATTTGATACTATTTATGAGCATTTTTTGGTGCAACTTTGGCTATCAATGAACAGCCATTAGCAAAAAGTAGATGGGACACTTTCGACCCTCCGTCGGCTAGCTGATGTATTAAGAAAGATTGGTTTTCCACCGTCATATGAATCATTGGAGAAAGCATATTTGAATATAAAATAAATAGAAAAGGCAATAGAGGATGTCCTTGCTTTACTCCAATAATAGATTTAAACTATTATGTGGTTACACCATTAATTCAGATAGAGTATAATAGATTAGAAATACAGTAAATAATAGTACTATATTTAATTCCTGTAGGATAGATTTATTATACTTTAAGATTTCTGAAACTAATAGCAACTTTTATATAAACATCGATAAGCTAAGTATACTTATAATACTTACTCGAACTCTGAATTTATACCATATACATATGTACAATGTATTTCGTTTTATATAAGTAATTTAGCAATTATATCACAAATTTATATGAATATAAATTTTAAAATTTAATAAAAATACAATTTATAACATGAATACAAGCAACTTGCTTAGTCCAAAAATTTTATATAAATAAGAGATACAAACTAATTTACAAAATCTTTTTAGATTTGGTTGCCCAGATGTAGCAACTCAAGAGAGGAGGTGAATTGAATTCTTTTAAAAATTTAAAGAACTTTGGTAGATATGTGCAATGAATGAAAAACAGAGTTTGTTGATTTAAAAGTGTAGTGAGGTGAAGAGAGGGATATTCAAGCACCACGAAAATCAATCATACAAACACCAGCAATTTATAGTGGTTCGGTGCCAAACTCAACACCTACATCCACTCCCTAAGAACTCCTTAAAAATTTTTACTCTCAATCATTGTACCAACGATTACAACCCTAGCCTTCCTAGCTAGCTTTTTGTTTCACAGGTATAAGGGAGCCTTTCAACCAATCTCTCAAGGGTATACCGCAACCTTTACAAGTTTCAACAAAGTAAAACTTAAAAGAAAACTCAAGTAGCGAGATGTAATACAAATAGTTCCTAGAATGAGAAAATAAAACAATCAAAGAGCACTTTACAGATTTAATTGAAGTTTCTAGCTTCTCCTTCGTAAAGATAGAGCTTTGAGGATTGAATGAAGCTTCCTTGAGATTATTGGAGCTTTGAATGAAGCCTTCAATAAGTTTTGAGCTCCTCTTTTTGCACAGCACTAAATGAATGAGCTGACTTCTTTGATTGCATTCGAGTACTTGGTTGCTCTTGAAGAATCTTCAATAACAATAGCAATAACTCTTGCAATAGCTCCTTACAAATGATTTTTAATGATTCTTCTTTCTTTTTTCTTCTCTTTTTCTTACAATAGCTTCTCCTAAAAACCAACATTTGAAGATGCATGTATAGCCATTTGAATTTTACTAACCGTTTGTAGCCGTTGGAAGTGGTTGGATGAAAATAGAAAGCAACAAAAAGTCAGAAACTAGCTGTTACTGTGCTAGTTTTCTTGTTATAGCTGGCTACTATGTCGGTTTGTTTTATTTTGCTCTCTGTAAAAAGTTTTTGGCCATACAGTAGATGGCATAGTAGCTAGCTTGTTTCCAAATAGTTGGCTATTACGCCAGCTTATTTGCCTTTAGCCTCTGTAAGGAAAAGCTGAGACACATGCCACATTCATTCTTAAAAAAAATAAAGTCTCCTAACAATAGCCGGCATATAAGCCAGCTACTTTTCAAGTAGTCAGCTTATATGCTGGCTTGTTTGGAAAGAAAGCACAGTAAAGATTACGTGGACACAGGCTGAAAATTATTTTTTAAGCCAAAGGAGTCTTCCACCAAATAGTCGACATATGAGCCGACTACTAGGGAGCTGACTACTTTCCTTAGTAGTTGGCTCATATGTCAGTTATTTTTCAAAAATGGATACATGCTTTTCAAAAGATCAGGAAAGGAAATGATCATCCACCAAGTAGCTAACATAGTAGCTAGCCACTTTCTCATTATTAACATGCTCGATAGGATTTTTAGTTAAATTTATGGTACTAGTATTATCACATCTTACGGGGATGTCATTAAGTTTAATGCTATAATCTTTCAATTGCTGCTTAATCCATAAGATTTGAGCACAACAACTTTCAGCTGCAATGTATTTAGCCTCAACTGTAGACAATGCCACGGAATTTTATTTCTTGCTAAACCATGAGATTAAGTTAACTCTTAGAAATTGGTAGGTTTCACTAGTAGATTTTCTATATGTTTTATATCCAGCAAAGTCTGAATCAATGTATCCTATTAAGTCAATACTAGAATGCTTATCATACCAAAGTCCAAGATTTCTAGTTCTATTTAAGTATCTAAGGATTCTTTTTACAGCAATTAAATGAGATTCCTTAGGATTGGTTTGATATCTAGCACACATGCATAAAAAAAATAAAATATCAGGCCTACTAGCAGTCAAATACAGTAAAGATCCTATTATGCCTCTATAAAGTTTTAAATCAATACTTTTACCACTATCATTTAAATCAAGTTTGCAAGAAAAGCTCATAGGGGTACCAATACTTTTATGGTTCTCTATGCCAAATTTCTTCAGTATCTTTCTGATGTATTTGCTTTGGCTGATGAAGATTTCATCTTCAGTTTGCTTTATTTGAAGTCCAAGAAAATAGCTAAGTTCTTCCATCATACTCATCTCGAACTCTCCCTACATGAGCTTAGCACAATATTAATATAAAGATTCATTAGTGGCTCCAGAAATGATGTCATCCACATAGATTTGTACAATAAGCATATCATCATTTTCTCTCTTAATGAATAAAATAGTATCAACAGTTCCTCTAACAAAATTATTGCCAATCAAAAATTTACTTAATCTTTCGTACCAAGCCCGGAGTGATTATTTTAAACCATATAAAGCTTTATTCAGTTTAAAAATATGGTTTGGATAATCATGGTTTTCAAATCTAGGTGGTTGCCCTACATATACTTGTTTAGCAATATATCCATTTAGAAGAGAACTTTTAACATCTATTTGAAATAATTTAAAATTCATAAAATATGAAAATGCAAGCAAAAGTCTAATGGTTTTTAATTTAGCTACAGGAGCAAAGGTTTCATCAAAATTAATACATTCTTCTTGATTATAACCTTTAGCTACCAACCTAGCCTTATTTTTAACAATGTTTTCATGTTCATCTAGTTTATTTTTAAACACCCATTTTGTTTCAATCATAGGATAGTCTTTAGGTCTATCAACTAAGGTCTACACATTATTCCTTTCAAACTGATTAAGTTATTTATGCATTGCATTTATCCAATCTACATCATTCTTAGCATCATCATAGCATTTAGGTTTAATTTGAGAGATAAAAGCTAAATTATTGCATGCATTTTTATATGATGATCTAGTTCTAACACCATGTGAAGGATTACCAATAATTAGTTCTTTAGGGTGATAATGCGCATACCTCCACTCATTTTCAAATTCATGATTACCTAGAGGTTCAACTTGTTGAATTGTATCATTACCATCATCTTGGTTGACTTGATCATCTTCACCTTCTTTTTCTTTTAGTGTAAGCTCCTTTACTCCATCTTCAAGTATACCTACAACATCAATAATCTCTCTCCTTGATGGAAGATCATTAACTTCATCAAATACAACATTAATTGACTCTTCTACCACCAAATTTTTCTTATTAAAAACTCTATATACTCTACTAGAATTTAAACAACCAAGAAAAATTTCTTCATCGGATTTGACATAAAATTTATCAAGATTAAATTTACCATTATTTAAAATAAAACATCGATAACCAAAAATATGAAAATATCCAATTTTGGTTTTCTTCCTTTTCAAAGTTCATAGAAGGTCTTTTTCAAAATAGGTCTAATCAAAGCATGATTTAAAATATAAAATATTGTATTAATAGCTTCAGCCCAAAAATATTTTGAAAGATTACTTTTATACAACATGGTTCAGGCCATTTCTTTCAAAGTTTTATTTTTCATCTCTACTATCTTATTTTGTTGGGATGTCCTAGGTGCAAAAAAATTATGTTCAATACTATTTTCATTATAAAATTTTTTAAAATATTAATTTTTAAATTCTTTACCATGATCACTACGAATGGATAAAACAAAAATCTCTTTTCATTTGTTATTTTTGTAAAGAGATTTTGAAAAGCAGAAAAAGCTTCATCTTTATTAACAAAAAATAAACCCAAGTAAATCATGAGAAATCATCAATAATCACAAAATCATAGCGTTTACCGCATAGGCTTGTGGTTCTATTTGATCCAAATGAATCCATGTGTAAAAGTTTCAAAGGTCTAAAAGTTGAAACCATATTTTTAGATTTGAAAGAAACCCTAGTTTGTTTTTCAAACTGACATGCATCAAATCTTTTCTTTTTCAAAATTTAGTTTTAGCAAACCTTTGACTAAATCCTTTTTGATTAAATTTAAAAGCAAATTCATACTGATATGAGCAAGCCTACGATGCCATAACCAACTAGTTTCATCAATTTTAACATTCATGGCAACTAGACATTCTATGTTTTGGTCATTTAAATCATTCAAATCAACAATGTAAACATTGCCATGCCTATGACCAATAAATTTGATGCAAGTATTAGTAGGATTGGCAACCATGCAAAGAGATGATTCAAAAATAACTTTAAAACCTTTATCATATAATTGACTAATCCCCAAAAGATTATGTTTAAGACCATCAATAAGAAGTACATTATCAATGAAGGTAGAGGGAGTGATACCAATTTTACTATTGCCAATAATTTTTTCTTGACCATTGTCTCCAAAGGTGATTATCCCTTCATCTTTTGCTTCTAAAGTGATGAATTGAGATTCATCACCTGTCATGTATCTTGAGTGCCTGCAATCTAAGTATCATTTTCTTTTTGCTCCTCGAGTTACAAGATACACTTGCATACATAAATTTAAGTCTTGTTTTTAAGTACCCAAGCTTTCTTAGATCCTTTAGATTTAGCATGAATGGTTCCTTTTGGAACCCATATCTTTCTAATATTTTTGCTAAAATGAGAATGACATGTGTAAGCTTTGTAATCAGGTTTTCTACATTTGAAACATATAATTTTAGTAGAGTCATTAGGCGGCACAAAAATATTTTTCAAAAATTTTTGTTTCTTTAAGGGATTGCACTAAGACCAGCTTTGTTAAAAATGGCTCTTTAATTATCAAGTATCATTTGCAATTTTGTAGAGCTTAGAGTAAATTTATCAACAATGGGTTTGAGTTTATCAACTTCATTTTTTAAATTTTGATTTTCTTGTAGAAAAGAATCATTTTCTTTTAAAATATTTTCTTTTCTAGAGTTAAGTTTCTAACTTGGTTTTTCAAATCTTTATTCTTTGAACTAAGATTTGTAAAATCATCAAGTAATTAATAGAAAACACCATGCAATTCATTAAATGTAAAATCATCTAGAATACTAAGGTTTACCTCTTCTTCATAGCTTGTTTCATCATTGTCACTCCAAATTGCTAACATAGCCTTCTTCTTAGTCCTTTTGAGACCCTTTTTCAGTTTGGGACATTCAGATCTGAAATGCTCTGACTTTTTGCATTCATAATATATTGGGGCTATTCCTTTTCTTTTTCCTTACTGTGTTCCCCTTTAATCATTTGCCTCTTTCTTCCTTCAAATCTCTTCTTTCTCATGAACCTCTTGAATTTTTGAGTGATGAGTGCCATTTCATTATCCTCCTCACTTTCACTAGAGGTCTCCTCACTCTCATCCTTTTGAATGGCACTCTTTAGTGCCATTATCCTCTTCTTCTTGGACTCGTCTTCTTCATTATGTCGTTTCAATTGAAGCTCATGGGTCATGTGGGAACCAATCAACTCTTTTAGTGGAAGAGTATTGAGATCTTTAGCTTCTTAAATAGCAGTAACTTTGGCCTTTCAAAATCTAGGCAAGATCTAAGAATTTTTCTTATAAGTTCACTATTAGTATAAGATTTGCCAAGACTCTTTAATCCATTCCTAATATCAGTAAATCTAGTAAACATATCAGTTATGGATTCATTTTGATTCATCCTAAAAAGTTCATATCTATGAACAAGCATATTAATTTTTGATTCTTTGACTTGATTTATACCTTCATGAGTAACTTCAAGTCTATTCCAAATTTCTTTGGCAGATATGCATATAGAAATACGATTGAACTCATTGGCATCCAAAGAACAATACTGTACATTCATGGCCTTAGCATTCAACTGTGCCATCTTTTTATCATGTTCATCCCATTTTATTTTCAGTTTAGGAATATCAATGCTATTAGTTCTAAGGGTGGGTGTGTGAGGACCATTGACTATGATGCTCCATAAATCATAGTTTAGTGTTTGAATGAAAATTTTTATTCGTGCTTTCCAATATGTGTAGTTTGTGCCATTGAATAGAGAAGGTCTATTGGTTGACTGCCCCTCAGTCAACATTGATCCCATATGGGTTGTCATGATCTTTGGCTCTTTATTGGTTTGAACAAATGAAACTTAGAGCACTAGCTTTGATACCACATGTTGCCCAAATGTAGCAACCCAAGAGAGGGAGTGAATTGAGTTATTTTAAAATTTTAAAGAACTTTGGCAGATATGTGCAAAGAATGAAAAATAGAGTTTGTTGATTTAAAAATATAATGAGGTGAAGAGAGAGATATTCAAGCACCATAGAAATCAATCACACAAACACCAGCAATTTATAGTAGTTCGGTGCCAAACTCAACACTTACATCCACTCTCCAAGAATATCTTGAAAATTTTTACTCTCAATCATTGTACCAACAATTACAACCCTAGCCTCCCTAATTAGCTTCTTGTTTTACAGGCATAAAAGAGCCTTTCAACCAATCTCTCAAGGGTATACCGCAACCCTTACAAGTTTCAGCTAAGTGAAACTTAAAAGAAAACTCGCGTAGCAAGATTTAATACAAATAGCTCCTCGAATGAACAGATGAAACAATCAACAAAAACTTTATAGATTTGAAGTTTTCAGCTTCTCCTTTGCTTTTCCTTTGTAAAGATAGAGCTATGAGGATTGAATAAAGCCTCCTTGAGGTTGTTGGAGCTTTGAATGAAGCCTTCAATAAGATTTGATCTCATTTTTTTGCACAGCACTAAATGAATGAGCTGACTTCTTTGATTGCACTGGAGCACTTGGTTCCACAGCCAAAGCAAATGGAATCCTACTCATACACTCTCTTTCCTCATGAGTTGTTACACAATCCTTTTTGGAAAGAAAAATTCCATGGCCTATTGGGAGATAGCCTTTCTTTGAATTCTCCATGCTGAACCGTTTCAGTACAGTGTCTATGTACGTAGATTGAGATAATACCAGAAGCCTCTTAAATCTATTTCTATAGATTTTCATACCAAGTATATAAGAGGCTTCACCCAAGTCCTTCATAGAGAATTGAGATGATAACCAGACCTTTATTCCCTATAGTGTTGGGATGTCATTCTTGATTAAGAGAATGTAATCTACATACAACACAAGGAATACAACCACAGAACCATTAGCCCATTTCTAAATGCAAGGTTCTTCTCTGTTTCTAACGAAACCATACATCTTGATACATTTATCAAACCGTATGTTCTAACTCCGAGATACCTGCTTCAATCCATAAATGAATCTTTGAAGCTTGAACACTTTTGACTCATCTGTGAATGTGAACCCTTCAAGTTGTATCATATACACCTCCTCTTCTAGCTCACCATTCAGGAAAGCTATTCGGACATCCATTTGCCAGATTTCATAATCAAAGTGTGCTACTAAAGCAAGCATAATCCGAATGGATTTGAGCTTTGCTACAGAAGAAAATGTCTTGTCATAGTTTATACCATAACGTTGACGATATTCCTTGGTAACCAGACAGGCTTTATAGGTCTCTACTTGCCCATCTGTGCCTCTTTTTCATTTGAAAATTCATATTGTCTCTTATGTGTGTTGATTTTTCTCCTTATTGAACTTCATTAAGTTCAATATTAGTAGCTCCAGTTCCTTCACCAAGGAACTCCTTTTCTAAAAAGATAGCCCTAAGACTGATGAACAACTTTTATTCTTTAGGAAAGTAAAAGTAATACCCCTTAGACTCTTTTGAATACCCTACAAATAGGAACCGACCATACCTAGGTCTAAGCTTATCTATTTTCAAATGTTTAACATAAGCCGAGCAGCCCCAGACCTGAAGGTGTGAGAGTATCGGCTTATGCCCAGTCCATATCTCATATGGTGTTTTGTTAATCGACTTACTTGAAATCCTATTTAAAAGATAACAAGCCGACTCTAATGCATAACCCCAAAATAAGATTGGTAGAGAAGCAAAGCCCATCATGGACCGAACCATGTCTAACAAGGTTTGATTTCTCCTTTCAGACACTCCATTTAACTGAGGTGTCCCTGGAGGTGTCCATTGAGAAAGAATCCCATTCTCCTCAAGATATGTTAAAAACTCACTGAAATGATATCACCATCTTGATTTGATCAAAGGGTTTTGATAAAGTTTCTAGTTTGTTTTTCTACTTCATTACGGTATCATTTGAACATTTTAAATAATTCAGACTTATGTCTCATCAAGAATATATAATCATACCTCGAAAGATCATCTATAAATATAATGAAATAATTATACCCACCCCTAGCACTGACATTTATAGGTCTGCATACATCGATATGTACCAGACTTAGAATTTCATTTGCTTGTTCACCTTTTCCACTAAAAGATGATTTGGTCATTTTACCCAGAAGACAAGATTCACGGGTTGGTAATGATTCAAAATCATTAACCTCAAGTAGACCTTCTTGTCTCAACCTATTTATCCTGTTCTTGTTAATATGACCTAGCCCACAGTGCCAAAGGTAAGCATTACTGATATTGTTTATCCTAGGGCATTTGCAAGATGTATACATTATACTAATAGGTCGCGATAGTACATATATGCCATTACTCATATATCGATTCATCACAACAGAACCATTCATAATGATTTTGTAAATATCATTCTTTATTGATAGTTCATGACTAGACATGTCCAATTGGCCTACATAAATGACATTTAAAATAAAAGATGGATAATAATGACATTCATTTAGAACGATTGTACAAGACTCGAAAATAAGTTTGACGATTCCCAACACCAGGACTGGAAATTGGCTTCCATTTTTCACGTTCAAGAATCTCTCACCATCCTCGAATCTTCTACTAACTTGAAGTCCCTACAAAGAATTGCATATGTGAATTGGACTTCCGGTATCCAATACCCAATTAGTAGTATCATAGATAGGGAAATTACAAGGCATTATCGTATAAATACCTTGTTCAACATTTCCTTGTTGTTTCCTCTTCTTGGACCTTTTCGAGTCAAGGGATGCAATATATAGAGAATAGTTCCTCTTCTAATGATCCTACTTCTTGCAAAAGAAGCACTCCGCCTTACTCTGATCAGCTTTAACCTTTTTAGCCAGACTGGTTCTAGCATTTTGCACCTTCTTCCTTTTATTTTTCTTTTTTTCCTTTCTTAAAGGGATGACAACCTCCCAAAGAACCTTCCACTAAATTCACCACCCCTTTATCAAGCTGTTGATCTTTCTAATAAGTTTGCAGTAAACCATGGTAGTTTATAGAAGGCTTATTCATTCTGTAATGATCGAGAAAGTCAAGATAGGAAGAAGGCAGGGAGTTCAATATCACATCTTTCCTAAGTTGTTCATGCAAGGGACAACCAAGTTTGCCCAAGCGCTCAATCATCTCGATCATGTACAATACATGATCAGTGACCGAGGCTCCATCATGCATCCGCGCATTATAGATGGCATAAGAGACCTTGTACCTCTCAACATCGTCTGGTGTCCCAAAGGATTCCTTCAACCTTTGAAGAATTTTCTCTGGCTGGGCTTCCTCAAATTTGCGGTTGAACTCATCGTTCATTGTTGCTAGCATTATGCATCAGACAGTGGTCCGATCAGAGAGCCACTTCTGATAAGTATCCTTGATCAAACTCCGAGCATTAGGAGCAGGGACTTCAGGTGCTGGATCCGTTATCACATAAACGATCCGTTCATGCTCTAGGACAATCCTAAGCATTCGATACCCGCTATCAAAGTTGAGACCCTTAAGTTTTTCATTATCAAGCAATGAACGGAGCGATAAGTTGGTAGACATTATCTGAAAGGAAAACCAAAAACCTATTATTATATATGAATTATTATTCTAAAGACATGGAGTTTAGTCTAAAGGCCCTTTCAATATTTTATTCAGACTAGCAGTCTCTACCTCCAATCCGAGGAATTACTCTTAATCCTTTAGTGGGTACTAGAATTCAATAGACAATACATAAGCCCGACTTTGGCCGGCTCACCCATGCACATCTAAAGGTAGGTTCTTTAACCGATTACTTCTCCAAGTAACTTCTAGTAATTAATTTTGCCTCAGGGTGCACTTCAATCGGCCTTTAGGCCTCCTTTTGAAGGATCTAGTTAGATCCAACCATTAACATGATAAAATTCACTGCTTCTAACCAACGAATAGTCAAGCCCGACTTTGGTCAACCCACCTGACTACCGTTAAGAGAGTCACATTAAGCCATCATATTAGGATTGGCAATTTCGATAGCCTGATGAACATTCGACCTTTGGGTTTACCAATGATCATCCAACTATTGGACCCATTACCATCCACTTAATGGAAGGCTAAGACTTAGTTATCCCCATAACTTTATCTTTTTAAGGACCTAATAATTTAGAGGATTTCTCTTTAATGTGTGATATATGAAAGAGAATACATGGACTATAATCAAGAATTCTCCCACTAACTTGTAATGGGTACCTAAATCAGTCATACTGATTCACCATAAGTGACATGAGCTAACTTGAATCATTAAGCTACCCAATCAATTCTGATCGACCACATCTTATAGGTAAGTAAGATCATGGGATGGGTTCATCAGACTTGATTAGATTAGCTTAAAGACTTGGGCTTACTACTGAGCCACAGATCAGGTCCATTTAGATTTATGAACTGATCAATCTAACTAATTAGAGAGATCAAAAAAGAATATAACTTAACTCAACTTTTGGTTAGATTTAAGTTCTCTTTTTAGTCCAATTAATCTAAACTTAGGTCTAACCCAATTAAGGATCTAACTCAAGCTAACTCATGACCCTTAAAGCTTATACAAATGACTTAAGATCTTCAAATCATATTTCTAGATATCTTTGTCATTTAAGATAATTTAATTTCTCAATTAAATTCAATAAACTCTTAAATTGAAATAATTTTAATTTAACATGTAAAATAAATTTTATAAAAATTAAAATAATTTATGATCATACCATCCAAATATGAGATTAAAATAGTTTTAATCTATATTCTCTTTACTTTTCTTCTTCATGGGTCATGATACAAGTGGCACCCCTACATGCCATAGGAGACCCCATTGAATGAAAAAGAGAAGGTCTTTAAACCCTACTTCTTTCCTATGACCGGATGGCCTTGTGAATTCACCCAATCCAAATATTTGGCTTCCTACCAAATAAATAATTCATATATATTACAACTTGCACAATCATCTACATGTTAGTTGATTAGCTTTATGATACAATTCCCAATAGATCTTCCTCAAGATGTGCTTGAAGCTTTGAAAGATTCTTTGACGTTGAACTTTTGGAAGAATTAGGGCTCTCTTCTTATCCCTTTGATTTGATGAAAATCCCTCAACATTAGCTTTTGAACTCTTGGGATTTTCCTTAATCTCTGTTTTCACTATACGGCTTTTGAATTTGAACTCTTTCTCTTTTTCTTTTCTCTTGTATTCTCCTTTTTCAAAAATGTCCCACGGCTCTTACTTATAATCTCCCTTTAAATCCTCTTTTAGAAGAAAACTAGCTGTTAAAAGTGGTTAGGGAAGTGTTTAGCATGAAAAAGGAAGGATCTATTAAAGCTCGTTAGAGAAATGTCAAAGTCTGGAGTCGTCTCTGACAGTTTTGGAGTTCGTTCCTGATATGTTGGAGTCGGCTCAAGTAGATTGGGAGTCGACTCGAACATGGGTTGTCCAAAAAATAAAGTTTTGCCTGTGGAGGAGTCGGCTCTTGCTAATCAGAGGGTCGACACAAATTCATGCGGGAGTCGGCTCGAACATATGCGGGAGCCGGCTTGAGTAAAACTTTGAAAAAACACTCTATATAACTAACCGAGTCAGCTCGAGACTCTGCATGAGTTAATTGAGGTATTTCTATCTTTCTAATGGAGTCGACTCCGAACTTTGTAGGAGTCGGCTCGACCACGTGCCAAAAGTGCCAAAACGTGCTGAAACGCGCCAGAGTCGGCTCCATAACTGTAGGAGTCGGTTTGAAGTGCTGAAATTGATACTTAGCACTAGACTTAAGACCAAGCTTGATTTTTTTGAATTTTGATTGATTAATTATTTAAATTTCTGAAACACTTAATTAAAATCATTAGTAACAGAAGGAATATATTGATTTTCTTAAATTTTGATTGATTAATTATTTAAATTTCTGAAACGCTTAATCAAAATCATTAATAACGAGAGAAATATACTCATATAGTTTTTGTTATTCATCAAAATCAATATTTGGGTCAACAATAATATTTTCTTTGCATCTTCCATTTTTTCTAAAAGAAAATATAGAAACACTTTGTAATCTTACTAACCAGTGTTGAAAAATATCATATAATGGTAGTAGAAAATTACAGTTCTTTTAGGATTATTGTGAATAGGTAATATGGTTTTCGCCAAATAACATTTTTCATCATTCCCTTGGTGTTGTTATGTAATATGAATTGTGAAATTTGATTATAAAGTCGCTTCTCTCTACCACCATATACTCCACTAACATGGTTGGATATTGCAATATATTAGCAATTTTCTTTAAATAATAATAAATATCTTTTTTTTTATTCATTGGTCAAATGAGATATTGAAATATTTTTGAACTTCAATAAATGAATTAATTAAGAATTATAATTATAGAAAAATACCATTTATAATTACTGATATTCTCTACTCTTGTTTTTGCTACTATTATTTTTTCTTTCCCTTGTATTCCCAAATTCACATGCTTATAAATTATTCTAAACGGTTGAGGTTGTAACCATGTTTGTATCTAGCACTATGTACGAGAGCAAGATGATGAATTTTTTACAATGTACTACTATAATCATGGTCAGCATGTTGGTTTCAGGTTGGGTCCGGCTATATGCATAGCTAATCCAATATCTCCAAGCGTAAATTAAAACAGGTTTCAGTCAAATAATAGATACCAATCAAGTGCTCACTGAGCTATTTTGCTATGAGTTCAGGATTTCTTTTTTATGATATTTCAAATATCCAAAATACTACCGAATTTTATTTTATTAACATCGCATTAAATAAGCATTCGAGTTAAAAGTTGAGGAAATTTAATTAATTATTTTACTGTTTTAACATTATTAGTTGAGCGCCTCTTATGGAATTGAAGGTAAATTTGATAAGATTTTTTTATCGAGACTCTATGATTATGGTGCGTTAGTTTCGACAGAACTCGAACATCAGGTCTAGTGTCCAAGTTCGGCATATTTATCGAGAAGCTAACTCAGTGGTTGATTGGGTAACTGCCCGTCCGGATTACTCATCATTCTGGTTCTTAGTCCGAGTGATTTATGTCCCATGGTTTTATCTTAGATTTTATACTATGATATATCGGGTTTGACTCATGCTAGACTTGTGTGATCATCTGTTTGTAAAAAAAAAAAAAAAACATTTGGATACGGATTCACTTAAAACTAACCCAATTAAAATTTAAATTTAAATTGTTTAGCTTATATTAAAATAGGAAATTTTTTAGGGATTTTTAGCTCGTTGAAAGGGATCACGGTCTCAAGCGTCGGGATGGACCGATCAAGCGCGTGTTGGAATCCCCCCTATCCCAAATATCAGAATGGGATCCGAATATCAGAATGGGATCGGATCCGATCGGGTTCGGGTTTTTTTTTGCTACCGGACCGCATGACGCGGCTCCGCATCCGCAAAGAAATTTCGAAGTTGTTTTGTTCTTCTCTTCCGTAGTTCCCGTTCATGGTCGGGGTAAAGCTAGGGTTTCAATTTACTTCTCAGAATTCCTAATCTGATGGCTTCCAGCAAAGAGTTCGATCCCTCGTCTAATTCGCCGTTACCGCAAGTTCCTCATTTAAAAAAAAAAACAAAAACTTTTCAGCTACTAAGTTTCGTTTCGATTTCTTCATTTAATTTCGGAATATGATTTTTTATTACAGACCTAAGAACCCGTACAAAGATCCCGACGACGGCCGACAACGATTTCTACTTGAATTGGAGTTCGTTCAGTGCCTGTCCAACCCTACCTACATTCACTGTGAGTTTTACGGAAATCATATTGTTCTTGTAGAGGATTTCCCACAGACCGTGGTTGTTGTTGTGGAGGAGCATCGTTGCAATGGGATAAATGGGTTCTGTTCGTCTTAATTTTAGAGAGGGAGGGAGCTTGGAAACGTAAACACTTTCTAATCCTTCTTCTGTTGCTTATGATGCTCTCCTCGTTGGTTCCTAATTCTTTAATGTTCTTCCTTCCGTTGCTTCTTAATCTGATACCTTCTCTTCCCCTCATTTTCATATTCTTAGCTTTCTTCATGGTTTCTCCCCTTTCCAACAACTGAACTAATCACTCATACAATTGGGTCTCCATTTTGGTATGGCTAGCTGGTGGTTTTATTACTTTATATTTTCTCTGTACTTCCTAACCTTACCATGCCTCAACCTTTCCCTTCTTGAAAATGTAATGTCTTGTTTTTACAACAACTTGGCTCAACATTTTGATAAGTCTGTAATTTCAAAATCAGTGTAATTTCAAAATCAGTGAATTTTTGTTGCCTTTCCAGCATGCCCTTGTGCCTGTGGCATACATTGATCACATAACATTCAACAGAAAACAATTACCTTTTTCTATTTTGAAATAATTATATTTGGACTTTCTTCATCGTTCACTCCAGAGCCATGTAAAGAAAGAAAAGACGTAAAAGGCTGGCAACAGATGGGAGATTGATCTGCAAATAATTATTTTCAATAACATAAAAACACATCATATTGCTCCCATATAAAAGCTCATCACAATGAAAATCATGCAAATGGTAAAACGAGCTTTGTCCACTTGTATACCTTGGACCTATGGAAAGTTATTTAGATGACATATCCCATTTATCAAGGGAAAAAAGGGTTAATTTGGGTGCACTTAATGTGGTAAGTGCTAAAATTTCTTCAAGGGGAAATTAGTTATTGGAATATGAATTTCAGATCCAGATGCTTGGTACAGTAGAGGTGAAAAGTGGTAAAAGTGTCATGGTTAACTTTGATCAAAGATGGTTGAACATGATCAACTACAATTTTGGTTGAAAATATTGAAAATGGACTAAAAATGGTTGTCCTCAATTTTTAATAAGTGACTTTGGAAACTTTCTTGTTGAAGCCCCTTTGTAAAAGTCAGTGGCATAGATTAGGTGACATGCACTACTTGGGTACATACAAGAGCCTAGAACTGGAACAGACACCTGACTCGTCTCTTTTGGATTCAACAAAGAATTTGTGAAGATACTAATTACTTATGTACACTCTAAAGCCTTGAAGTGGACCAGATACATGACTCATGACTTTTGGATCCACTTAGATTCAACTAAAACCATAAAGATTACCAGTTTTAAGAGATATCACATGATAGTAGTAGAAAACTCCACTTCTTTGAAGATTGTCATGAGCAGCTATTATGACTCTTACCAAATGACATTCCTTGTTACTTCCCTTGGTGTTGTCATGTAATGTGAATTGTGAAGTTAGATTATAATGTCACTGTGCTCTACTAGCATGATTTGTTAATTAAAAAGATGCCAACATTATGTTTTCATCAGGGCAACACCAGGGTAACAGTCAATTTATGCACATGACTTAACTATATTTTTATGGTTTGATGTTGATACTTCCATCATAGCATCCTTCTATACTACCTCTGATGATATCATGTTACATGATTTAAGATTATATCTATAATGTCAATGGTCTCTATTAAGATGTTTTGTAAATAAATTGGATGCCAGCCTTTGTTATCTCTAGCTTATCGATCCAGTTGTGCATATCACTGAACCATAGATTTATAAGATGATGCCAACTCTTGCATCAGCATCCAGAGTTCCAGATTATATGGTTAGAGACAATCTTTTAACTCTGCTACCTTTATTATTCAGTGATTGGTACTTGCTATTTGTGGGTTAAAATTGGGTTATGCATACACTTTTGCGCACATAGCATTTGCGTTTGTAACAGTTGTTCCCAGTGACTGGTTATATTAGAAACTTGATACACTTTACGTATTGAGACGCATATACTAATGAAATGGAACCCTAATTTGATGTTTTTATGTGTAATTGACTGGTGTGATGCTGACACTTCCATTGTAGCATCCCTCTCTATTAATATCAGTATATCACTTAACCATATTTTTTATGATTCAATGAAAAAGTTAGCATCCTTCTTTCATCCTTTCCTTTTTTCCTGTTAGCGGTTTGTTTCGTATTTTTCTTGTGTTCTATATCACCCATATTCTATCATTCTTTGTTCACTCTTTTTTGTTTCTGTACATCCAAATTTTTTCATTAACTTCAAGCCAAACAGAATTCTGCAAGCAGGACCTATGCATAATGCTTTCTTTGAAAATAACATAACTACATATCAGATTTTTCTTTGCAATTAATTCTTAGAATTTAGATGAACTTCAAGCAGGATCAACTGTGATACTTTGTAATTTTTCACTTAGTGAAGGAAAAATCATTGCTTCACTAAAATGCATACATCATATAAGTCATCTTTCATAATATCCGATGAGATCATCTCTCTTTCTTTTCTTAGTCTTGTTCTTGATCCATTATCTGTTTTATATCACACTTTACTACCTTTCTTAATGGTTATTATGTATTTCACCTGGTCTCTTTGTTACACCAACTGAGAACCAACATAACTGCTCTATCAAGCTGAGCTCTAATACGAAAATGATAACTTATCAACTCTAAGTCCTATTTATTCTTTTTTAGTGCCATTCATTGTGGAAAGATCCCTGATGGACAATTATTTTAATACTAAAATGATAACTTATTGACGATTCTATTCTTTCATACAGCTGCAATCAATAGTTTTTAATGGACAATTATTTTGCATCATCTTGCTTGATTTGTGCCTTTTCCCCCTTTGGTTCTCAGATCTTGCTCAAAATCGGTATTTTGAGGATGAGGCTTTTATTGGATACCTGAAATACCTTCAATACTGGAAACGACCGGAGTATATAAAATTTATAATGTAAGTTAAATTTAAAATGATAAGATTTTTTTTAATGAAATCTCATTACAATTATGCTTATGGCCTTTTCATTATTATTTTATCACAAGAAGAATATTCCTTTTTTTCATTTTATCAACTAAATTTGTGTAGATGCTTTTCTATAATGTTCACAGGTACCCGCATTGCCTTTTTTTTCTTGAGCTTCTCCAAAATGCAAACTTCCGCAATGCAATGGCACATCCTGGAAGCAAGGTGACATTCCTTGTAATATTTTTTTAATTTTTTCTATATTTTCCTAATTTTATTGTTTGTCATTTGTAGTCTACATTTAATTTTCATGGGTTTTTTGAATGATATAGACCAAAATATGGTTTATTTGTTAGGGATGTTATATTGGATTTTCATATGTACTTCTATAGTTTTATATATGCATCCTCTGTTTAATATTTTCTCGAAGTTTATATTGATGTCTTTTTCATGGCTTTCATTTTCTTTATTGTTTAAAAATTCAGTTTGTCATATCATTAACCATTTGTAGTGTTTTTGCATAGGAATTGGCTCATAGACAGCAGTACTTCTATTGGAAAAACTATAGGAACAACAGGCTGAAACACATTCTACCACGCCCTCTTCCTGAACCTCCCGCAGCTCCTGCTCCAGCACCAGTTCCAGCTCCAGCTCCAGCTCCATCACCTGCACCAGTGCCATCTATGACTACTGCTGCTGCGCCAGCACTTTCTCCCATGCAGTTTGTGGGAGCACCTGGGTCTGCTCTCCCGAAGACTGACATGAGAAATGCGATGGAGATCGCAGGAAGCGAAAGTATATTCTTTATTTCTCTATCCATATTACATATGCGCCTTCTTACTGCTTAGTTATCTATGAACGTGTGCTATCATTTCAGATGCTTTCCTATCATTGTTGCAGCATATGCTTTCAATCAGTGTTTCAAGTTTTTATTCATGATAATATAATAATATAAGCGAAATGTAATATGAACATATGTACAATCATATAAGTAAGAGTTCTCAGTAGCCGATCAAAAGACTAGTTTTAAGCACGATATCAACTTTGAATTTTATTTTGCCATGACATGTGTGCTTTTGATGTCACATGTTAGAAATAGAAACTATAGTTTTGTATTAGTTTAGTTCCTTTTTTATGGTTATGTTGACTCAATGATGTGATCTAACAAGATGAGCTAGCAAAGAAGTCTTGAATTCAGGACCTAAGGGTTTTAGAAAGTTGTTAATGCCCTAAAAGGATTTGACCTTTAAGGATACGAGTAAGTTCACTAAGCTGAAAGATGTAGTTAATAAATATAAAATACTGACAAAATATTATTCAGACTTAAGCCTTACCAACCTGGGTAGGGAGTTTTTGGTCATGATCAGAATTCTCATTGATTATACTGATATTTTTATTGTGTGATGTTTCCATTTGATGATGTTTTGTAGATCTGTCTTGACTAAGTGAAAGCATGTATATATATATATATAGAGAGAGAGAGAGGACATTTGATGCATTGCAAGGATCTTAGATTAATTAATTATTGCAGGAAAGAAGGTTGAAAGGCCAATTGCTATTTCCAGGAGAAGTTCCAGTTTGGCTGCTTGCATGTAATCTCCTCCTCTATTTCTGGAACTATCTTGTTGGATCCATCTGGTTGCAGTAGTTGGAGTTGTTGTATTGACTCTTGAACTATTGTCTATTTGGTTTTGCATATTTCTCAAATGAGAACAGGTGGAAATTTTTGTTGGGCTTATTTGACCATTTTAATATAAATAAATATTTGAGAAGAATTTAGACTTTAAGATCTGTTTCTAATGTTGGGACTTTTTTATGCATGATATTTTCCTTCATTCACATGTATGTTTTACATCCCATGAAGCCATTTCCTCCTTTTTCTCTTGTTGTTATGTGTTTCCTGTTTAGTGCACTAGCTTTTGTTGTCACCTTTAAATAGTCATCTATCCGTTTTAGATAGTGTCTCCTGTGGTTTTATTTTGACGCTATCATGCATTGAGTTTACAGTTTTATGATAAACTGCTTTAGTTGAAATTAATGTTTTTTTTTTTTTTTTTTTGTACAACTTACTGTGTTTCTTCACTATAAATCTTCAAATATTTGTTGCTAAAAATCTGTTGGTGTGTAGTAGTTAAATATATATCACTGAGCAGACATAAACCATCACATTACAACTTGCTTGTTACCCTAGGATGCATCATATTTGGTAACCACTCCTTCCTGTTGCTCTTCTCAATCTTATATTCAGATCTCTGGTCTGAGCTGAGAGTGTCATCTTAATCGTATTGTGGCACATTAAGATTTTTTGGTTTTGGTTTTAAGAGGATCCAGTTTTGCTGATTTTTACGCAATATCTATAGTAGGTTCTAGGTTTCAGTTATATGCTAAAATCTATCCCATTCTTGTCTGAAATGTTTTAGTTCAAGTAGCTTTAGAGTCCAGTCCTGCTCCTTGTGTCATTCCTTACTGGAAAAGTTGGAGATATGCCTGGGGTGTGAATGACTGAAACTCAAGGGTTCCTATGGACAAGGTACCTAAAATGCATCTAAACTTGCATTAACTGTTATAGAGATGAGTGATGGTTGGGTCATGCTACAGGGGTTTGGTCCATCAGAGCTCCTACTTAGCCTAGGATATTCAACCATTTAGGTCAGCTGTTCAAGGAGACTAGATTGATATAACATTGTTATTGATTATTGATATAACATTGGTTCTGTCCATAGGTTACTTGGGGCATTTTGGAGGTCCCATGAATCTCGGATCAGGGTAGATGTTGAAATGTCCTTTTGGTTACTCTGATCTTGATGAGTTATTAAATGGGTGAGATATTGTCTCTTAGTTGTGTAGAGGATTCTCTGATTCTTGAAAGTGAAATTTCTCACTGTGAAACCGAAGGGAAGAAACACCTTGGTAACAACCACCGCAAGGGACAGTCAGGTGGCTCAAGCCTCTGAATTGAAAGTTGTGCTTGAATAAAGAACCTTAGAAGAAGCATTTGCTAGTTGGTTATGATTAGACCTTTTACATGTGGCTATTGCCTATTGACTAGGATTTATCCATTTGGCTTGAAACATGGAAACAAATCTGAGGAATACTTCAAGGTTTTACATATGTTGATGATTGAATGGTCCTTGAGGACAAGGAGCTAGCCATAGGCCCATTGCTTATCATATTCGTTTGCATTATGATATTTGGAGTCATGAATTCCAACTGCTCTAGTTGCTCGTGGTAATGCATACCTGTCAGGGGGCTCCAATAAATCTTTGGTAATGGATATTGCTGTGGCAAGGTTTTCAGTTAAACTAGGAGAAACAAAGCTGTATAACAAGGTTACTGCTGTCCTCTGACGACCATAGGATTGTATACTTATGGATTTTCAATGCCTGGACAACAATTACCAGGACAACAATGCCACTAACAGTTCTCCTTGACATAATGTCTTTTAGATGAAACATTTTGTTTTTCAGTGAGCCCTGTAGATCTTCAGTTAATCTCTCTGTCCTTGGAACTCCAAATGTTTCTAATATTTACGCATGGGAGAATCTTTTCCCAGCACTTGCCCACATTCTGCTTTATGACCCATGGCATTTTTTTTTTCTTTTGAAGAATCTCTGATAAGTAGTCATGCTCACTGAATATTTTCAATAAAGGTGATTTTGATCTCTTCAGTCCTCCAGTTGGTCAAGTTCATCATACTGAGGGCCTATTCTTTCTTAGCCTCTCTGCGCTTGGTGTTGTTCTTGCAAAGCTTCATAAGCTAGGTGCCTAGAATATCAAAGGTTCTTGACAGTTCTTTGTTAGCGCTCCACCTGCCCCATTAGGTGCGACATGTCTGCGTCTGATACAGGGGTGATTTGTTCTTCAACATTTGCTGTTTCACCACCTTCTCTTTATAGATTAAGGATTACAGTATATATTGTCACATATCATCTGATTTTTCGTACTTGCAGGGAGCCATTGCTTGATGCAGTGGCAAAGGCTTCCACTGACAATTGTTATTGCAAGGGTTCTGGGGTATAGGCTGGATTGTTGAGAATGCAATTAGGTCGTATATTATAATATTATAAATTATGTTTGTCATTCTGTTCCTCAAAAACCGATCCATTCCCAAATATATTTCAGTTTGCTATTCTTCATTCCCTAATATATTTCATGTTCCTCATCTATCGCTCAAGCCTTATATTCCATAATCCTCATCTATGACTCAGACCTTCTATAGTTTAGATTACAAATTAAAGATGAACCTTCTCCCTTGGCTTTTTTCTGTGGGATCACATCAGAGTTGATTAAGAATTTGGAATTGAGGCTTGATGTGTTGGTGCATGTGATCATTCCTTCTTTTCACGTTACAGAATTCATTTCTTTGCGTCCTCTGTAAATGGATTTTCAGGAGTCAAATGAGTTATTTCCTTTTTTATGTTAGTCATGAGATGATGTTACTAATGTATTTGCGCTGGAAACCAAAGCTCAAGTATGCTCATGTAGCAGTAGCCTAACTGCAATTTAATCGCATCAGCTGCTGATTTTTTAGAATTTTTTTTTTTTCCCATGAGTTGAAAATCCACTATGGTTAGAACTGATGTGCAGATGAATATAATATTTTTCAATTCAAGTTCTCATTGCTTTGTATATTGTTGTCTCCTGATTAGATTAATGCAGCCGAATTCCATCTACCGAGTTCTTTTGTTTTGGTTTATGCAGGTAGATTTTATACCGCAGAGTCCAGCATAATTTGTTAAGGAATGCTCTTCTTGTTTGAATTCTCTCTCTTTTCTCAAATCATGTCTTTTGTCTGCTACCACTCCCTTGCTGGATCAGGTGCTCTGGAAGGTTTTTTTCTATTTATGCTTGGTGATGGCTCAACTCACTCCTCTGATAGGATTTGTCGGGTGCCTTATTTTGAGATTAGGGGTGGACCTAGCTCTCTTCTTTGCTCTGCGTTGTCCCTCTCATCATCGGCTACTTGGTCATTAGTGTCCTGCCTACACCACAAGGAGGCGCATTGTGCTTGCTTCAAGCTTGGCTGTGTCCAGTTTTGGTCCCTTTTTTTTTTTTTTTTTATCTTTCATTTATAAGGGATGACTATTACCCTCTAATTGGTAGATCTATGTTTTATGACGAAGTTTTAGTATGAATTTTCACGGGTGATTGACCTATTGGATTTAATTCTTAGGAAGAAGAAGAAGGGGTGGTTAGCTAATTTTTCACTGGCAATGATAAAACTTTTTTTTTTTTTTTTTCAGATATTGAAAAAAATACTCGATAGTCTTAACTTATTCGTCCAACTAAACAGAATAATCTTCTAAACTCATTGATCCAACCAAACGCAAAACTCGCACTTCAAGAAAATTTATCGGGATGATTTTTTTTTTTTTTTTTTTTTTAAGAGATGGATTAAGAAGAAGCCTATCCATAATTTTGACTAAGCCAACTCGCTCGCTTACCCAGGCGCGATGCTCGGTAAAATAAGCCAGCTTTTTCGGAGGCCTTGTTAAGAAGTAAGGTGCGAAAATGATCAAGCGGGAAGCCAATGCACGAAGGGACGACAGTGCTTCTCCAAGTCGATCGATGGTTTGTCCCGGACCTCCCTGCCACGTCGTGAGCGACAAGACAGAAGCCCGCGCCGTGGTCGCCCCCGCCACTGAAACACGCGGCCGCTCGACGTCCTAAGACACCTCGGATTTCTTTCTCCACCAGCCACCAGTTTGCTCGCGGATTTCTTTCTCCACCCGTCGCCAGTTTGCCCCGCTTTCAACCAAAGCTTACCAAAAAAAAAAAAAAATCTGTGCACCGCTTGCAGTGCTACATTCGGTAATTGATTGTGCGCGCTGCATCATATGTGGTTCAAAAAGAACAAAAAGGCTCTTGATGCATGAGCAGCCTACCTGCGCTGCCAATGCTTTTTGGCTTTGTAAGAGGAAAAAGTAAAGTCACCTCCTTTCTTCAGCGGCGGAAGGATTATTTGATCGGCTATAAGAGTCTTCAAATTTCCCTCTCTTAAGCCATGATACCGAAAAGAAAGGTGGTCAGAGAGTTTTAGCGGGAAAGGGAAGGAAGCTTCACCGTTCAGCGCTCTGTTTTCTTTATCAGAAGAATAGAGGACGCACTATCTCAGAAAGAGGTGACAGCCTAGGTAGATGCTTGACCTAGCATTTAGTATCAGGTCGACTAACAATATTCCACTCATTTTTATAGAAATAACAATGATCTGACAAAACTTACATATTTATAGCGTAACATAGGATAAAAATGTTGCATTAAGTTAACACATAACTAATGTAACACACAATCAATCCAATCTCATATGTGTTCTAAAGAATCCGATTAGATTTGATCAAGCACTCTCAATCCTTCAAAAGATTTAACTTTGAGCAGTACTTGAGATCATTAAGTCAAACTTTTTTTGTCTGTAATCATATGCAACTTATGCATATAATTATTTGGGCCATGGATCATAACTTATGGTGTATTCATGAATAATCTTTCTTAAACAATCATATCTGTCCATCTTTATCTAGTCAACCTTCTAATATTGTCTCATATAATCGTATCATTCATAACCTTGGATGACAAAGCTAAGAAAGTTATCCTAAACTTCAACTTCATGATATACGTTCAAGTTTGAGGATACTACACAGTTGTAGGGCTCACACTGTGAAAGAGAATTTATCATATCATCCCCTACTAAGTTGACTTTAGCACACGTAATATAACACATGCTACAGTAGAGCTCTCACTCAATGGGGCCATGTTAAACTCCAACACCATATGATCTTAAGTCCAAACATTACAAAATTGTACAATCTGAGCACGCACATATGCTTTTATTCGGTTACTTCATGCTTGATATGAATTTGCAAACACATTAATATACATATTCTATATCTGACTTCCTTAAGCCTCATCTCAATCCTAACTAAGGTAACTTTCTTTGTAATTTATGCAACTTAATAGCATAAAATCATTTTACAACCCATGCAACCTACATCTTATGTAGTATTTTATGCAATCCATGCATTTTCATGCTCTATGCAACTTGGACCTTTTTTACAATATTGCTACTTAAGCACCTATTATTGTTATTTAAATCTCATCTTGCTCACGTCAAAATGTTAGGACGATCACCTATGTGAGTAGGTTGATTTAAGCCTATCATATTTATATACATATGCATTAAATATCATATTTATAAAATACATCATAAAATAATAAAAACAAACATTTCATTTCAACGTCCATAAGATAGTCCATATCGGGAAATTCTATTTGGCCCACTGATTTTGCTGAGGAGCCTCCCCATTTTTCTTTTTTTTTTACTCAGTAGCCCCCCTATTTGACTCAGTAGCCCCCCCTATTTTTATAAAATTCCTAAACTACCCCTTCTCCCCCCCCCCCAAAATTGCTATTTGGCCCCCCCTTCCCCCTCTCCCCCCTCCCCTCGTTCGGTCCCTTCCCTTGCTCGTGCTTACCTCTCTCGCTCACGGTGCTCCCCGGCGGTGGCTTTCCCGGTAGCGGATCGTCCTCTCGACAGGTAAGGTAAGGTATCCTTCCCTCCCTCCCTTCCTCTCCCTCCCTCCCACCCTCCTTTCCTCCCTCAGTCGATCTGCTTCCTTCAAGATGTTTTTTTTTTATAGCCAAGATCCCTCCCTTCCTAGCGTCCGTATGTGTCCGACGGCTCCGCCCCCTCTCCGTCAAGGCTCCCCCTTCGTCCCCCGAGTCATCCCAGCTCTGTTTGGCCCTGGTTGGCCGAACAGAGGTTCTCTGTTCGGCCAACCAGGGCCAAACAGAGGGAATTCTGTTCGGCCCTCTGGACCGAACAGAACTAAATTTGTTCGGCCCAGCAAGCCGAACAGAATTAAATCCGTTCGGCCTGCTGGGCCAAACAAATTCAATTCCGTTCGGCCCAGCAGGCTGAACGGAATGGAATATAGTATATTATAATATAATTATAATTAATATAGTATAATATAATTATAATATAATATAATATATATAATCAAGTATATTATAAAGTATAGTTAATATAATTATATATTTTTATTATTACTATATTTTTAATAAAAATATTTATTGATATAATTTTAATGATGAATAATATAATGTTCTAGATATGGACGCTGGCCCCTCGCGAGCTAGAGTTAGACCCACAGCGTCTGCCAGGAGACGTAGAACCCAGGCGCCTGAGGTTATTGAGGTTCCTGAGGATTTTGTTGCACCATCGCCCCCAGATGAGACAGCAGATGAGGACATCCCAGCTATGGATGTTGATGATGATGAAGCAGATGGGCCTTGTCCAGGCGGTCCTAAGGATGACTCTGTCCTTAGGAGTTTTAGGACATATATTGCAGTCTCCATCTGGAGGCAACATGTAAATCATTGTTATACTATATTTTATTTAATATATTATTTCGATGTTGTTATGTGTTATTCATGTTATCCATTTATATTTACAGGAACAGACTCCACTTAAGTGCATGAACCATGCTACCAAAGTAGGTGAGTGGCAATGGTGGGCATCAGGGCAATCAAATAGGAGATTCAGGGATATAGTTCAACATTCGGGTCTTCTTAAGCTAGTGCATTGCTCTTATCGGTTCGCCAATAAGATTCTTGTCTCGGGCTTTGTAGAGAGATGGCAGCCCGAGACGAACACCTGTTATCTTTCCTTAGGCGACATGATAATCACGTTGGATAATGTTACCGCCATATTAGGGATTAGTATCATGGGTGCCTCAGTGTCCTTGTCGATTGATAGGATGAGTGATCGGGATGCTGAGGACCTCCTAATACAGCTATTGGATGTATCACGAGATGACACGCGTCAGGAGGTTCTATCAGTCTGCGGTCAGTCTGTGAGGTTAGAGTGGCTGAAGAGTCATTTTCAAGATGTATCAGATAGAGATAGCCATCGTAGGATAGAGTGTGCGGCACGAGCGTATTTGCTTTTTTTGTTGGGGTGTACACTTTTTATCGATAAGAGCGGGACAAGGGTGCCTATAGCTTATCTTGCTCTGCTTCGGCATTTGGATAGAGTGAGGACATATGCCTAGGGTGCGGGTGCCTTGGTACATTTATATCGGCAGTTGGGGATTGTGTCTAGGGCATCCGTTAGACAGATAAGTGGATATATGACGCTTCTTCAGGCATGGATTTATGAGCATTTTCCCTTTTTCACTCCTCACCCAGCCCTGGACTATACTGATGCTACGCCCCACGTATACCGATGGATGCCCGGCAGTCCGCCCCGTACTACGATGGACCATTTGGTGATTCTACGCGAGTCATTGGATGTATTGAGGGCAGATGAGGTATGTACCATAGGACCATGCATTTGTATATTTATATAATTTGTCATACATTATGAAACTGATTATGATTTAATATAATGCAGGTAGTTTGGGATCCCCATCGTCTTATCCGGGATAATCGTCCATTCCTTGATATTGCATTCTTTAGTGGATGCCTGAAGTGCATGGATGTTGTAGAACCCTATCATCCTAAAAGGGTTTTACGATAGTTTGGTAGGTACAGACGATCCCCCGTGCGCCACTAGCCCCTGAGCGAGCCAGCAGAGGATCGACAACAGCATCGTACAGCATTCGGTACGTCTTCTATGAGCAGTTATGGGAGAGGTGGGAGGATCACCTCCTGAGCCCAGCGAGCAGGAGCCATTCGGTGACCCGACCCTCAGATTGCGTACCGAGATTTTTGGAGTGGTATTCTCGGATCACACATCTGGTTGTTCACCCTCCGGACAGCCGATCTAGTATCTACTCCCGACACGTCCCGATGATGCTGATGCTGACATGCAAGGTCGGCGTATTGCAGATGCGCTTGGCCTTTGCACTAGCATACTTGATATGGATCGGGAGGAGGCTGCTGCATCACAGGGGACGCACATGTACGATATTATATCGTAGATTGTGCATGTGTTGTAGGATCAGCATATCTCTAGGGTTCAGCCTGTTCAGCCTAACGTTCCTGGCCCTAGTCATGCATCGCCACAGCAGTACAGGCGTCGACGACGGCGTGGTGGGGATCCCTGATGTACCTCATGTATTTTGTATCTTTTAGCACATAGTGCATCTTTTTGTAAAAGACATTGAAATTTGAATGAAATTTTACTTCCTTTCGGCTCAATTTGAATGAAAATTTTTTGAATTAATATAAATATGTCAAACATTATACAAAATTGATTGTTGCAGGCAAAAGGACATCTACAACTCAATAGTCTCGCTAATAATAACATCCGATAAGATCGTTTGTCTGAACTGGTGAATCCTAGATTCATATGAAGAAGCCCATCCGGAAGCATAGGGTAAATGATGTTTTTGCCAATTGCTTGCTATTGGGAGAACGGGATGACCCGGTAACAGAAACACCTACAAAATATATAAATTAGTAAACATAATGAATTATTAGTAATTTAAGGATGTTTAAGAGTTGTTTAATTAATACCTCCATAAAATTATTGTCATTAACGAATGCCACTGCAATATCTTTGCGGGATAAAGGAGGAAGAAGCACCGATCGTAGATGTAGGAATGTAAGACATTGTTGCAAGGAGAGGTGGTATAGGACAACGTTATTGTGGGATGCTATAACGTGCCCCATATCCGGCATAGTCATCCACCGATCAAAAGGTGGAGCATTATCAAAATATGATAATGCATGCTCAATCTCCTCAAACCTCCCTTCGACAGCAAATATAGCGCGATAGTGCTCTGAATGACTTTGCAAGTCATGTAATAAATCCTTCCTAATACGGAGCCAATCCTCCTCTCCAAATCTCAGTAAGTCAGCTATTGCTCTAAATCCGCAATTGCCGTCAGCTTTAACATCCTTGATATGTTAGATGAACGGCCTCAACCCATCTGGAATTTGATCAATATAGATTGTTGGCTTATATGACCAGGTTCGCTGACGAGAAACCTGTAAACCATTAAGGAATGAATTAGATAGTAAACAATCACTTTATAATAACAAATAGCATGGGGTCCGAAAGTTGCCGGCACATGGATATACCGGCACGTACCGGCATGCGTCTGGTACATACCGGCATGGGGTCCAAAAGTTGCCGGCATGTGCCGGCACGTACCGGCACACGTCCGGCATATACCGGCACGGGGTCCGAAAGTTGCCGGCATGTATGTGCCGGCATGCATCCGGCACATACCGGCACGGGGTCCAGAAGTTGCCGGCATGTGCCGGCACGTACCGGTATGCGTCCGACACATATCGGCACGCGTCCGGCACATGCCGGCACGGTCCCTTCTTTAGTGAAAGAAATGCTTCGTACCTTTTTACTTGGCTACCTCTTTGGCACTTACATCATTGGTGGAGTGCCCGTACCAGGTGAATAACTATCTTGTTCTGAAAGAATTAACTCAAAGGCAGAAGGATCACGACGGGTAGATGTATCAACCTTCAATGAAGCACGGCCGCGGCCAAGTGAACGAGTGATCCTTTTGGCAGGTTCTTCAAGAGAAGTACTTTTTGGGCTAGCAATCTCTCTCAATTTTCTTAACATCTGCAATTTCGAAGACCCATCTAACTGTTTGAATTTCTGAGCAATTATATCCAACTCTGGTTCACAACTCAGCTGAATACTTTGCATATTTGAAGCCGGCATCATATCAAGTTTTCTCCAATGAGAATCTATGCAATCGAAGGGAATTGGCCGACCTTCCATCCTAAACCGCACAATCTCATGGGCGCATGGTAAACCATGTGTGCGCCGAATAGCACACCCACAAACTGAATCATCAATACCAACTGAATTGGCTCAGTTCGATTGAGCGAGGATCTGATTCAATGCACTTATAGAAATGAAACCTCGCAGTTCTTTGAATTCAGCAGGCTTGAAGTCGTGTTGCACGACCGTCAAACTCTTCTCAAATGAGGCTTTAATGTCACTATGCTGCAACTCAATCAAACTATGTATTTTTGTCCAAGATGATTCGAAATTCCCTTGGCTTGATCCAAGCTGTCTTTTCAGCCTTGCATGTGCACTTTCAGCCCTAGAGAAGTAAATAAAATTTAATAAAAAGAAGATAACAATTGTGTAATTAAATTAAAATTTTCGTAAATTTATCAATTCCTTGTGATACCTATTAGTTGTCAAATTCTCGTAGTGCCTACATGCGTCCGTCCATGCTGCGACAAATCTTTCCTTATACTTGCTCAGCCAAGTATCTGACACATACCGTAAAGCATCTGGGTAGGTACTAAACTCTCTCTGGAGTTTTGTCCAATTATCATTAAACTCATCTTCTGTGGTGGACAACACAAGTATATTCCAAGTCATTATAAACTTATCCCATTTCTCCTTTGTTTCAAATAACCTTTTGCACTGGGCCAAAACATTCCTACTAATATGTCATCTACATAGCAAATGTGTTGACGTAGGAAATACCCTCTGAATTGCATTCAATAGAGCCAAGTCTCTATCTGTGACTATCACCTCAGGCAGATCATCATCGTCCATGACACTGCGCAATCTCTCTAATGCCCATGTATAGTTATCTTCTCGCTCAGAGTCCATATACACAAAAGAAATAGAAAATGTCAGGTCAGTTGATATCACCCCGACAATCTCTAAGAGAGGAAGACGATATATATTCATCTTGTAAGTGCAATCCATTATCAACATACGAGGAAATGCACGTAACAAGTATATACTGCTAGGCTGTGCCCAAAACAAGTCATGCACAGCATCAGACTTAATATAATTCCCATGCCACTCAATGTATTTACACTCAGATAATTTACCAAGAAGATTTTGCATCTGAGATCTCCCAGCAATCTCTACAGCCTTGCACCTCTACCGTGCATTGTAGATTGTCTTCATTGTCGTAACATTGAGGGCATCCCTTTGCTTCAAAGTAGATAATATGTCCTTAGGCCGAACCAAACTCTTCAACATCTCCACTAACATTGTAGTCTCCTCCTTAGATAATCGTCCCGCATATGAGTGCCCCTCGAGATGCTTTGCAGCTGGATGATTGTGCACACCGCACATGACCATTAACATCCAATCATTTGTAGTGTCCAATTTTTTCCCTCTTAAGGCAAAAGGACATCCACACTTCTTAGTGCCACTGGCCCTAGTCTTTGATTCCTTTTCCTTGAGATGTTTACTTTTGCAAGTACCGCTCCTCTCGTAAAAAAAAATAATTCTTGGTTTCTTAACATCGCTACCCGTATCGAATTTTTTAATAATAATGATAAATCCATTCCTCTTTTCGACTTCCCGACACCAATTACACATTTCTTCTCTACTTTTGAATATCTATAAAATAAATAGTTTTATGTTAGTAGACAATTTTAAACATTGCTCAGTCAAATAATATGAAAATAAATGCAATTAAATTTTACCTCGTAAGTTGTAAATTCATTTATGTAATCCATCACACAATCAGAGCCAATCACGCTGCATTCAGTCGAAGCATCGTCCTACACGATCAAATAATAATTTTAAATCTTAATCATAATTAATCCCAAAAAAATGGAGAATAAACATTCTGTTCGGCCACTCAGGGCCGAACAGATTTCTTCTGTTCGGCCCTGTGTGGCCAAACAGAAGATTTCTATTCGGCCACACAGGGCCGAACAGAAGAAAGATTTCTTCTGTTCCGAAGAAATCTTTCTTCTGTTCGGTCCTGTGTGGCCGAACAGAAATCTTCTGTTTGGCCACACAGGACCGAACAGAAGAAATATGTTTGGCCCAACAGGGCCGAACATGGTTATGTTGTTCGGCCCTGTGTGGTCGAACAGAGCTTACCTGTTCGGCCACACAGGGCCAAACATCGCACGAATCGGGAAAAAAAAATGACGACGGAGATATCAACTAACCTTTGCGACCATAGCACCTTCGAAAATTACTAATTACTTGTCCATTGCTCGATTTAAGGTTGAAATCACTTCAATCAACCTTCAAACGATGATCCAAGGAGGATCCAAAGCGAGGGAGGCGGGAGGAGGGGCAGGGGATGGGGAGGGGCTGGCAGGGGCGTGGGGGGCTGTTTGGGGGGAGGGGGGGCTATTGAGTAAGAAGGGGTATTTTGGTCCAACCATTTAAGGGGCAAATATGCCATTTTTTTTGAATTGGCGGAGGGGGCCAAAGAGGAAAAGTCGCAGGCCAAATAGAATTTCCCGTCCATATCTATCAAACACTATAAAGGCTTAGACTTCTCACATTAGCCTAAAGCACATTCTGATTTATCAAACTCTATGTAAACCCGACTCCTCATATGAGCTTGGATCACATCTTTAGCAATGGGCTTGGTCAATAGATTATCTTGCTAATAGGGATATGCATAAAGGTAATTTCTCCTTACTTGACCATGTCCTAAATGAAATAATATTTAATAACAATATGCTTGGTCCTATCATAATATTTAGAATTCTTGACATACTGTAATGATGTCATGCTACCAAAACATATCTAAATAGCCCCATGAGCATTAGCTAATATCTCGAATCATCTCAAGAACCTCCTCAACTATATGTCCTCTTGGACAGCAGCCAAACAAACAATATATTTGACTTCTATATTAGATAGAGTAGTGCAGCTTTATTTCTCGTTGCACCAAGAGATAGCTTTATCTCTAAGATGAACACATATCCTAATGTGGATTTATACTCGTCTCTATTATCAGTCCAATTAGAGTCACAAAAATACTTTAATCTTAATTTCCTTTCCTAATAACATAGGATGAGATTGGCAGTACCACGAAGGTAACGAAAAATCCTCTTTACTACTTTCCAATAAGCAAGCTCTCAATTGTTTTGGTATCGGCTATATAAACCGACTGCAAAAGTAATGTCAAGATGAGTACATAACATAGTGTACATCAAGTTTCACACTGCACTCACATAGGGAATTCTGCTCATCCTCTCTCTCTTCTCATCTATTTTAGAGGACTAGTCAATGCTTAAGATATAATCTCTCTCTATTGGAGTATCAATGAATTTTGAATAATGCATTCGAAATCGTTTCAAGATTTTCTCGATGTAAGTTTCTTAAGACAAACTAAGAAACTTTTTAGTACAATTCCTTAAGATCCTCACTCCTAACACATAATTTGCTTCATCCATATTCTTCATATTAAAGATAGAGGATAACCATTCTTTAGTAACATTGATTAACCCCATAATACTCCCAACTATTAGGATATCATCTACATACAATGCTAAAATCAGAATCTTATCTTCTGATATCTTTATATACACACAATGGTTTTCCTTAATATCTAGGCCAATCAATGTAATGGCTTCATAAAATTTAAGGTATTATTGCCTAAATGACTAGTTAAGATCATATATGGATCCTTTAAGGCAGCACACTTTGCTCTTCTGTTCTTTGGTCTCAAGACCAATAAGTTGATCCATATAAATCTCTTCATCTAGGCTTTCATTAAGAAATGTTATCTTGACATCCATCTAATGTAGATTCAAATATAAATGGGCTACAATAGCTAAAATTTGGCGAATGAAAACAAATCTTGTTTCAGAAGAAAATATCTCCTCATAATCTATACCTTTTATATAGCCTTTCACCATAAGTTGAGCCTTATACGTATCAATTTACCCATTTATCTTATGCTTTATCTTTACAATCCACTTATTTCTTATTGATTTGTACCAAGACAAAAGGTCCATCAAGTCTCATATATGGTTCTTGACCATCGACATCGACTCTATCTCATCCTCCATAGCAACTAGCCGCTTACAATGAACAGATGAAGCGAGCGCTTTTATAATAGAAAGTGACTCATTTGGATTCAACAAAGCAAAGAGAAACACATTCCCTTCAACCTCAAAATGCTAACGTAAAACTGTTGGTTTATTAATAAGTAGGCTATAGGTTTGTATTTTAAAATATTTTTAAAATACATATACAATAAAAGCAATAAAATATTGGATCTAATTCAATATCAGCCTACAACATGATATCATATACATAAAGTTGTAAAAAAATATACAGATCAAATTTGTATAAATACAAATAGCATAGTTTGCAACTATACAGCATAAATCATATCTAAGCATATGGTTTAGTGCCTTATATCATATCTAAATCACCAGTGACTTTAAAATCCCTTACCTTCTGATGTTTAACAACTCTCGCAGCGATTAAAGCAATGGTAGGTGGTGCTTCTGCGAGCCACACAAAGGCGTATGGTCTTTACATATGATCCACACTGGGATTCTGGTTCTGATCAACCTCTTCGGAGTGCTAGCTTCTCTCCAAGCCTTCAATGACTAGATTCCTTCTTTTTCAATACTAGAATGCTCTTGGAGTTGTAAAAGAACTTGAAAGATAGATTTCAATAAAGAAGATGTAAAGAAAAACCCTCTTTTTTAATGCCCATCATCAGCCCTATAAAAATAAAAACCATGTAGAGAAAAGGGGAGAAAGAAAAGAAAGAAATCCTTCCTCTTCCTTTTTAGCCAAAAATCATCCATTTTAATACCCATCAGCTCCATAAAATGGAAACCATGGAGAGAAAAGGGAGGGTAGATAAGGAATGAAGTATAATTAGAGAGAGGTCAAAAAAATATCCCCTTTAAATTCAAATTTAATATTTGAATTCAAAATTAAAATTCAAACTTTAATTTAAAAATTAGCTTAAAATTTAAATTTATAATTTAAACTCAAACAGGCAAGAGTGTTAACATTGGACTCAAATTAAACCTAAATTGAGCCCAAACCAAATCCCATTTGATTTGATCAAAATTTTTATAGCTCAATCAAATTGAGCTAACCAGCAATCGTATTGCCAATTTAATCCTTCAATTAATCATTAACATTTAGTAAAAATTTGTCATTATAACTTTTACAATGTCAAGTATCGAATCACGCAAGTGTCGACTCTGAATGTCAATCATATTGACATTAGAGTCACGAAATAATTCACAATCATTTCTCAGTCATCAAGTTAGAAACCCATATGATGTGTGACCCGATAGGTTCAAACACTAAGCCAGTAGCACTGAAACATTTTCAGTACCAATCGAAGTCGCCATCTAGTAATGACACTCGACGTCCAGATAGGCCGAAGGTTGTAGAGCAACAATCAAAAACCTTTGGCATACGGTTATCATATAATTTATCCCTTCGACCTCCAATGCTCAGGATGACTTAGGTTTTAACTGCCAACCCTTAATCAGTTCATCCATAAAGTGTCTCAACTTTACAAGTCTTGTGATCTCTCATAAGGACTACCCTGGCCAAGGTTTTGCTAAATTAAAACACAATGAAACATTCACTCTAAACTATTTGGAAGGGTCAATCCCATGTTGATCCACTCACTGCTCCATAAGTACTTCACTCCATCCAAAATTCTTCTGTCATTGGATTAGAAATCCAGGTAGTCTGGTACCAAAATACAGTAGGTTGCTTGCAAGCTATCATGATGATCTCAAGTCAAAGGAACGCTTATACTTATATCCTTTCGCGAACACTTCTTGATAGAAGAACGTTCCGCATATTGATCACGTTTAGTGAGATGTCCCTGCTTCTCATACCAGTGTCACCACATTTCTTGGTAAAGCGGACAACCAATCCATATGACATACAATGACCTATATTGATATATAGTTATCCTATAACTATGTATCATTTGGTTGCGGCCATTTTAAGAACCACTCAATAAACCCTCTCTTTATTGAATCAATTATGGTTCTAAGGACTCCATCACAAAAGAATTCATTTCAAAAAGATGCAATGTGATGAACCACCAAATAAACATTTTATTGATTAATAATACTATACATTTATAACTTGCACAATCATCTATAAGTTAGTTGATTGGCTTTAGGACACAATTTTCAACAAGTCCCACTTGGACTAAAGCCACTCAAAACAATATCTAATACCCATCTTTCATTTATGGTCATCAAATTCTTTGATTCTGAGACGTCACATCGTTTAACAATCTCTCGCACAAGGTGATAGCAGTGCAGAATATATTTGATGTGCTGATGGAACTTTGGCTCTTTGGCTTGAGCTATAGCTTCAGTGCTGTCACAATATAGAGGAACTAGAAAATTCATGAAGGATGCCACTCCAAGCTCTCCAAGGAAGTTCCGCAACCACACAACCTCCTTTGTAGCATCGGATGCAACAATATACTTTGCTTCGCAAATAAAATATGCTACTATTTGTTGTTTGAAACTTTTTTAGCAGATAGCTCCACCATTTAGAGTAAAGATAAACTCTGACATACTCTTGTTGTCATCCCTATCTGACTGAAAACTAGAGTCAGTAGACCCCATAAGTTTTAAGTCATGTTCTTCATAAATTAGCCATTGGTTCTTAGTATTTTGCAAATACTTAATGATAGTCTTCACTACTTTCCAATGAGCTTCACCTGGGTTAAACTGGTATCTGCTCACTACCCCTAGTGAGTATGCCACGTATGGTCTAGTATATGTCATGGCGTACACGATGGAACCCACTGCCGAAGCATATGGAATCCTACTCATAGATCTCTCTCCTAAGGAGTTGTTGCATAATCCCTTTTGGAGAAAAAAATTCCATAGCCTATTGGGAGATTGCCTTTCTTGGAATTCTTCATACTGAGCTATTTCAGCACAGTATCTATGTACGTATACTGGGATAATTCAGAAGTCTTTTAAATCTATCTCTATAGATCTTCATACCAAGTATGTAAGAGGCTTTACCCAAGTCCTTCATAGAAAATTGAGATGACAATCAGACCTTTATTCCCTGTAGTCCTGGAATATCATTTTCGATTAAGAGAATGTCATCCATATACAACACAAGGAATACAATTACAAAACCATTAGCACATTTATAAATGCAATGTTCATTTATGTTTCTAACGAAACCATATGTTTTAATACATTTATCAAAATGCATGTTCCAACTCCGAGATGCCCGCTTCAGTTCATAGATGGATCTTTGAAGCTTGCACACTTTTGACTCAATTGTGGATGTGACCCCTTCAGGTTGTATCATATACACCTCTTTCAGCTCACCATTCAGAAAAGCTGTTTGGACATTCATTTGCTAGATTTCATAATCAAAGTATACTGCTAAAGCAAGCATAATCCAAATGAATTTGAGCATAACACAAAAGAAAATATCTCGTCATAGTTTACACTATAACATTGACGATACCCCTTGGCAATTAGATGGGCTTTATAGGTCTCTACCTACCCATCTGCGCCTTTTTTTCTTTTAAAAACCCATTTGCACCCAATGAGTTTTATCCTCTCGAGTAGATTATCCAATGTCCATACATTGTTGATTTTTATGGACTTCATTTCGGATTCATGGCTTTCAGCCATTTCTCAGAGTCAGACCTCTGCATTGCATTCATACAGGTGATCGGATCCTCATTGTTCCCATCGAGTTCAATAGGATCATTATTCCGGACTAAAAAATCATAGTATCTGTCCGGTTGATACTACCCTACGAATCTCCTTAATAGATCCTGTATGGGCTTTGAGTTTGATCTAGTTAAAACTGATTCTATGTTTGTCTCTTAAGTGTGTCAATTTTTATACCTGTTAAACTTCACTTAGTTCAACCTTAGTGGCTCCAATTCCTTTATTAAGGAACTCCTTTTCTAAAAGAAATGGCCCTAAGATTGATGAGCAACTTTTGCTCATCAAGATGGCAGAAGTAATACCCTTTGGTTTCTTTGTGATACTCAACAAATAAACACCTATCAGACTTAGGACCAAGTTTGTTTGTCTTTAAATGTTTGACATAAGCTGGACATCCCCAAACCCAAAGGTGTGAGAGTATCAGCTTACGTCATATCCATATCTTATATGAAATTTTATCAACAGACTTACTCGAAACCTTATTAAGAATATAACAGACTGACTCTAAAGCATATCCTCAAAAATAGATTGGTAGACTCGCAAAGCCCATCATGGATCGAATCATGTCCAATAGAGTTTGATTCCTTCTCTTAGACACTCTATTTAACTGAGGTGTCCTCGAAGGTGTCTATTAAGAGAGAATCACATTCTCTTCTAGATAAGTTAGAAACTCACTGAAAAGGTATTCTCCTCCTTGATCAGATCAAAGGGTTTTAATACCTTTTCCAGTTTATTTTTCTACTTCACTATGATATCATTTAAACATTTCAAATGACTCAGATTTATGTCTCATCAAGTAGACATAACCGAATCTTGAAAGATCATCTGTAAACGTTATGAAATAGTAATATCCACCCATGGCACTAGCGTTCATTGGTCCGCATACATCAGTATGTACCGGACTTAGAATCTCAGTGGCTCTTTTACCTTTTTTAGTAAAAGGTGATTTGGTCATTTGTTTTAAAAAGGCAAGATTCATAGGTTAGCAGTGATTCACAATCACTGACCTCAAGGAGACCCTCGTTTTTCAACCTGTTAATCCTATTCTTTTTTATGACCTAGCCTATAGTGCCATAGATACGTATCGTTGACATTTCTATCGTAGGGCATTTGGTCGAGGTGTACATTATACTAACAAGCCGTAATAATGTGTATACTCCATTCTGCAATTTTCTATTCATGATTGTAACACCATTCAAAATGATTTTACAAAAATCTCCTTTTATTGATAATTCATAACCATCATTGACCAAAAGGCCTACAAAGATTATATTTAACATGAATTTTGGATAAAAATGACACTCATCCAGAATGATTAAATAAGAATTGAATACAAGCTTTAAGACTCCCAAAGCAAAAATTGGAACTTGATTTTCATCTCCTACGTTTAGGAATCTTTCGTCGTGTTCAAATCTTTTACTAACTTGAAGTCTTTGCAATGAATTATAGATATGAATATTGAATAGGACTTTCGGTATCTAATACCCAGATAATAGTATCACATACAGAGAAATTACAATGTGTTATCATATAAGTATCTTGTACAACAACCTCTTATTATTTTCTCTTCCTTGACCTGCTCAGGTCTAGAATTGAATGAAAATAGGACAATTCCTCTTTCAATGACCTGGCCTTTTATAGAAGAAGCACTCTGCCTGGCTCTTATCAGCTTTATTTTTCTTGGTCTGACCGGTCCCAGCACTAGACACCTTCTTGTTCTTCCCTTTTATCTTTCCTTTCTTAAAGGATCGATGCCTAGAAGAAGAAACTCCAACCAAGTTCAATGTCCCCTTGTAGAGGCAGTGGTCCTTCTCATAGGTCTGCAATAACCCTAACAAGCCATGATAGTTTATTGCAGGCCTAGTCATTCTCCAATGATCAAGAAAGCCCAAGTAGGAACTGGACAACGAGTTCAGTATGGCATATTTCTCAAGCTGCTCATGCAAGGGAAAGCCGAGTTTGCTATGTGCTTAATCTGCTCTATCATGTTCAGTACATGAGTAATAACAAATGCGCCCTTACGCATACGAGTATTGAAGATTGTACAACTAATCTTGTATATCTCAACATCGTTAGGCGAGCCAAATGATTCCTTAAACTTTTAAAGAATCTCATCTAGTTGAGCTTCCTTGAACTTGCGACTAAACTTGTCATTCATAGCCGCCAGCATAATATAATGCACCATAGTGTGGTCATTGAGCCACTTCTGGTAAATGTCTCTAACTACACCGTGGGTGTTGGGGGCAGAATCCTCGGGTGTCAGATCTGTTATCACATAAAGGATCCTTTCATGCTCTTAAACTATTTTGAGTCTTCGATACCAGTTGTTGAAATTGGGACCCATGAGTTTCTTATTGTCTAACAATGAGCGGAGTGACATATTAATAGCCATTATATGAAAAGAGGATATAAAGGCCAATTAGTATGTGAATTATTAAAATCCTAAAGGCTTGGACTTTAGTCTAAAGATCCTTCCACTATTTTATACAAATTAATAGCCTCTACCTTCAATCCAAGGAATTACAATAATTCCTTAGCAGGTACTAGAATCCTACATACCGCACATGAGCCTGAGTGTGGCTCGGCCCACCCACATGCTTCTATAGGTAGGTTCACAACCAATTTTTTCTCCAAACAACATCTAATATGGATTTTGCCCTATGGAGCACTTCAATCAGCCTTTTGGGCCTTCTATTGAAGGTCCTGGTCGGATCCAACCATTAACATGACAAAACTCAATATTTCTAACTAATGTATAGTCAAGCCCAAGTGTGACTTGGCCACCTGACTACCGCTAAGAAAGTCATAATTGAGCTATCATATGTTGAATGATAATTCCAATAGCCGGATGAGCAACAGGCCTGTGGTGCCTCTAATGATCATTCAAACTATTGGACTAATTATCATCCACTTAACAGGAGGCTAAGATTTAGTTATCACATAACTTCATCTTTTAAAGGACCTTAGAGAATTTATTCAAGTTGTGACGGATGAAAAAGAGAAAAGACTTGGATCAACCTCCCACTTACTTCATAAGTCATTAAAGAGGGTTCACAAACCAATGATCTAAGGGCATCTAAATCAGTCATACTGATTCACCTTAGATGACACGGGCTAACTCGAATCAATGAGCTATCCAATCAATTCTAATCGACCACATTGGCCAGGTAAGTAATTAAGATCATGGGATAGGTTCCGTCATTAACCATCTTGCTTTAGACACCAACTGAGTTGGCCAGGTAAGAGGTAGCCTCAAAGAACCATGATCAAATGCCAAACTTACCTTAGACACCAATGGGTTTATCATATTTGATTAGACTAGCCTAAAGACTCAGACTCATCACTGAGCCACAAATTAGGTCCATTTAGATTTATGGACTGATTAATCTAACTAATTAGAGAGATCTAAAGAGAATGTAACCTAACTCAACTTTTGATTAGATTTAAATTCTCTTTCTAGTACAATTAATCTAAACTTAGGTCTAACCCAATTAAGAACCTAATTCCAGCTAACCCATGATCCAAGGCTTATGGTCATGACTTAAAACCTTTGAATCATATTCCTAAATCTTTTAGTCATTAGAAAACTTACTTCATAATTAAGTTCATTATAAGTTATCAATTTGAAACAATTACAAATCAAGAAATATGAAACAATTTCAAATCAGAAATTCATGTCAAATTAACCATTTAACACAACTAATCATAAATAACTTTTAGATCACATCTAAGCATGATTTATGATATTTTAATCCAAGCAAAATTAAGATTAAAACCTATTTTAATCTTGACTTTAATTCACCGTTCTTCTTCATGGGTCATGATACAACCGGCACCCCTACACACTATAGGAGATCCCATTGAATAGAAAGAGAGGGCCTTTAAGTCCTACTTCTCTGACCGAACGGCCATGGTGAATCCATCCAATCCAAGTACTTGGCTTCCAACCAAGTCAACCTTCAAGTAGTTACACGTTGTGCTCTTAGCAGACTATTGCACACTTCGAATCGTAAATAGTTGGGCACCATGCACCGAAGTACTACCAGTAGCCTTCCTCACTGGTACATCATGATATCCCTACTAGATGCTCATTGAAAATCATGATCCGGGGTACTATCAGTAGCCTCTCCATTGGATCATTCCAAAGTAGAGCACGATAGAAACTAAGAGCACAAACCAGGCTCGGATACCATTATTGATTTATAAATAAGTAGGCTATATGTTTGCATTTTAAAATATTTCTAAAATATATATGCAATGGAAGCAATAAAATATTGGATCTAATCCAATATCATCCTACAACAGGATCATGATATAAAAATTATATATAAAGCTGTAAAAAAAATACACAGATCAAATATGTGAAAAATAAATAGCATAGTTTGCAACTATGCTGCATAAATCATATCTATGCATGTGGCCTAGTGCCTTAAATCATATTTAAACCATTAGTGACTTTAAAATTTTTTACCTTTGGATGTTTAACGACTCTCGTAGCGACTAAAGGCAGTGGTAGATGGTGCTTCTGTGAACCACACAAAGGTGTATAGCCTCTATAGGTGATCCACACCGAAATTCTGTTCCTGATCAGCCTCTTGGGAGTGCTAGCTCCTCTCCAAAGTTTTAACAACTAAATTTCTTCTTTTTGAACACCAAGGTGCTCTTGAAGTTGTAAAAGAACTTGAAAGATAGATTTCAATCAAGAAGATGTAAAGAAAAACCCCATTTTCTTTAAGCCTATCATTAGCCCCATAAAAATGAAAACCATGAAAAGAAAAGAAAGAAATCATTCCTCTTTCTTTTCAGCCAAAACTGTCCCTTTTAATGCCCATTAGCCCCATAAAAAAACTATGGAGAGAAAAGGGGAGGCAGATAAGGAATAGAGGATAATTAGAGAGATGTCACAAAAAAATATCCCTTTTAAATTTAAATTCAAAATTTAAATTCAAACTTAAATTTAAAAATTAGTTTAAAATTCAAATTCATAATTTGAACGTAAGAATGTTAACATTGGGCTTAATTGAACCTAAATTGAGCCCAAACCAAATTCCATTTGATTTGATCCAGATTTTTATAGCTCAATCAAATTGAGCTAACTAGCAATTGTATTGCCAATTTAATCCTTCAATTAATCACTAACATTTAGTGAAAATTTGTCATCACAACTTTTGCAACGTCAAGTGTCGAATCACGCAAGTATCGACTCATGGTGCAATGTCAATCATATTGACATTAGAGTCACGAAACGATTCATAATCGTTTCTCAGCCATCAAGTCAGGTAGAAACCCATATAATGTGTAACCCCATAATTAAGTTCGAATACTAAACCGATAGCACTGGAACACTTCTAGTACTAATCGAAGTCGCCATCTAACAACGGCACCTGATGTTCGGATAGGTCGAAGGTTGCAGAGCAATAATCAAGAACCTTTGACATACGATTACCATATAATTCATCCTTTTGACTTTCAATGCTCAGAATGACTTAGGGTTTAATAGCCAATCCTTAATCAGCTCATCCATAAAGTCTCTCAACTTTACAAGTCCCGTGACTCCTCACAAAGACTATCCTGGCCAAGGTTTTGCTAAATTGAAATATAGTGAGACATTCACTCCAAACTATTTAGAAGGGTCAATCCCATCTTGATCCACTCCTTGCTTTACAAGTATTTGACTGCACCTAGAAACCTTCTATCACTAGATTAGAAATTCAAATAGTCTACATCAAAATATAGTAGGTTCCTTGCAAGCTACTGTGATGATTTTAGGTCATAGGGATACTTATACCCATATCCCTTCGTGAATACCTTTTGGCAGAAGAGCATTCCGTAAATTGGTCACGTTTAGAGAGATGTCATACACCTTACCTGCATGTCATACTAGTATCACCACACTCCTTAGTAAAAAGAATAACCAACCTATATGACATGCAATAACCTATACTTGTACATAGTTGTCCTATAACTATGTATCATTGGTCACTGCTATTTTAAGAATCACTCAATAAACCTTCTCTTTATTGAATCATTTATGGTTCTAAGGACTCCACCACAAAAGAACTCATTTTAGAAAAATGCAATGTAATAAACCGTCAAATAAATATTTTATTAATTAATAATTCACATACATTTATAACTTGCATAACCATCTGCAAATTAGTTGATTGGCTTTAAGACATAATTCCCAACAAAAACAATTCCATATTTGCTTCTCCATAACTATGGATCTGGATCTAGACCCTAAGGACTACTCTTTAGTAGTGCATTAACCCCTATGAGTGAGCTCCTACTTAGCTCAACTTATGCACTCTACTAGTACATCACTCCCATTGGGCCCAATACTTTTACTATCTATGGCGATCCTTAAAACATATCGTAATGCCCCTCCCTCGCAAGAGATTGTAAAAGAATTCTCCAATTACTTATATAGGGTTAGGTCTTTTTTTATTTCACTAATGCTCTATGAATTCCACATCTCTAAAACCAACTCAGTCATTCTTCCATCAAAAATTTACCATACATTACATAACCCTTGGAACTCTCAAGGTACTTGATGAACACCTTTTTGCTGATCTTATGACTCAATTTTTTTAACCTACAAAAGGTGTTGTAAACATATCCTTCTGATCCTCATGGGCAAAATAATCCACAATGGTCTCGTGCTAAATAGAGCTCAAATGGAGTAAAGGTCATCGATTTATTAGGTATACAATTAAAAATGTAGGTAAAAATCACCTGGTGAATCTCCTAAAAAACTAATTGGTAGATTTATTTATGCCATCATCGATCTAATCATATCTAATAAAGTCTTGTTTCTATGCTTTGCAACTTTTTTTTATTGCAACGTACTAAGAATAGTAAATTGTATGTGTATCCTCTTTTTCTTAGAGAGCCTTTGTAAATGCTCAAATAGATATTTGCATCATCAATCAATCCGAAGAGTCTTCAAAATCCTTTGCTTTTGATTCTTTACCTTAGCTAAAAAGTTTCTGAAAAATCTAGCACTTCATAACAGTAAGAGATCATGTACACATTTTTGAATCGAGAATAATGAGAAAATAAAAAGCATCATAGCATGCTCTGACACTCATGAGTCCATAAATACTTGAGTATATTAGGTCTAATGATTGAAAGGTCCTAAAAGCTCATATACAATAAGACTTATCTTGTTAAGAGGATGAAATAGCCCTTCTGTAATTAGTCTAGCCGTTCGATCTTACCCATATGACCCAATTTGGCATGCTATATCAAACTATCATTATATGTAGAAAAGAAGCACATATAAATGAAAATCAACATCAAGTCTGAAGAACCTCTATGATCAATATCTATAAAAAGATAAAATATTATCTAGATATACAGACAACTGATCCTTAAGGAAACAAAAACATAACCAAAGATAATAGGATAAAAATAGAGCATAAATTACACTAAATAGTTCAGACATACAAAATATTATATATAAGCAACATATATCCACTATGCAACCTAATATGATAAGCTCTTACATCAAACACCTGCTTATACAGACCATTCTCAAGAATAATATACTAGATGCCTATTAGAATCTAGTGAAAATCCACATATCTAGCTCAATCTCGTACTATTTGTTTGTTCGCTTCCGTATCTTCTTTGGTTCAGTGCAGTCACGAGCAAGATGGCCTTTTACCCCACAGTTGTAGCACCTGATCTTTATTACATTTCTTTTTCCACTTTGTTGATCTCTCCTCGATTTGGCTACTTTCTTCATTCTGAGTTCTTGTGCACTCTTGTCACCTGCTTTACTTCTCTCTCTGCTTTTAGGCCTCGAAGGCTCGGCTTGGGTCACAAAGGCTAAGAGGCGAGAAGCCTCAATACGCTCTGCCTTCAACTCAAGATAACTAGATGTGTCATCAAAAATCTTAATATTCTCATTGTGAGTTATCAAAAGTTTTGTTTGGCTCCACTGAGGATCCGATAGTGAACGAATCACTACAACAACATGTTGTAGTAAGATCGATTCTAGCATTCCTTAGATTCCTAATTATATTCTTCATTACATGAAGGTGGTCCAACATTGAATGATTTGGATCCTTAGTATACTGCATAAATCTTAAATTCAAAGCACGTTGCTGAAATCTGTCCATACTTGATCTTGAATTGATTCCACATGATCTGTGCTGTTGAAAAACTCTCAAAATCTTGATCAAATTATTATGCATACTGCTTAGTATTGTAAAACGTGCACAACGATCCTTTTTCAGCCAGTTTTCATAAACTTCTAGCTCGTGATGATGCTATACATAAGTATCAAGTTCTCTGATTCTTTTCTTTGGCGAAACGTCGTTCCTTTTTTTTTGTTCTTTTTTGGCTTCACAGTTCAGCATGACAATGCTAGAGGGCCGACGAAAAGGGGATTCCATATCACCCCGAGGTGAGTTTCTTCTCTTTTTTTTGTCTTTAGTCACAATGGATGTTCTTGATGTTGGAAATCTAGTATATTTTAAAATTTAAAAGCCTTTTGACTTGATAAGTCCATTTATCTGATACGTCGTTCTCAACCGATAGGATAAGTCTCTTTATTTCAACCGGTAGGACAGCCAGCTTTTTCGGAGGCCTTGTTAAGAAGTAAGGTGCGAAAATGATCAAGCGGGAAGCCAATGCACGAAGGGACGACAGTGCTTCTCCAAGTCGATCGATGGTTTGTCCCGGACCTCCCTGCCACGTCGTGAGCGACAAGACAGAAGCCCGCGCCGTGGTCGCCCCCGCCACTGAAACACGCGGCCGCTCGACGTCCTAAGACACCTCGGATTTCTTTCTCCACCAGCCACCAGTTTGCTCGCGGATTTCTTTCTCCACCCGTCGCCAGTTTGCCCCGCTTTCAACCAAAGCTTACCAAAAAAAAAAAAAAATCTGTGCACCGCTTGCAGTGCTACATTCGGTAATTGATTGTGCGCGCTGCATCATATGTGGTTCAAAAAGAACAAAAAGGCTCTTGATGCATGAGCAGCCTACCTGCGCTGCCAATGCTTTTTGGCTTTGTAAGAGGAAAAAGTAAAGTCACCTCCTTTCTTCAGCGGCGGAAGGATTATTTGATCGGCTATAAGAGTCTTCAAATTTCCCTCTCTTAAGCCATGATACCGAAAAGAAAGGTGGTCAGAGAGTTTTAGCGGGAAAGGGAAGGAAGCTTCACCGTTCAGCGCTCTGTTTTCTTTATCAGAAGAATAGAGGACGCACTATCTCAGAAAGAGGTGACAGCCTAGGTAGATGCTTGACCTAGCATTTAGTATCAGGTCGACTAACAATATTCCACTCATTTTTATAGAAATAACAATGATCTGACAAAACTTACATATTTATAGCGTAACATAGGATAAAAATGTTGCATTAAGTTAACACATAACTAATGTAACACACAATCAATCCAATCTCATATGTGTTCTAAAGAATCCGATTAGATTTGATCAAGCACTCTCAATCCTTCAAAAGATTTAACTTTGAGCAGTACTTGAGATCATTAAGTCAAACTTTTTTGTCTGTAATCATATGCAACTTATGCATATAATTATTTGGGCCATGGATCATAACTTATGGTGTATTCATGAATAATCTTTCTTAAACAATCATATCTGTCCATCTTTATCTAGTCAACCTTCTAATATTGTCTCATATAATCGTATCATTCATAACCTTGGATGACAAAGCTAAGAAAGTTATCCTAAACTTCAACTTCATGATATACGTTCAAGTTTGAGGATACTACACAGTTGTAGGGCTCACACTGTGAAAGAGAATTTATCATATCATCCCCTACTAAGTTGACTTTAGCACACGTAATATAACACATGCTACAGTAGAGCTCTCACTCAATGGGGCCATGTTAAACTCCAACACCATATGATCTTAAGTCCAAACATTACAAATTGTACAATCTGAGCACGCACATATGCTTTTATTCGGTTACTTCATGCTTGATATGAATTTGCAAACACATTAATATACATATTCTATATCTGACTTCCTTAAGCCTCATCTCAATCCTAACTAAGGTAACTTTCTTTGTAATTTATGCAACTTAATAGCATAAAATCATTTTACAACCCATGCAACCTACATCTTATGTAGTATTTTATGCAATCCATGCATTTTCATGCTCTATGCAACTTGGACCTTTTTTACAATATTGCTACTTAAGCACCTATTATTGTTATTTAAATCTCATCTTGCTCACGTCAAAATGTTAGGACGATCACCTATGTGAGTAGGTTGATTTAAGCCTATCATATTTATATACATATGCATTAAATATCATATTTATAAAATACATCATAAAATAATAAAACAAACATTTCATTTCAACGTCCATAAGATAGTCCATATCGGGAAATTCTATTTGGCCCACTGATTTTGCTGAGGAGCCTCCCCATTTTTCTTTTTTTTTTACTCAGTAGCCCCCCTATTTGACTCAGTAGCCCCCCCTATTTTTATAAAATTCCTAAACTACCCCTTCTCCCCCCCCCCCAAAATTGCTATTTGGCCCCCCCTTCCCCTCTCCCCCCCTCCCCTCGTTCGGTCCCTTCCCTTGCTCGTGCTCACCTCTCTCGCTCACGGTGCTCCCCGGCGGTGGCTTTCCCGGTAGCGGATCGTCCTCTCCGACAGGTAAGGTAAGGTATCCTTCCCTCCCTCCCTTCCTCTCCCTCCCTCCCACCCTCCTTTCCTCCCTCAGTCGATCTGCTTCCTTCAAGATGTTTTTTTTTTATAGCCAAGATCCCTCCCTTCCTAGCGTCCGTATGTGTCCGACGGCTCCGCCCCCTCTCCGTCAAGGCTCCCCCTTCGTCCCCCGAGTCATCCCAGCTCTGTTTGGCCCTGGTTGGCCGAACAGAGGTTCTCTGTTCGGCCAACCAGGGCCAAACAGAGGGAATTCTGTTCGGCCCTCTGGACCGAACAGAACTAAATTTGTTCGGCCCAGCAAGCCGAACAGAATTAAATCCGTTCGGCCTGCTGGGCCAAACAAATTCAATTCCGTTCGGCCCAGCAGGCTGAACGGAATGGAATAGTATATTATAATATAATTATAATTAATATAGTATAATATTATAATATAATATAATATAATATAATCAAGTATATTATAAAGTATAGTTAATAATTATATATTTTTATTATTACTATATTTTAATAAAAATATATTTATTGATATAATTTTAATGATGAATAATATAATGTTCCAGATATGGACGCTGGCCCCTCGCGAGCTAGAGTTAGACCCACAGCGTCTGCCAGGAGACGTAGAACCCAGGCGCCTGAGGTTATTGAGGTTCCTGAGGATTTTGTTGCACCATCGCCCCCAGATGAGACAGCAGATGAGGACATCCCAGCTATGGATGTTGATGATGATGAAGCAGATGGGCCTTGTCCAGGCGGTCCTAAGGATGACTCTGTCCTTAGGAGTTTTAGGACATATATTGCAGTCTCCATCTGGAGGCAACATGTAAATCATTGTTATACTATATTTATTTAATATTTATTTCGATGTTGTTATGTGTTATTCATGTTATCCATTTATATTTCACAGGAAGACTCCACTTAAGTGCATGAACCATGCTACCAAAGTAGGTGAGTGGCAATGGTGGGCATCAGGGCAATCAAATAGGAGATTCAGGGATATAGTTCAACATTCGGGTCTTCTTAAGCTAGTGCATTGCTCTTATCGGTTCGCCAATAAGATTCTTGTCTCGGGCTTTGTAGAGAGATGGCAGCCCGAGACGAACACCTGTTATCTTTCCTTAGGCGACATGATAATCACGTTGGATAATGTTACCGCCATATTAGGGATTAGTATCATGGGTGCCTCAGTGTCCTTGTCGATTGATAGGATGAGTGATCGGGATGCTGAGGACCTCCTAATACAGCTATTGGATGTATCACGAGATGACACGCGTCAGGAGGTTCTATCAGTCTGCGGTCAGTCTGTGAGGTTAGAGTGGCTGAAGAGTCATTTTCAAGATGTATCAGATAGAGATAGCCATCGTAGGATAGAGTGTGCGGCACGAGCGTATTTGCTTTTTTTGTTGGGGTGTACACTTTTATCGATAAGAGCGGGACAAGGGTGCCTATAGCTTATCTTGCTCTGCTTCGGCATTTGGATAGAGTGAGGACATATGCCTAGGGTGCGGGTGCCTTGGTACATTTATATCGGCAGTTGGGGATTGTGTCTAGGGCATCGTTAGACAGATAAGTGGATATATGACGCTTCTTCAGGCATGGATTTATGAGCATTTTCCCTTTTTCACTCCTCACCCAGCCCTGGACTATACTGATGCTACGCCCCACGTATACCGATGGATGCCCGGCAGTCCGCCCCGTACTACGATGGACCATTTGGTGATTCTACGCGAGTCATTGGATGTATTGAGGGCAGATGAGGTATGTACCATAGGACCATGCATTGTATATTTATATAATTTGTCATACATTATGAAACTGATTATGATTTAATATAATGCAGGTAGTTTGGGATCCCCATCGTCTTATCCGGGATAATCGTCCATTCCTTGATATTGCATTCTTTAGTGGATGCCTGAAGTGCATGGATGTTGTAGAACCCTATCATCCTAAAAGGGTTTTACGATAGTTTGGTAGGTACAGACGATCCCCCGTGCGCCACTAGCCCCTGAGCGAGCCAGCAGAGGATCGACAACAGCATCGTACAGCATTCGGTACGTCTTCTATGAGCAGTTATGGGAGAGGTGGGAGGATCACCTCCTGAGCCCAGCGAGCAGGAGCCATTCGGTGACCCGACCCTCAGATTGCGTACCGAGATTTTTGGAGTGGTATTCTCGGATCACACATCTGGTTGTTCACCCTCCGGACAGCCGATCTAGTATCTACTCCCGACACGTCCCGATGATGCTGATGCTGACATGCAAGGTCGGCGTATTGCAGATGCGCTTGGCCTTTGCACTAGCATACTTGATATGGATCGGGAGGAGGCTGCTGCATCACAGGGGACGCACATGTACGATATTATATCGTAGATTGTGCATGTGTTGTAGGATCAGCATATCTCTAGGGTTCAGCCTGTTCAGCCTAACGTTCCTGGCCCTAGTCATGCATCGCCACAGCAGTACAGGCGTCGACGACGGCGTGGTGGGGATCCCTGATGTACCTCATGTATTTTGTATCTTTTAGCACATAGTGCATCTTTTTGTAAAAGACATTGAAATTTGAATGAAATTTTACTTCCTTTCGGCTCAATTTGAATGAAAATTTTTTGAATTAATATAAATATGTCAAACATTATACAAAATTGATTGTTGCAGGCAAAAGGACATCTACAACTCAATAGTCTCGCTAATAATAACATCCGATAAGATCGTTTGTCTGAACTGGTGAATCCTAGATTCATATGAAGAAGCCCATCCGGAAGCATAGGGTAAATGATGTTTTTGCCAATTGCTTGCTATTGGGAGAACGGGATGACCCGGTAACAGAAACACCTACAAAATATAAATTAGTAAACATAATGAATTATTAGTAATTTAAGGATGTTTAAGAGTTGTTTAATTAATACCTCCATAAAATTATTGTCATTAACGAATGCCACTGCAATATCTTTGCGGGATAAAGGAGGAAGAAGCACCGATCGTAGATGTAGGAATGTAAGACATTGTTGCAAGGAGAGGTGGTATAGGACAACGTTATTGTGGGATGCTATAACGTGCCCCATATCCGGCATAGTCATCCACCGATCAAAAGGTGGAGCATTATCAAAATATGATAATGCATGCTCAATCTCCTCAAACCTCCCTTCGACAGCAAATATAGCGCGATAGTGCTCTGAATGACTTTGCAAGTCATGTAATAAATCCTTCCTAATACGGAGCCAATCCTCCTCTCCAAATCTCAGTAAGTCAGCTATTGCTCTAAATCCGCAATTGCCGTCAGCTTTAACATCCTTGATATGTTAGATGAACGGCCTCAACCCATCTGGAATTTGATCAATATAGATTGTTGGCTTATATGACCAGGTTCGCTGACGAGAAACCTGTAAACCATTAAGGAATGAATTAGATAGTAAACAATCACTTTATAATAACAAATAGCATGGGGTCCGAAAGTTGCCGGCACATGGAATATACCGGCACGTACCGGCATGCGTCTGGTACATACCGGCATGGGGTCCAAAAGTTGCCGGCATGTGCCGGCACGTACCGGCACACGTCCGGCATATACCGGCACGGGGTCCGAAAGTTGCCGGCATGTATGTGCCGGCATGCATCCGGCACATACCGGCACGGGGTCCAGAAGTTGCCGGCATGTGCCGGCACGTACCGGTATGCGTCCGACACATATCGGCACGCGTCCGGCACATGCCGGCACGGTCCCTTCTTTAGTGAAAGAAATGCTTCGTACCTTTTTACTTGGCTACCTCTTTGGCACTTACATCATTGGTGGAGTGCCCGTACCAGGTGAATAACTATCTTGTTCTGAAAGAATTAACTCAAAGGCAGAAGGATCACGACGGGTAGATGTATCAACCTTCAATGAAGCACGGCCGCGGCCAAGTGAACGAGTGATCCTTTTGGCAGGTTCTTCAAGAGAAGTACTTTTTGGGCTAGCAATCTCTCTCAATTTTCTTAACATCTGCAATTTCGAAGACCCATCTAACTGTTTGAATTTCTGAGCAATTATATCCAACTCTGGTTCACAACTCAGCTGAATACTTTGCATATTTGAAGCCGGCATCATATCAAGTTTTCTCCAATGAGAATCTATGCAATCGAAGGGAATTGGCCGACCTTCCATCCTAAACCGCACAATCTCATGGGCGCATGGTAAACCATGTGTGCGCCGAATAGCACACCCACAAACTGAATCATCAATACCAACTGAATTGGCTCAGTTCGATTGAGCGAGGATCTGATTCAATGCACTTATAGAAATGAAACCTCGCAGTTCTTTGAATTCAGCAGGCTTGAAGTCGTGTTGCACGACCGTCAAACTCTTCTCAAATGAGGCTTTAATGTCACTATGCTGCAACTCAATCAAACTATGTATTTTGTCCAAGATGATTCGAAATTCCCTTGGCTTGATCCAAGCTGTCTTTTCAGCCTTGCATGTGCACTTTCAGCCCTAGAGAAGTAAATAAAATTTAATAAAAAGAAGATAACAATTGTGTAATTAAATTAAAATTTTCGTAAATTTATCAATTCCTTGTGATACCTATTAGTTGTCAAATTCTCGTAGTGCCTACATGCGTCCGTCCATGCTGCGACAAATCTTTCCTTATACTTGCTCAGCCAAGTATCTGACACATACCGTAAAGCATCTGGGTAGGTACTAAACTCTCTCTGGAGTTTTGTCCAATTATCATTAAACTCATCTTCTGTGGTGGACAACACAAGTATATTCCAAGTCATTATAAACTTATCCCATTTCTCCTTTGTTTCAAATAACCTTTTGCACTGGGCCAAAACATTCCTACTAATATGTCATCTACATAGCAAATGTGTTGACGTAGGAAATACCCTCTGAATTGCATTCAATAGAGCCAAGTCTCTATCTGTGACTATCACCTCAGGCAGATCATCATCGTCCATGACACTGCGCAATCTCTCTAATGCCCATGTATAGTTATCTTCTCGCTCAGAGTCCATATACACAAAAGAAATAGAAAATGTCAGGTCAGTTGATATCACCCCGACAATCTCTAAGAGAGGAAGACGATATATATTCATCTTGTAAGTGCAATCCATTATCAACATACGAGGAAATGCACGTAACAAGTATATACTGCTAGGCTGTGCCCAAAACAAGTCATGCACAGCATCAGACTTAATATAATTCCCATGCCACTCAATGTATTTACACTCAGATAATTTACCAAGAAGATTTTGCATCTGAGATCTCCCAGCAATCTCTACAGCCTTGCACCTCTACCGTGCATTGTAGATTGTCTTCATTGTCGTAACATTGAGGGCATCCCTTTGCTTCAAAGTAGATAATATGTCCTTAGGCCGAACCAAACTCTTCAACATCTCCACTAACATTGTAGTCTCCTCCTTAGATAATCGTCCCGCATATGAGTGCCCCTCGAGATGCTTTGCAGCTGGATGATTGTGCACACCGCACATGACCATTAACATCCAATCATTTGTAGTGTCCAATTTTTTTCCTCTTAAGGCAAAAGGACATCCACACTTCTTAGTGCCACTGGCCCTAGTCTTTGATTCCTTTTCCTTGAGATGTTTACTTTTGCAAGTACCGCTCCTCTCGTAAAAAAAAATAATTCTTGGTTTCTTAACATCGCTACCCGTATCGAATTTTTTAATAATAATGATAAATCCATTCCTCTTTTCGACTTCCCGACACCAATTACACATTTCTTCTTTACTTTTGAATATCTATAAAATAAATAGTTTTATGTTAGTAGACAATTTTAAACATTGCTCAGTCAAATAATATGAAAATAAATGCAATTAAATTTTACCTCGTAAGTTGTAAATTCATTTATGTAATCCATCACACAATCAGAGCCAATCACGCTGCATTCAGTCGAAGCATCGTCCTACACGATCAAATAATAATTTTAAATCTTAATCATAATTAATCCCAAAAAAATGGAGAATAAACATTCTGTTCGGCCACTCAGGGCCGAACAGATTTCTTCTGTTCGGCCCTGTGTGGCCAAACAGAAGATTTCTATTCGGCCACACAGGGCCGAACAGAAGAAAGATTTCTTCTGTTCCGAAGAAATCTTTCTTCTGTTCGGTCCTGTGTGGCCGAACAGAAATCTTCTGTTTGGCCACACAGGACCGAACAGAAGAAATATGTTTGGCCCAACAGGGCCGAACATGGTTATGTTGTTCGGCCCTGTGTGGTCGAACAGAGCTTACCTGTTCGGCCACACAGGGCCAAACATCGCACGAATCGGGAAAAAAAAATGACGACGGAGATATCAACTAACCTTTGCGACCATAGCACCTTCGAAAATTACTAATTACTTGTCCATTGCTCGATTTAAGGTTGAAATCACTTCAATCAACCTTCAAACGATGATCCAAGGAGGATCCAAAGCGAGGGAGGCGGGAGGAGGGGCAGGGGATGGGGAGGGGCTGGCAGGGGCGTGGGGGGCTGTTTGGGGGGAGGGGGGGCTATTGAGTAAGAAGGGGTATTTTGGTCCAACCATTTAAGGGGCAAATATGCCATTTTTTTTGAATTGGCGGAGGGGGCCAAAGAGGAAAAGTCGCAGGCCAAATAGAATTTCCCGTCCATATCTATCAAACACTATAAAGGCTTAGACTTCTCACATTAGCCTAAAGCACATTCTGATTTATCAAACTCTATGTAAACCCGACTCCTCATATGAGCTTGGATCACATCTTTAGCAATGGGCTTGGTCAATAGATTATCTTGCTAATAGGGATATGCATAAAGGTAATTTCTCCTTACTTGACCATGTCCTAAATGAAATAATATTTAATAACAATATGCTTGGTCCTATCATAATATTTAGAATTCTTGACATACTGTAATGATGTCATGCTACCAAAACATATCTAAATAGCCCCATGAGCATTAGCTAATATCTCGAATCATCTCAAGAACCTCCTCAACTATATGTCCTCTTGGACAGCAGCCAAACAAACAATATATTTGACTTCTATATTAGATAGAGTAGTGCAGCTTTATTTCTCGTTGCACCAAGAGATAGCTTTATCTCTAAGATGAACACATATCCTAATGTGGATTTATACTCGTCTCTATTATCAGTCCAATTAGAGTCACAAAATACTTTAATCTTAATTTCCTTTCCTAATAACATAGGATGAGATTGGCAGTACCACGAAGGTAACGAAAAATCCTCTTTACTACTTTCCAATAAGCAAGCTCTCAATTGTTTTGGTATCGGCTATATAAACCGACTGCAAAAGTAATGTCAAGATGAGTACATAACATAGTGTACATCAAGTTTCACACTGCACTCACATAGGGAATTCTGCTCATCCTCTCTCTCTTCTCATCTATTTTAGAGGACTAGTCAATGCTTAAGATATAATCTCTCTCTATTGGAGTATCAATGAATTTTGAATAATGCATTCGAAATCGTTTCAAGATTTTCTCGATGTAAGTTTCTTAAGACAAACTAAGAAACTTTTTAGTACAATTCCTTAAGATCCTCACTCCTAACACATAATTTGCTTCATCCATATTCTTCATATTAAAGATAGAGGATAACCATTCTTTAGTAACATTGATTAACCCCATAATACTCCCAACTATTAGGATATCATCTACATACAATGCTAAAATCAGAATCTTATCTTCTGATATCTTTATATACACACAATGGTTTTCCTTAATATCTAGGCCAATCAATGTAATGGCTTCATAAAATTTAAGGTATTATTGCCTAAATGACTAGTTAAGATCATATATGGATCCTTTAAGGCAGCACACTTTGCTCTTCTGTTCTTTGGTCTCAAGACCAATAAGTTGATCCATATAAATCTCTTCATCTAGGCTTTCATTAAGAAATGTTATCTTGACATCCATCTAATGTAGATTCAAATATAAATGGGCTACAATAGCTAAAATTTGGCGAATGAAAACAAATCTTGTTTCAGAAGAAAATATCTCCTCATAATCTATACCTTTTATATAGCCTTTCACCATAAGTTGAGCCTTATACGTATCAATTTACCCATTTATCTTATGCTTTATCTTTACAATCCACTTATTTCTTATTGATTTGTACCAAGACAAAAGGTCCATCAAGTCTCATATATGGTTCTTGACCATCGACATCGACTCTATCTCATCCTCCATAGCAACTAGCCGCTTACAATGAACAGATGAAGCGAGCGCTTTTATAATAGAAAGTGACTCATTTGGATTCAACAAAGCAAAGAGAAACACATTCCCTTCAACCTCAAAATGCTAACGTAAAACTGTTGGTTTATTAATAAGTAGGCTATAGGTTTGTATTTTAAAATATTTTTAAAATACATATACAATAAAAGCAATAAAATATTGGATCTAATTCAATATCAGCCTACAACATGATATCATATACATAAAGTTGTAAAAAAATATACAGATCAAATTTGTATAAATACAAATAGCATAGTTTGCAACTATACAGCATAAATCATATCTAAGCATATGGTTTAGTGCCTTATATCATATCTAAATCACCAGTGACTTTAAAATCCCTTACCTTCTGATGTTTAACAACTCTCGCAGCGATTAAAGCAATGGTAGGTGGTGCTTCTGCGAGCCACACAAAGGCGTATGGTCTTTACATATGATCCACACTGGGATTCTGGTTCTGATCAACCTCTTCGGAGTGCTAGCTTCTCTCCAAGCCTTCAATGACTAGATTCCTTCTTTTTCAATACTAGAATGCTCTTGGAGTTGTAAAAGAACTTGAAAGATAGATTTCAATAAAGAAGATGTAAAGAAAAACCCTCTTTTTTAATGCCCATCATCAGCCCTATAAAAATAAAAACCATGTAGAGAAAAGGGGAGAAAGAAAAGAAAGAAATCCTTCCTCTTCCTTTTTAGCCAAAAATCATCCATTTTAATACCCATCAGCTCCATAAAATGGAAACCATGGAGAGAAAAGGGAGGGTAGATAAGGAATGAAGTATAATTAGAGAGAGGTCAAAAAAATATCCCCTTTAAATTCAAATTTAATATTTGAATTCAAAATTAAAATTCAAACTTTAATTTAAAAATTAGCTTAAAATTTAAATTTATAATTTAAACTCAAACAGGCAAGAGTGTTAACATTGGACTCAAATTAAACCTAAATTGAGCCCAAACCAAATCCCATTTGATTTGATCAAAATTTTTATAGCTCAATCAAATTGAGCTAACCAGCAATCGTATTGCCAATTTAATCCTTCAATTAATCATTAACATTTAGTAAAAATTTGTCATTATAACTTTTACAATGTCAAGTATCGAATCACGCAAGTGTCGACTCTGAATGTCAATCATATTGACATTAGAGTCACGAAATAATTCACAATCATTTCTCAGTCATCAAGTTAGAAACCCATATGATGTGTGACCCGATAGGTTCAAACACTAAGCCAGTAGCACTGAAACATTTTCAGTACCAATCGAAGTCGCCATCTAGTAATGACACTCGACGTCCAGATAGGCCGAAGGTTGTAGAGCAACAATCAAAAACCTTTGGCATACGGTTATCATATAATTTATCCCTTCGACCTCCAATGCTCAGGATGACTTAGGTTTTAACTGCCAACCCTTAATCAGTTCATCCATAAAGTGTCTCAACTTTACAAGTCTTGTGATCTCTCATAAGGACTACCCTGGCCAAGGTTTTGCTAAATTAAAACACAATGAAACATTCACTCTAAACTATTTGGAAGGGTCAATCCCATGTTGATCCACTCACTGCTCCATAAGTACTTCACTCCATCCAAAATTCTTCTGTCATTGGATTAGAAATCCAGGTAGTCTGGTACCAAAATACAGTAGGTTGCTTGCAAGCTATCATGATGATCTCAAGTCAAAGGAACGCTTATACTTATATCCTTTCGCGAACACTTCTTGATAGAAGAACGTTCCGCATATTGATCACGTTTAGTGAGATGTCCCTGCTTCTCATACCAGTGTCACCACATTTCTTGGTAAAGCGGACAACCAATCCATATGACATACAATGACCTATATTGATATATAGTTATCCTATAACTATGTATCATTTGGTTGCGGCCATTTTAAGAACCACTCAATAAACCCTCTCTTTATTGAATCAATTATGGTTCTAAGGACTCCATCACAAAAGAATTCATTTCAAAAAGATGCAATGTGATGAACCACCAAATAAACATTTTATTGATTAATAATACTATACATTTATAACTTGCACAATCATCTATAAGTTAGTTGATTGGCTTTAGGACACAATTTTCAACAAGTCCCACTTGGACTAAAGCCACTCAAAACAATATCTAATACCCATCTTTCATTTATGGTCATCAAATTCTTTGATTCTGAGACGTCACATCGTTTAACAATCTCTCGCACAAGGTGATAGCAGTGCAGAATATATTTGATGTGCTGATGGAACTTTGGCTCTTTGGCTTGAGCTATAGCTTCAGTGCTGTCACAATATAGAGGAACTAGAAAATTCATGAAGGATGCCACTCCAAGCTCTCCAAGGAAGTTCCGCAACCACACAACCTCCTTTGTAGCATCGGATGCAACAATATACTTTGCTTCGCAAATAAAATATGCTACTATTTGTTGTTTGAAACTTTTTTAGCAGATAGCTCCACCATTTAGAGTAAAGATAAACTCTGACATACTCTTGTTGTCATCCCTATCTGACTGAAAACTAGAGTCAGTAGACCCCATAAGTTTTAAGTCATGTTCTTCATAAATTAGCCATTGGTTCTTAGTATTTTGCAAATACTTAATGATAGTCTTCACTACTTTCCAATGAGCTTCACCTGGGTTAAACTGGTATCTGCTCACTACCCCTAGTGAGTATGCCACGTATGGTCTAGTATATGTCATGGCGTACACGATGGAACCCACTGCCGAAGCATATGGAATCCTACTCATAGATCTCTCTCCTAAGGAGTTGTTGCATAATCCCTTTTGGAGAAAAAAATTCCATAGCCTATTGGGAGATTGCCTTTCTTGGAATTCTTCATACTGAGCTATTTCAGCACAGTATCTATGTACGTATACTGGGATAATTCAGAAGTCTTTTAAATCTATCTCTATAGATCTTCATACCAAGTATGTAAGAGGCTTTACCCAAGTCCTTCATAGAAAATTGAGATGACAATCAGACCTTTATTCCCTGTAGTCCTGGAATATCATTTTCGATTAAGAGAATGTCATCCATATACAACACAAGGAATACAATTACAAAACCATTAGCACATTTATAAATGCAATGTTCATTTATGTTTCTAACGAAACCATATGTTTTAATACATTTATCAAAATGCATGTTCCAACTCCGAGATGCCCGCTTCAGTTCATAGATGGATCTTTGAAGCTTGCACACTTTTGACTCAATTGTGGATGTGACCCCTTCAGGTTGTATCATATACACCTCTTTCAGCTCACCATTCAGAAAAGCTGTTTGGACATTCATTTGCTAGATTTCATAATCAAAGTATACTGCTAAAGCAAGCATAATCCAAATGAATTTGAGCATAACACAAAAGAAAATATCTCGTCATAGTTTACACTATAACATTGACGATACCCCTTGGCAATTAGATGGGCTTTATAGGTCTCTACCTACCCATCTGCGCCTTTTTTTCTTTTAAAAACCCATTTGCACCCAATGAGTTTTATCCTCTCGAGTAGATTATCCAATGTCCATACATTGTTGATTTTTATGGACTTCATTTCGGATTCATGGCTTTCAGCCATTTCTCAGAGTCAGACCTCTGCATTGCATTCATACAGGTGATCGGATCCTCATTGTTCCCATCGAGTTCAATAGGATCATTATTCCGGACTAAAAAATCATAGTATCTGTCCGGTTGATACTACCCTACGAATCTCCTTAATAGATCCTGTATGGGCTTTGAGTTTGATCTAGTTAAAACTGATTCTATGTTTGTCTCTTAAGTGTGTCAATTTTTATACCTGTTAAACTTCACTTAGTTCAACCTTAGTGGCTCCAATTCCTTTATTAAGGAACTCCTTTTCTAAAAGAAATGGCCCTAAGATTGATGAGCAACTTTTGCTCATCAAGATGGCAGAAGTAATACCCTTTGGTTTCTTTGTGATACTCAACAAATAAACACCTATCAGACTTAGGACCAAGTTTGTTTGTCTTTAAATGTTTGACATAAGCTGGACATCCCCAAACCCAAAGGTGTGAGAGTATCAGCTTACGTCATATCCATATCTTATATGAAATTTTATCAACAGACTTACTCGAAACCTTATTAAGAATATAACAGACTGACTCTAAAGCATATCCTCAAAAATAGATTGGTAGACTCGCAAAGCCCATCATGGATCGAATCATGTCCAATAGAGTTTGATTCCTTCTCTTAGACACTCTATTTAACTGAGGTGTCCTCGAAGGTGTCTATTAAGAGAGAATCACATTCTCTTCTAGATAAGTTAGAAACTCACTGAAAAGGTATTCTCCTCCTTGATCAGATCAAAGGGTTTTAATACCTTTTCCAGTTTATTTTTCTACTTCACTATGATATCATTTAAACATTTCAAATGACTCAGATTTATGTCTCATCAAGTAGACATAACCGAATCTTGAAAGATCATCTGTAAACGTTATGAAATAGTAATATCCACCCATGGCACTAGCGTTCATTGGTCCGCATACATCAGTATGTACCGGACTTAGAATCTCAGTGGCTCTTTTACCTTTTTTAGTAAAAGGTGATTTGGTCATTTGTTTTAAAAAGGCAAGATTCATAGGTTAGCAGTGATTCACAATCACTGACCTCAAGGAGACCCTCGTTTTTCAACCTGTTAATCCTATTCTTTTTTATATGACCTAGCCTATAGTGCCATAGATACGTATCGTTGACATTTCTATCGTAGGGCATTTGGTCGAGGTGTACATTATACTAACAAGCCGTAATAATGTGTATACTCCATTCTGCAATTTTCTATTCATGATTGTAACACCATTCAAAATGATTTTACAAAAATCTCCTTTTATTGATAATTCATAACCATCATTGACCAAAAGGCCTACAAAGATTATATTTAACATGAATTTTGGATAAAAATGACACTCATCCAGAATGATTAAATAAGAATTGAATACAAGCTTTAAGACTCCCAAAGCAAAAATTGGAACTTGATTTTCATCTCCTACGTTTAGGAATCTTTCGTCGTGTTCAAATCTTTTACTAACTTGAAGTCTTTGCAATGAATTATAGATATGAATATTGAATAGGACTTTCGGTATCTAATACCCAGATAATAGTATCACATACAGAGAAATTACAATGTGTTATCATATAAGTATCTTGTACAACAACCTCTTATTATTTTCTCTTCCTTGACCTGCTCAGGTCTAGAATTGAATGAAAATAGGACAATTCCTCTTTCAATGACCTGGCCTTTTATAGAAGAAGCACTCTGCCTGGCTCTTATCAGCTTTATTTTTCTTGGTCTGACCGGTCCCAGCACTAGACACCTTCTTGTTCTTCCCTTTTATCTTTCCTTTCTTAAAGGATCGATGCCTAGAAGAAGAAACTCCAACCAAGTTCAATGTCCCCTTGTAGAGGCAGTGGTCCTTCTCATAGGTCTGCAATAACCCTAACAAGCCATGATAGTTTATTGCAGGCCTAGTCATTCTCCAATGATCAAGAAAGCCCAAGTAGGAACTGGACAACGAGTTCAGTATGGCATATTTCTCAAGCTGCTCATGCAAGGGAAAGCCGAGTTTGCTATGTGCTTAATCTGCTCTATCATGTTCAGTACATGAGTAATAACAAATGCGCCCTTACGCATACGAGTATTGAAGATTGTACAACTAATCTTGTATATCTCAACATCGTTAGGCGAGCCAAATGATTCCTTAAACTTTTAAAGAATCTCATCTAGTTGAGCTTCCTTGAACTTGCGACTAAACTTGTCATTCATAGCCGCCAGCATAATATAATGCACCATAGTGTGGTCATTGAGCCACTTCTGGTAAATGTCTCTAACTACACCGTGGGTGTTGGGGGCAGAATCCTCGGGTGTCAGATCTGTTATCACATAAAGGATCCTTTCATGCTCTTAAACTATTTTGAGTCTTCGATACCAGTTGTTGAAATTGGGACCCATGAGTTTCTTATTGTCTAACAATGAGCGGAGTGACATATTAATAGCCATTATATGAAAAGAGGATATAAAGGCCAATTAGTATGTGAATTATTAAAATCCTAAAGGCTTGGACTTTAGTCTAAAGATCCTTCCACTATTTTATACAAATTAATAGCCTCTACCTTCAATCCAAGGAATTACAATAATTCCTTAGCAGGTACTAGAATCCTACATACCGCACATGAGCCTGAGTGTGGCTCGGCCCACCCACATGCTTCTATAGGTAGGTTCACAACCAATTTTTTCTCCAAACAACATCTAATATGGATTTTGCCCTATGGAGCACTTCAATCAGCCTTTTGGGCCTTCTATTGAAGGTCCTGGTCGGATCCAACCATTAACATGACAAAACTCAATATTTCTAACTAATGTATAGTCAAGCCCAAGTGTGACTTGGCCACCTGACTACCGCTAAGAAAGTCATAATTGAGCTATCATATGTTGAATGATAATTCCAATAGCCGGATGAGCAACAGGCCTGTGGTGCCTCTAATGATCATTCAAACTATTGGACTAATTATCATCCACTTAACAGGAGGCTAAGATTTAGTTATCACATAACTTCATCTTTTAAAGGACCTTAGAGAATTTATTCAAGTTGTGACGGATGAAAAAGAGAAAAGACTTGGATCAACCTCCCACTTACTTCATAAGTCATTAAAGAGGGTTCACAAACCAATGATCTAAGGGCATCTAAATCAGTCATACTGATTCACCTTAGATGACACGGGCTAACTCGAATCAATGAGCTATCCAATCAATTCTAATCGACCACATTGGCCAGGTAAGTAATTAAGATCATGGGATAGGTTCCGTCATTAACCATCTTGCTTTAGACACCAACTGAGTTGGCCAGGTAAGAGGTAGCCTCAAAGAACCATGATCAAATGCCAAACTTACCTTAGACACCAATGGGTTTATCATATTTGATTAGACTAGCCTAAAGACTCAGACTCATCACTGAGCCACAAATTAGGTCCATTTAGATTTATGGACTGATTAATCTAACTAATTAGAGAGATCTAAAGAGAATGTAACCTAACTCAACTTTTGATTAGATTTAAATTCTCTTTCTAGTACAATTAATCTAAACTTAGGTCTAACCCAATTAAGAACCTAATTCCAGCTAACCCATGATCCAAGGCTTATGGTCATGACTTAAAACCTTTGAATCATATTCCTAAATCTTTTAGTCATTAGAAAACTTACTTCATAATTAAGTTCATTATAAGTTATCAATTTGAAACAATTACAAATCAAGAAATATGAAACAATTTCAAATCAGAAATTCATGTCAAATTAACCATTTAACACAACTAATCATAAATAACTTTTAGATCACATCTAAGCATGATTTATGATATTTTAATCCAAGCAAAATTAAGATTAAAACCTATTTTAATCTTGACTTTAATTCACCGTTCTTCTTCATGGGTCATGATACAACCGGCACCCCTACACACTATAGGAGATCCCATTGAATAGAAAGAGAGGGCCTTTAAGTCCTACTTCTCTGACCGAACGGCCATGGTGAATCCATCCAATCCAAGTACTTGGCTTCCAACCAAGTCAACCTTCAAGTAGTTACACGTTGTGCTCTTAGCAGACTATTGCACACTTCGAATCGTAAATAGTTGGGCACCATGCACCGAAGTACTACCAGTAGCCTTCCTCACTGGTACATCATGATATCCCTACTAGATGCTCATTGAAAATCATGATCCGGGGTACTATCAGTAGCCTCTCCATTGGATCATTCCAAAGTAGAGCACGATAGAAACTAAGAGCACAAACCAGGCTCGGATACCATTATTGATTTATAAATAAGTAGGCTATATGTTTGCATTTTAAAATATTTCTAAAATATATATGCAATGGAAGCAATAAAATATTGGATCTAATCCAATATCATCCTACAACAGGATCATGATATAAAAATTATATATAAAGCTGTAAAAAAAATACACAGATCAAATATGTGAAAAATAAATAGCATAGTTTGCAACTATGCTGCATAAATCATATCTATGCATGTGGCCTAGTGCCTTAAATCATATTTAAACCATTAGTGACTTTAAAATTTTTTACCTTTGGATGTTTAACGACTCTCGTAGCGACTAAAGGCAGTGGTAGATGGTGCTTCTGTGAACCACACAAAGGTGTATAGCCTCTATAGGTGATCCACACCGAAATTCTGTTCCTGATCAGCCTCTTGGGAGTGCTAGCTCCTCTCCAAAGTTTTAACAACTAAATTTCTTCTTTTTGAACACCAAGGTGCTCTTGAAGTTGTAAAAGAACTTGAAAGATAGATTTCAATCAAGAAGATGTAAAGAAAAACCCCATTTTCTTTAAGCCTATCATTAGCCCCATAAAAATGAAAACCATGAAAAGAAAAGAAAGAAATCATTCCTCTTTCTTTTCAGCCAAAACTGTCCCTTTTAATGCCCATTAGCCCCATAAAAAAACTATGGAGAGAAAAGGGGAGGCAGATAAGGAATAGAGGATAATTAGAGAGATGTCACAAAAAAATATCCCTTTTAAATTTAAATTCAAAATTTAAATTCAAACTTAAATTTAAAAATTAGTTTAAAATTCAAATTCATAATTTGAACGTAAGAATGTTAACATTGGGCTTAATTGAACCTAAATTGAGCCCAAACCAAATTCCATTTGATTTGATCCAGATTTTTATAGCTCAATCAAATTGAGCTAACTAGCAATTGTATTGCCAATTTAATCCTTCAATTAATCACTAACATTTAGTGAAAATTTGTCATCACAACTTTTGCAACGTCAAGTGTCGAATCACGCAAGTATCGACTCATGGTGCAATGTCAATCATATTGACATTAGAGTCACGAAACGATTCATAATCGTTTCTCAGCCATCAAGTCAGGTAGAAACCCATATAATGTGTAACCCCATAATTAAGTTCGAATACTAAACCGATAGCACTGGAACACTTCTAGTACTAATCGAAGTCGCCATCTAACAACGGCACCTGATGTTCGGATAGGTCGAAGGTTGCAGAGCAATAATCAAGAACCTTTGACATACGATTACCATATAATTCATCCTTTTGACTTTCAATGCTCAGAATGACTTAGGGTTTAATAGCCAATCCTTAATCAGCTCATCCATAAAGTCTCTCAACTTTACAAGTCCCGTGACTCCTCACAAAGACTATCCTGGCCAAGGTTTTGCTAAATTGAAATATAGTGAGACATTCACTCCAAACTATTTAGAAGGGTCAATCCCATCTTGATCCACTCCTTGCTTTACAAGTATTTGACTGCACCTAGAAACCTTCTATCACTAGATTAGAAATTCAAATAGTCTACATCAAAATATAGTAGGTTCCTTGCAAGCTACTGTGATGATTTTAGGTCATAGGGATACTTATACCCATATCCCTTCGTGAATACCTTTTGGCAGAAGAGCATTCCGTAAATTGGTCACGTTTAGAGAGATGTCATACACCTTACCTGCATGTCATACTAGTATCACCACACTCCTTAGTAAAAAGAATAACCAACCTATATGACATGCAATAACCTATACTTGTACATAGTTGTCCTATAACTATGTATCATTGGTCACTGCTATTTTAAGAATCACTCAATAAACCTTCTCTTTATTGAATCATTTATGGTTCTAAGGACTCCACCACAAAAGAACTCATTTTAGAAAAATGCAATGTAATAAACCGTCAAATAAATATTTTATTAATTAATAATTCACATACATTTATAACTTGCATAACCATCTGCAAATTAGTTGATTGGCTTTAAGACATAATTCCCAACAAAAACAATTCCATATTTGCTTCTCCATAACTATGGATCTGGATCTAGACCCTAAGGACTACTCTTTAGTAGTGCATTAACCCCTATGAGTGAGCTCCTACTTAGCTCAACTTATGCACTCTACTAGTACATCACTCCCATTGGGCCCAATACTTTTACTATCTATGGCGATCCTTAAAACATATCGTAATGCCCCTCCCTCGCAAGAGATTGTAAAAGAATTCTCCAATTACTTATATAGGGTTAGGTCTTTTTTTATTTCACTAATGCTCTATGAATTCCACATCTCTAAAACCAACTCAGTCATTCTTCCATCAAAAAATTTACCATACATTACATAACCCTTGGAACTCTCAAGGTACTTGATGAACACCTTTTTGCTGATCTTATGACTCAATTTTTTTAACCTACAAAAGGTGTTGTAAACATATCCTTCTGATCCTCATGGGCAAAAATAATCCACAATGGTCTCGTGCTAAATAGAGCTCAAATGGAGTAAAGGTCATCGATTTATTAGGTATACAATTAAAAATGTAGGTAAAAATCACCTGGTGAATCTCCTAAAAAACTAATTGGTAGATTTATTTATGCCATCATCGATCTAATCATATCTAATAAAGTCTTGTTTCTATGCTTTGCAACTTTTTTTTATTGCAACGTACTAAGAATAGTAAATTGTATGTGTATCCTCTTTTTCTTAGAGAGCCTTTGTAAATGCTCAAATAGATATTTGCATCATCAATCAATCCGAAGAGTCTTCAAAATCCTTTGCTTTTGATTCTTTACCTTAGCTAAAAAGTTTCTGAAAAATCTAGCACTTCATAACAGTAAGAGATCATGTACACATTTTTGAATCGAGAATAATGAGAAAATAAAAAGCATCATAGCATGCTCTGACACTCATGAGTCCATAAATACTTGAGTATATTAGGTCTAATGATTGAAAGGTCCTAAAAGCTCATATACAATAAGACTTATCTTGTTAAGAGGATGAAATAGCCCTTCTGTAATTAGTCTAGCCGTTCGATCTTACCCATATGACCCAATTTGGCATGCTATATCAAACTATCATTATATGTAGAAAAAGAAGCACATATAAATGAAAATCAACATCAAGTCTGAAGAACCTCTATGATCAATATCTATAAAAAGATAAAATATTATCTAGATATACAGACAACTGATCCTTAAGGAAACAAAAAACATAACCAAAAGATAATAGGATAAAAATAGAGCATAAATTACACTAAATAGTTCAGACATACAAAATATTATATATAAGCAACATATATCCACTATGCAACCTAATATGATAAGCTCTTACATCAAACACCTGCTTATACAGACCATTCTCAAGAATAATATACTAGATGCCTATTAGAATCTAGTGAAAATCCACATATCTAGCTCAATCTCGTACTATTTGTTTGTTCGCTTCCGTATCTTCTTTGGTTCAGTGCAGTCACGAGCAAGATGGCCTTTTACCCCACAGTTGTAGCACCTGATCTTTATTACATTTCTTTTTCCACTTTGTTGATCTCTCCTCGATTTGGCTACTTTCTTCATTCTGAGTTCTTGTGCACTCTTGTCACCTGCTTTACTTCTCTCTCTGCTTTTAGGCCTCGAAGGCTCGGCTTGGGTCACAAAGGCTAAGAGGCGAGAAGCCTCAATACGCTCTGCCTTCAACTCAAGATAACTAGATGTGTCATCAAAAATCTTAATATTCTCATTGTGAGTTATCAAAAGTTTTGTTTGGCTCCACTGAGGATCCGATAGTGAACGAATCACTACAACAACATGTTGTAGTAAGATCGATTCTAGCATTCCTTAGATTCCTAATTATATTCTTCATTACATGAAGGTGGTCCAACATTGAATGATTTGGATCCTTAGTATACTGCATAAATCTTAAATTCAAAGCACGTTGCTGAAATCTGTCCATACTTGATCTTGAATTGATTCCACATGATCTGTGCTGTTGAAAAACTCTCAAAATCTTTGATCAAATTATTATGCATACTGCTTAGTATTGTAAAACGTGCACAACGATCCTTTTTCAGCCAGTTTTCATAAACTTCTAGCTCGTGATGATGCTATACATAAGTATCAAGTTCTCTGATTCTTTTCTTTGGCGAAACGTCGTTCCTTTTTTTTTGTTCTTTTTTGGCTTCACAGTTCAGCATGACAATGCTAGAGGGCCGACGAAAAGGGGATTCCATATCACCCCGAGGTGAGTTTCTTCTCTTTTTTTTGTCTTTAGTCACAATGGATGTTCTTGATGTTGGAAATCTAGTATATTTTAAAATTTAAAAGCCTTTTGACTTGATAAGTCCATTTATCTGATACGTCGTTCTCAACCGATAGGATAAGTCTCTTTATTTCAACCGGTAGGATAAGTCTTTTTATTTTTCTTTTTGACCAGTCTTTTGACTTATACGTCTCTACATACGTGATAAGTCTTTTATTTTTGTTTGACCTACCATTGGACGTGATCGACCTTTGGACTGAATCGTCATTCCCGTTGGATTGATTCGTCGCTCTCGACCGGTGCTTGCTTTCTTATAAATATTCGAAGCAAGCCGGTGTTTAATTCATTCAAACTTTATGCTTTCTATTCCATCCTTATCTAGATATTCATTCCTCATCCTTATCCAGTCCAGAGATTCATTCTTTTGCTTCTGTTCTTATCCAGAGAGAAGGAAATTATCTCGGTTGTTCATCCTCTTCTGACACTGGTGTGTGCACGCCTATTAGAAGACTCTGTTGTTGTATCCTGGAGGGTAGTCGTGCTCTGATCTTCTGCACCGAGATATTATCTTCGAGAGGCGCGAATCTATTCTTAAGGACAGTGCCTTGCACGCCACAGCATCTTCTCAAATACATTCAAATTCAAATAGATAAGATCATCCCGGGTACTGTCTTTTCCTCAAACTTATCCTACAATCTTAAGAGTAGATTATGGACTCTAATATGGTTGCTGCTACTAAATCCTTTCCCGATACATCCAAGATTGAGAAATTTACTGGTTCCCATTATAAACGTTGGCAAGAGAAATTATTTTCAATATTAGATTTTTATAATATAGCATCTGTTTTGACTGATCCTAAACCTGAGAAAGAGGAGGACCTTCTAACCTGGGAAAAGGCTAACAGAATATGTAGGCATACTATTCTTAGTACTCTATCCAATGAACTATTTGATATTTATTATCCTATTAAATCAGCCTCTGAAATTCGAGAAAGCCTTAAAAGAAAATATATTCTTGAAGATGCCGGTTCTTAGAAATTTGTTATAGGAAACCTTTTTAACTTTACCATGTCAGAAGATAAGGATGTGTCATCTCAGATCCATGCTTTCCATGTTCTAATAGATGACCTTAAAAATGAAAATATTATTCTTCCCGATGCTTTTATTGCTGGTTCCTTAATTAAAAAATTACCTGAATCTTGAAAAGATTATAAGAATAATTTAAAGCATAAAAGAAAGTCTATGTCCCTTGAAGACGTTATTGTGCATATTAGGATTGAAGAACAAAACAGAACCTGAGAAAATATTGAAAAGGTTAAAGAAATGACTAGTAAGGCTAATCTAATAGAGGATGGATCTAGTAAGAAAAAATATAAGTCCTATAAGCCTAAACATAGAAACCATTACAAGAAATATGATAAGAAGCCTCATTTTCAAAGAAGTCAAAATTTTAAGAAGAAAAAGGGATCTTGCTATGTTTGTGGGAAACCAGGACACCATGTTGCCCAATGCAGGTTCAGAAAAAATAATGATGCTCCAGCCAAACTAAAGACTAACTTAATGGTTGGAGAAGATGTGATTGCTGCGGTTGTTAGCGAAGCCAATATTGTTGCACATACAAAGGACTGGGTGATGGATTCTGGAGCCACTCGTCATATATGTGGCAATAGAAATATATTTGCCTCCTATATCCCACTGCCAGAAGGAGAGGAGCAAGTCTTCATGGGCAACTCAAAGTCTTGTTCAGTGATTGGCAAAGGAAAAGTCAATCTAAAACTAACTTCTGGAAAAGTCCTTTCACTTGGAGATGTGCTACATGTGTCGGACATCCGTATGAACCTAATTTCTGTGGCCTTGCTTGGAAAAAATTGTGTGAAAGTGTCATTTAAGTCTGACAAAGTTGTCATGACCAAATTTGGAAATTTCATTGGGAAAGGATATTGTAACCAGGGTCTATTTGTATTAAATGTACTCGAAGTTATGAATGAAAATGCATCATCTTCTTTTGCTTACTTGCTTGATTTTGTTAATCTTTGGCATGGTAGATTAGGACATGTTAATTACTCTTATATTAAAAGAATAAAATAATTAGGTTTGCTAAATAATATGTCAACTTCTTATGATCATGAAAAATATCAAACATGTGTAGAATCTAAATTAACCAAAAGAAGTTGCAAATCTATTCATACAAGAGAAACTGAATTGTTAGAATTAATTCATTCTGACTTGGGAGATTTAAAAGGTAACATGACTAGAAGTGGAAAGAAATACTATATTACCTTTATCGATGATTTTTCTCGTTATGCAATGGTTTATCTATTAAAATCAAAAGATGAAGCCTTCGAAATATTTTTAAAATATAAGGCAGAAGTTGAAAATAAATTAACAATGAAAATAAAAAGACTTAGATCTGATAGAGGAGGAGAATATGATTCTACTCCTTTTAATGATTATTGTGCACAACACGGTATAATTCATGAATTTACTCCTCCTTATTCACCAGAATCTAATGGAGTGGCTGAGAGAAAGAATAGAACACTTAAAGAAATGATGAATGCATTGCTTCTTAGTTCTGGTGCACCCATGAACTTGTGGGGGGAAGCCCTTCTTTCTGCTTGTTTTATTCAAAATAGAATTCCTTATAAGAAAACCAATAAAGCATCCTATGAGTTATAGAATGGTCATTTGCCAAGTTTTAAATATTTAAAAGTATGGGGTTGTTTAGCAAAGGTCTTGCTTCCTGAACCTAAAAAGAGAAAGTTAGGATCTAAAACCTTTGATTGTATGTTCATAGGTTATGTTCAAAATAGTCCTGCAAATAAATATAGTGCAGCCTATAGGTTCTTAGTGATTAAAAGTGAAAATAATATCATGGAACCTAATACTATAGTCGAGACGAAAGATGCAGAATTTTTTGAACATATCTTTCCTATGAAAATCTCCTTAGAAAGACCTTCTAGACCATAAATGGTTGAACCTAATTTAAAGCATGATGACATTCAAGAGTTAAGGAGATCCAAGAGAATCAGAAAGGAAACCAATCTAGGAGATGATTTTTATACTTTTCTTGTTGATAATGATCCACAAACCTATTCTGAAGCAATTTCATCTCCTGATGCTATATTTTGGAAAGAGGCTATAAATAATGAGATAGAATCCATCATGAGCAATCATACATGGGAATTAGTAAGTTTACCCCTTGGAGCTAAAACTATTGGGTATAAATGGATCTTTAAGAAAAAACTAAAGCCTAATGGTTCTATTGAAAAATTTAAGGCTAGGCTGGTTGCAAAAGGTTATTCTCAAAAGAAAGATATTGACTACTTTGATACTTTTGCACATGTGATAAGAATAACTTCTATTAGAGTTTTGATTGCTCTTGCATCTATTCATAAATTGATAATTCATCAAATGGATGTTAAAACTGTATTTCTTAATGGAGACCTAGAAGAAGAAATATATATGGATCAACCTGAGGGTTGTGTTCTTCCTGGTAATGAGCATAAAGTTTGTAAATTAATTAAATCTTTGTATGGCTTAAAACAAGCACCGAAATAATGGCATGATAAGTTTGATAAAGTGCTAGTTTCAAATGGATATCAAATTAATAGTGCTGATAAATGTATTTATTCTAAAGTTGTTAACCATGAATGTGTTATAATTTATTTGTATGTGGACGATATGCTCATATTTGGCACTAATTTTGATATTGTGACTAGCACCAAAATGTTCTTGACTTTGAATTTTGATATGAAAGATATGGGAGAAGCAGATATGATTTTAGGAATTAGACTTGTAAAGAAGTCAATAGTATCATACTTTCACAAGAACATTATGTTGAGAAAATCTTGAAAAAGTTTTCACATTTTGATTGTAAGCCTATGAGCACTCCTTATAATGCTAATTCACAGCTTAAGAAAAATAAAAGCAATGGTGTCTTACAATCCAAATATGCTCAAATTATTGATAGTCTTATGTATTTAATGAACTGCACTCGACCTGACATTGCTTATGCTGTAGAAGACTAAGCAGATATACCCAATGTCCTAACAAGGATCATTGGATTGCATTACTAAGAGTGCTTAGATATTTGAAAGGAACCATGAACTATGGTTTAATGTATTGTAGGACTCCTACAATATTAGAAGGGCATTGTGATGCTAACTGGATTTCAGACTCTGATGAGATGAAATCCACGAGTGGATATGTGTTTATCCTTGGAGGAGGAGCAATGTTATAGAAATCATCTAAGCAAACATGTATAGCTCGGTCTACAATGAAATTCGAGTTTATTTCCTTGGAGAAGGCTGGGACTGAGGCCGAATGGCTCAGGAATCTTTTGGTAGATCTTTCCATTTGGATGAGACCAGCTCCATCTGTGTCTATACATTGTGATTGTCAGGCTGCCATAGCTAAAGCTAAAAACAAAATTTATAATGGGAAGAGTAGACATATACGTCTAAGGCATAATATTGTGAGGCAGCTTATTAATGATGGAGTAATATCCTTGGATTATGTAAGGTCAGAGTTGAATTTGGCCGATCCTCTGACTAAGCCTCTAAGTAAAAAGCTTGTGAGCAATACATCGAGGAAAATGGGATTATACCCAGATCAAAAGTTGAAGTGATGGTAACCCAACCTTCATGAACGGAGATCCCGGAAAGAAGGTTCATATGGGAAAATAATTCACTGGACAACTTGGAGTATACTATCATAATTATTTATATTGTGAAATCCCTTTCTATGGTGTGAGATAGTATTCTGCAGTGTTTAGGTTGAACTAATATGTGAAGTTCTTAATAGATGTCATAGCCTAATTTGGGTGGTATACAAAACTGCAGTGTATACTTGATGATAATTCACCTATATGAGTATGGAGGTGGTGGCCGCTTTCTATGAGACTTGGGTAGGATCTCTAGAGTACTCATGAATATCCAGGTAGACGCATGGCCGAAACGTGTCAACCCGCTTGAACAACCGAAATCTGAGAGATGGAATGTGAGTTATAAGTCAATGATCCAATAAAAGAAGGATTGGTTCATAGAAACTTAGTTTCACCAACCTTTTATGGATTACACTTATTTTCTCTATGCCTGGTTCATAGTCACATAGACACCTTGGCTTATGCATTACATTCTTAAAGTTTCTTCTAAAGTTTATCATCTTTTGAATATTGAAATAGTGGGAGATTGTTGGAAATCTAGTATATTTCAAAATTCAAAAGCCTTTTGACTTGATAAGTCCTTTTATCTGATACGTCATTCTCAACCGATAGGATAAGTCTCTTTATTTCAACCGATAGGATAAGTCTTTTTATTTTTCTTTTTGACCAGTCTTTTGACTTATACGTCTCTACGTACGTGATAAGTCTTTTATTTTTGTTTGACCTACCGTTGGACGCTGATCGACCTTTGGACTGAATCGTCATTCCCGTTGGATTGATTCGTCGCTCTCGACCGGTGCTTGCTTTCTTATAAATATTCGAAGCAAGCCGGTGTTTAATTCATTCAAACTTTATGCTTTATATTCCATCCTTATCCAGAGATTCATTCCTCATCCTTATCCAGTCCAGAGATTCATTCTTTTGCTTCCGTTCTTATCCAGAGAGAAGGAAATCATCTCGGTTGTTCATCCTTTTCTGACACTGGTGTGTGCACGCCTGTTAGAAGACTCTGTTGTTGTATCCTGGAGGGTAGTCGTGCTCTGATCTTCTGCACCGAGATATTATCTCCGAGAGGCGCAAATCTACTCTTAAGGACAATGCCTTGCATGCCACAGCATCTTCTCAAATACATTCAAATTCAAATAGATAAGATCATCCCGGGTACTATCTTTTCCTCAAACTTATCCTACACTTGATTCAGTAGATTTAAGAATTTGTTTTTGGTGTTTGGCATTACACTTTGTAAGATTATGCCATCTTTCTAGCATACTGATGGAGAAAATGGAAAGGAAATTCCAATCAATTTATGCAATTTCAAGATGAACGCATGCTATGATTTAGTTTGTCATATCGTAATTCTTGTACACTGATGCATATCATTTCGCATGGATTTAAAGATCTTCTTGTTTGTCCATAATGGTATTTTTCCCCCTTAATTCTTTGGTTTCTCTGCCTCATCTGTGTTCTGTACTTGTTCTTTGTCGCATTCAAGATTTATATTCATAGCTTTGTAAAGCAATGGCATCTACTTATTGTTGTGTCCAACATTCTCTTGTATTAATTTCAGTGGAGATCTATAATGATTATGGCAAGCTCAATTGTTTGCTCACTAATTGGGTCGCTGTTATCATCGGTAATCCAAATAGTGTGCAGAAACCTGACTTGTTAATTTGGATTACTGGCATTGTCATATTTGCCCAAATCTACTGCCGATGAGCTAACATTTTTGGAAGCTTTTTGGACAAAGATTCACCAGATCGTATTTAAAAGCCTATCTTCATGAGTTAAGTCTTGCAGAGCCATTTATATTGTTTAATATCCATGACAATTTATGAGTCTTGTTACAGGGACTGGTAATCATTTGAAAATATCTCGACTGACTTTGTACTAAAATCATATATGCAGGGAGTTGACTGATGATCATTTTGCTGTTCATTATAGTAATGTCCATGGATTGGACTGATCATAGGTCATAACTGAGCTGCCTGAGCCTTTCTATTCTAGGCAAATCTCAGTTCAATACTGGAATAAGTCTGTGTCTAGCTGGCTTATAAAGTCTCAAGCCACACTCATGTGGTCCCATCCTGTTATTGTGATAATCAATTATCTTTCAAGGAACAAAGGAAAGCTTGCTCTTTTTTGTGGATTTTGGAAAGTTAGCAATGAGAAAATTTGTTTTTCTGCAATTTGAGAAACAAGTGACCAGTTGGTATGCAATCTTATGCATCAGAATAATTTGATGCCTAACCATTTCTGGAATTAAAATGATTTTCCAGTGAAGTTGTATGAATAAAAATGCCTTGCCTTTTATTTAGAGAAATATATTGGACATTCACAAAGGAGTGCAGGACGAAACACCATCTCATAAGAAAGTAATGAATTCAGCCAGGGAATGATGTCATTTACCCTAGATATGGATGGGTCTCACATGGAATGAGGTGGTTCATATATTTCTCTTATATTTATTAGCAGTTTGATATTCAAATATGGACAAACATAGAAGGTCTTGGGTGTCTTTAGGGTACATGGGTGACATTTCCAAATAAGGAGACCAGTGAGTTTTGAGTTCCACTTTTTTCCACTTCTATTATAATGAACAGATTTTCATCTTAGTCAGGGCCTCAGTATAGTTGAGTTTGGCTGGTATAACTCCCTTTTTGATGATTGCCTCAGACTACAAATCTTTTGAATATAAAGCTTTAACATTCCAAACTTGACAATCTAAAAAGCCAACCCAAACATGAAAGTAAATTGTATTTCAGGCTGTATGAAAACAACGATTTCAATTTTAGAGGTAATTGCTGAAGGAATGAAATTAAGATGCTTAGAAGTTAGAATGGCAACAAGTATATAATACTTGTAGCTTATATATAACATGCAATAGCTGACCCAAATAATTGGGAAAAGGCTGGATGATTATGATTTTGTATAATATGAAACAAATTCCTACAAACCTAATATTTCTAGCAATATGATTAAAAGCAAGGAGAGCTACACTTTATCATGTATTAAAGCAGTTTTGTATGGACATCAAGTCTTGGCAACTTTCATACTCGGTGTTACCTGGACACTGCACATTTCTGGTTTCTTGATGTGCTGCACACTTGGATACTTGAAGACACTCCATACTTCAAACTCATCAAGTCTAGATGTTATCATCAATACATGTCTATGTTTGACATCTTTGCATAAAAGTTGTCAAGTCTAAGATACCATTCATCAAAGATCCTATAAACTTTTTAGAAGCTAGGAATAATTGGTCTACCAAACTATCCATTATATGTGTGTGCCGTGCCTACAAGAAACAGATGTTATCTCTGTCAGATTTCTTAATGTTTCTGACGACAGGAGCATTTATTTCATATGCTCTTATCACATCCAAAAATAATCAAGTTTTACTTGACCATTCGTTATGATGAATCTGAATGTATCCAACTAACAACCAGCCTTGCAAAACAGACTAATGGCATAGATTTTAGATGAGTTTTCTAAATTCCATGGCCACTCACCAGCTATCATTACTGGAAAGTCAATAGCAAGAGTTTAGATCTAAATGATAGCATGTTCTGTCATTTTCCTAAATTCTAACTTTTCAGGTTAAACAAATTTTTATTTCTTTTGGATAATTGAAGGATCTTGGTGGATCATCAAGCAGGGATGCTGCTGCAGGGCAAGGTGTGTATTTGGTACTGAGGCTTTATTGGCTGAGCGTTGGAATCCAGGTGAATCTGGTTTTATCATGTACATCTTGTCTTTTTCTAACTATGGATCAATTTAAGGTTCTTTAATGACCTATAAAATAATGAATAAGAACACCAGTCATGGTAGAATTAGAACTTTTTCCTACATTCAACTTCACTTTACTGCTCACTAGCACTACTTGTGTAAGATTACTTCATCAAACCCTTGCAATTTACTTATGATCATATCTTATCTGAGACACAAGCCAGGATATTTCAACATACTGACTCCTTTGTTAAATTTTTCAGGGTTATGTTAAATCTGTTAAATTCTTCATGAAAAAGGTGGCAACATTGTTGCAATTGGAGATGCAACTGGTGCAATGAAAAATCCAAATGGTATTGACTTTCCTGCTCTGCTGGCACACAAAAATGAAGGTGGTGTTCTGAAAGATTTCAAAGGTGTCGATGCTATGGATACGGAGGAGTTGCTTGTGCATGAATGTGATGTTCTCATTCCTTCTGCCTTAGGTGGAGTGCAGCACAGGTTTCAAACATTTATCCTCTATTTATAGCTGTTCATCATCATACCTTCATCTGCCCAAACTCCAAACGGTTGATTCTTATCTAGTGCCACACATGGAATTTAATTCCCTGTTACGTGCTCCAGAATTGTCTTTGTCCAGATCCTGTTGTTTTATAAGATTTCATGTTCACTTGGTGAGTTTGTAACTAGGGTCTGCAATTTTTACATGAATTTTTCCTTCTAAGATACTTGTGATCTTACCTAAAATGTCACAACTTACCAGTTTTATCCCTGAGCAACAATGGTACTGCTTCTCGATTTCAGCATGTGTAACTTTGTTTGAACCAAAATTTATGGATATTTCTCTTGTTTTTGTTCAAATGGTGAAAGGCTGAGTGATAGTTCCTTGTAGAGCTTGTAATCAGGGCAATTACTATCAAAAGTACAATTTTTGCTGATGATTCCATATTTTTTTAAGGGAAAATGCTGCTGATGTGAAGGCCAAGTACATCATGGAAGCTGCTAATCATCCCATTGATCCAGAAGCAAATGAGGTAGCATGCCAATTAAATTATTAGGATAAAGTGTAGCTGTGGTGAATGTACAGAATTCTTGGTTCCCATCTGCACCATCTAAAAAAGGAGTCGTCATACTGCCTGACATTTTTGCAAATGCTTTGGGGGGGGGGGGGGGGGTGTGATTGTGAGAGTTATTTTGAGTGGGTTCAGGTACTTAATGAAAGGCACTCCATTTTATCTACTCAGTTTTCTTTATCCAATTGCTTGTAACATCATAATATCCTTTTTCTTTCATTTTTTATCCTTTTCTTTCCAGAACATCCAAGGATTCATGTGGGACGAGGATATAAGGTAAACTTGGAGCTTCAAGGGTACATGAGAGGTGCTTTTAGGAACATCAAGTCAATGTGTAGGACTCATGACTGCAATCTCAGAATGGGGGTTTCCACCTTGGGGTTGAACCGTGTTGCTCGTGCCGCTCTCCTGAGGGGCTGGGAACCATAAAGGATGTATTCTGATCTCTTTAAAAAAATTCCTATATGTCAAAGAGAGGGAAACAAAGGCTCTGATTCTTACCATTTTCTAGTCTTGGGGTAAAAAAATATATATATATATATCTCAGAGGAGAGTTACTTTGATGAACGAAAGACATTTGTGCTTTTGTTGTAAGTGAAGTCTATGGAAACCATAAGTTAATTGTTGCAGTCAGCTTCATTTTACTTTTAGCTGATGATATGCTAACAAATCTTATAGAAGCCATAAATGCAGTTTGCTTGAAAAATCTCATTCCAGTGTGCTATCAGTGCCATATATATTTAGGTCCAATTCTCATGCTCCAGTATCATCTTGTCTCCACATCAAAACCATGAGGCAATCAATTCAGTCAAGGGAGTTGTTGATGTTAGAAGAAAGATGGGAATGTTATCTCTAAAGGTTCACTTACCATATACACCTGATTCTGATATTTTGCACTGCTCACAACATGGTGTGTTGCTGCTGTCGAATTGGAGCAAACAGTCGGCTTGCTGCCTTCTTCTCTCAACTTTATAAGAAGGGAAATGTTAGGTGACCCACTTGACGTTGATGAGCTTCATAGCGTGCAAGATATTAGCATTAATCTAGAGAGGATAATAGTGATGGAGTTGAACAGAGAATGGCTTGCTTAGCGATGTATTATTGCTCTTGAGTATACTAATAAGATAGGGATCATGCGTTCTAAGCTTTATGGCATCTTAAGAGTGTTGTTAAGATCAATGTTCAAGTCATTGCTTCCATCATGCGTGCTAAGCATTGTATAATCTGATGAACTTTCACGTTTAATCCACTTCTTTATTTCTCTCGGTTAAAGATGGCAAGAGGTTCAACCAAGGGAGTAATGTGTAGTTGTGACGGAACGGGAAAGGGTGCAAAAGAGTTTGTGTGGTCCTCATTTAGCAAACTATGAAAGATTACGTTAGCTTTCCGATGCTGGACACCGATGGTGGACATGAAGAAGGAATTTGCTGTAATTAGATCTTGCTAAAGAATGGATAGTTTGATGCCTCGTCTAAAGCATATGATTTATTTGAGTGAAAGAACATTTGATGGATAACCATAATTGATTGTATCGGGATTGATTATTTTTGAGTAAATTTGATAGATATGGTTCATGTGTTTATGTTTATCTACTACTCTTTCTTAGAGGGAATTTGAGATTTTATTTATGGAGGATGTATTCATGCATGGAAAAGAGTAGTATCAAATATTCATGCGACTGCAATCCAATAAAATGTCAAAATGGGATGGAGACAAACCTTTCACCACAACGAATCAACGGCCATGGGCTGTGGGTTCGAGCCATCTGCAAATCAAGGGCCATGGGAATCGTACATCACCGATTTTTCATTTTTATACTGATGATTTCATCTGTTATTTTTTTAAAAAAAAAAATTGAAATCATGAGTGATTTCAGTATACTGATGATTTCAATTATTTTATTATTTATTAAATAAAATTAGTTTAATAATCTGATTTATAATTTTTTTAAATAATTATCAATTATACTAACGATTTATTTTTTTTTTTAAATTCCTTTCTCTCCTCCTTCGTTGCCACGTTCTGCCATGGCCGATCTTGGCCTCATCCCTCCCTCCTATTCCTCGTCATCGGATCCCACCTATGCTTCCATCTGTCCAACCTCCATCATGGTCCAAATCTGGCCTCCTTCCACTTACTTCGATCCATCTCCTTCTACCATCTATTAGATTAGATTTCAAAGGTTTAAGTATTGATGAGGGATAAAATCATCATTATGTTAATATCTATACACGTAGCAAAAAGGTTATGATCACTTTCAATTTTTGCCTACCAGACGTCGTGTTCGAAAAAAGAAAAAATCGTTTCGTCTTGCAAGGCCGAGCCATCTCTCCATCCTAGCAGAGCCAAGCTACTTCCTTGTCTCGACAGGGCCGAGCCATCTCTCCATCCTGGCAGAGCCGAGCTACTTCCTCATCTCGGCAAGGCCGAACCATTCTCATGCCTCGGCAGGCCCAGAGTAGCCAAAAGCCAAATATGACCCTCTGGCCATGTCAGCTCTCGTCGCCTCAAAAGGAAAATCGAACCAGGCACAGTGTCACATGGCCAATTTATCAGACTACAATTATTTCTTGTCACGGCCTTGTGCGGCGCTAGACTTCTCCAAATCCAGCTAGCCTATCCCACTCAAGACATATGAAGTAAAGGTAATTTCATTATGAATTCTCAAGATACATACACACACTCGACCCGCCCCAAGGTCTTTGCCTAAATGGTGTGTGTCTTGCCGAAAGGCAACAGGGCTACATATAAGCCTTGCGGTGGACAATTCCCCCAACCGCTGGGACTTTGAAATCCTTGGCAACCGAAACCCCGCTCAGGCCTTCGACCAGCCACGTACCCAACCGTCTGAGCCACGCGCATGCCCGTGCCTTGCGTTCGCGCTCCGAGCAACGATCCGCTGAATCATCTGACTATGTGAGCCATGCGCCCATCCAAGCCTTGCGTCCGTACTCCGAGCAATGGTCCGCTCCAAGTCATCCGACTATGTCCGGCATGCGCCAAGCCGTGCCTTGCATCCGTGCTCCGAGCAACGGTCCGCCCAGTCATGCACCACATCATTCGACCTTTGCCACGTCAGGGGGGCCGTCTTTTGCCATGTGGACTTCATGGTCATCCCTTGCCGGCGCAAGAGATGCTAAGGCCACGCCCATTTGGAGCCGTGGCCATGCCCAAGACCCATCCTTGCCTTGGAGCATCCTACGAGTACCTCTCCCCACCATTTTTGCACAGCCTCCAGCCTTCTGCCACCCTAAGGGTTCCAGCAATTTGAGCAGCATTGTGGCCTGGGCCTCTGGCCCTGTACGTGCCGACCCAGCATTTTCCCCGCTCAGCCATGGTCCGGCGCGGCCATGACGCACGCCCAATCCTCTTGCGCGGCTTAGGCCCTGCACGTCCATGGGCGCACGCGGCCAAGGCCCTCGCGGCCAAAGCACGCGCGCGGCCATGGCCCTACGCGGCCAAGGCCCACGCGGTCAAGGCCCGCACGGCCAAGGCGCTGCATGGCCATGGGCGCACGCGGCCAAGGCCCCGCACGGCCAAGGGCTGCGCGGCCGTGGCCCTGCGCGGCCATGGCCCTGCACATCTAAAATTTATGATCTAATTTAATTAGATCCAACCTTATGTATATTTGAAAACCATGAGTTAAATCAGTTTCAAAAATTGTATACGATTAAAATTTCTATCAGAGCCTGGATTTTATATTTTTTTAATTTAACTTGATTCATATATAATCTAAATTTAAATTAAATTGATAAAAATTGATCTGACCTGACCTAACTTGGGCCAAATTTCACTAAAGTCTAACTTGGCTTGACAAAAAGTAAACACAATCAAATATTACTAAAATCGATCCAAAAATTGTAATTATATAAATCTCTGTCATATCATTTTGGTTATCTTTACCAATTCACCAAATGAACTGTCATTTAAATTAATTCTTTCTTTTTTTCATCTCAATAAATATATGCTTATATATCTATTTTTATTTAATTATATTTAAAATACTCATAATTTATTATTTATTTTGATAATTTTTTATTTGTAATATTCTCAAATATAGTAATATATTTTGAAAATCATAAATTTAATAATAATCAATTACTTGGATAAAATTTAAAAATTATGAACAAAAATTTAAATTAAATTGGTTTTTTTAGTTTTATTTAAGCTTTTCAATGGTTTTAAAATAAAAGAATAGATAGATATGCAAGCATAACATGATCTAATCCTGATTCGAACCTGGATATTTTTAGTTGGGTTTGGACTTTGGATCATATTTGTTTCTAACCTGATTCGATACAAATGATTCATTGGGTTCAAAAATTTTATCTAAGGTTAACTCAAATTAATTTAACCAATAAATAAACTAGGCTTAGATTCAAAATCAGTTGACTGGATCGAGATCAAAAATATCCCAATTTGATCTAATTGCTTATACTTGTTGAGAGAGGATGGAGTTAATATGATATGGGGTTAAATTGTTGTCCAAAGCATCAGAATGAAATCGTTCTAGCATTCAAAACAGAGAAGCTTAAGACACCTTTGATTTAAATGTTGGGATAGAATGAGATGATAAAGTATCATTCAAACAACCCTTCAAATGTCCTCGAAATTGAAATAAAATTAAAAACTTTTTTAATGAAAGATAATAAAGGTTAAAGAGAAAAGAAATACGTGATGTTCGCTTATGCGTTAATTCAACCAACATGTTCAATCTTATTGGTTTATGGGATAAGGTCCTTTGGTGGTGCGGACATCAAAGTTCAAAAGAGGCTTCGATCTAATCAGTATGGCTTTAATTCTTTCATATGTTCTATAAATAGAGTAATAATTTTACTTCTTTGAATTTGAGTCATATAATTAAAGTTGATTTATTTTAATTTGGGTTCTTGAGTCCAAGTAGGATCAAATTAGTTTGTATTTAGTGAGTTTAGTAGTTGAATCTAAGAGAGGTATGGAATTGGGTTCAAGGTAAGCAAGTAAGCTTGAAGATTGAATGCATTCAATCACTCCAACAAATCAATCCAAGATGGATGCCACTTCAGCAAGTATTATTGGATGTCATATCAACCTCTTGGTATACACCTCATCAAGCCACATCATCACATGCCACATCACTAAGAAAAATTCAAATTCAAAGGAGCTACCCACTTTTCTCTCCTCTTCTTAAGCTTAGTTATAAGTTGTTTCAATCCTCCACTCTTATAGCTAGCTTAGGTTGCAACTTCCCATACAAAGCTCCATAAAATTCAAATTTTTAAAAGTCCCTTGGAGGCTTATAAATACTACTCCAAGCTCTCTTGTAAAGATAATTTATGATGATTGAAAGTTGAGTTTATTTTCTTCCATTTGTGTTGGCAAATGTCCTCCGAGAGGGAGTGGGTGAGAGGCCCTTAGCTACTTCAAGAAAGTCATCTCCATGCCAAAATCCATTAGCCATTCTCCATTTCATTCTACCATCACATCCCATCTTCCAAAGTGCAAGAAAACTCCATAAAGAAGGCCGGCCAAGCTACCTTAAATCCACCAAGCTTCATTTTAATTCTAACCTTCCCTTTCTCTTCTTTCATTTCATTAATACTCCATCAAATTTTTATGTTCTTAACTTTAATTTGGTTTGTGTAGGATCCCCAAAAATTTTAGATTCCAAAGAAGAAGGTCTTCCGTGACAAGAAACAGATATAAGAAGTCCTGCAACTAGAGGAATCTCCTTGTCATTCAAAAACTTCATCCTTGAGTGTAAACCTTTCAATCTTTGATATATTAATGGCCGGGTACCCCTCTTTCAACATTTTTGATCTGAAATATTAGAGTAACTAAGCCCTAGCCTTTGTAGTTTCTCTTAGCTACAAAGATCCTTTCTCTTTACTATTTTAAAGGATTCTCATCGAAGTCTAGTTTAACATGCAAATTCCTTCATGAAAATTTCTTCTCTTTTACATGAAAATGTAGCCTAACTTCACTTTATTTTTTATTTAATTATTACTATCTTCTCCTAAATTGCATCATTCCACTTCATCCCTCATCAAATTGATATCAGAGTATAGTAGGTTAAGGCATATTTTCTCATTTTCTTCATTTTCTGTTATTTTCTGTAATTTCTGCATATAGAACATAGGGCTGAAATTTCATTCATTTAAGGATGGATTCATGGAGTTCTTTCCTACTCATATGAATCTTAGCTCATATTAGACTCTAAAATTAAGTCGTGCCAATTCAAACCAGATCTGAAAATTTTTTCAAAATATTTCAGATCTAAGGCTTTTTTTAACATTTGCATAAGTGTTCATAACTTTAATTCTAGGTTTCATGCCTCCTGAACGAGGTATACTTTTCAAAACCCAAAAAGGTATACTGTCCGTCCATAGGAATAATGAGCTATGGCCGGATGTGAGGTCTTCTATTAAATGTTTAATGTGCTAATGCTTGCTTGATGAATGTTGCAAGTATGTGTCAAGTGATTGCATGATTGCATGAAAGTTTTCTTTCTAGCACATTAGACACCTAAATTTTAGCCACATTTTAAATTTGAAGATTTCCTCTAAGAAAACTTAGAATTTAAAATTTAAAATTTAAAATTTGAATTCTGAAGTTTAAAACGTAAAATTTAAATTTGAAATTTAAATTTAAATTTTGAATTTTGAATTCTTGTTTAGTTAGTTATAACTTGTTTGAAGTTACATTCTTAATTAGTATAGCAATATTGCTTTGTTGCATGCAATCATTTGCATAATCTATCTTAAGGGCACTCCCGTCACAAGATAAGGGAAGGATTTCATCATCTTTTCTTAGCCCAAAAACCACAATCCTTCATGTGCGAACCCAAGCCTCTAACTAAAAGAAAGTAGTAATCTAATTTGCTCTAGTGAGCTAGGGACACCCACAAAGTCAGATTCGAACCAGTGTCAAGTTAATGTAGACATCTTTTTTGTGTGTGCTTGTGCATTTAGTGTATACAGCAAGTGGTTCAGGGACAAGAGCCCGAAGGAAGGTAGGCTGATCTGCTTACCTAGCCAATTTTAATTGGTGTCTTTGGCAAGCAACGAGGAACCTTTACCAACCTTATACTTACCTGGCCAGGTACAAAATTACTACAGTCTCGATTGTCACCTTGACTAAACATCTGGTTTGGGCTTCTAGGTCCAGCACACCCTAGAACGAGTCCATTTGCATTGTATGACAATTAGATCAGGGATCCCATACCAGCACAATCCAGGTCAACCCAATGTAGCCATGGACCCAAATCTAGAAGCTTTAATGAGGACTATGACTAAGCAGTATAATCAATTAAACACTAGGTTTGACTAGATGCAATAAAGGATTGATTCCTTAGAAGAATCCCATATGACTCCTCCTGAGCCTCAATCACTCAGAATGACACCCCTGAATCCTAGAGTCCAATGTCCTGAACCTATTGTTGAATCCCACCAAAGAAGACCTCATTATGACTACATTGATCAAGATGAAAGAGCCCTTAGGAGTATCCGACTTGATGCACCCACTTTTGATGAAGACCTAGACCCTAAGGTGTACATAGATTGGGAGGAAGATATGGACCAATATTTTAAATGGAATGAAATGTCAGAGGATAAAAAGTTTAAATTTGCCAAGCTTAGGCTAATCCGACAAGCTAGGTTGTACTGAAAAAATGTTGAGCGACTGTGTAGGCAAAGAGGAGATATGCCAATAGATACTTGGAGAGCCATGAAAATCAAGCTTAGGGAGAAGTACCTACATATTTCCTATAAGCAAAGGTTACTGGACTAATGGCAACGGCTAAGTCAAGGGAATAGGCCTGTTTCAGAATACATTACTAAGTTTGATGAATATGTTATATGATGTAGTATTGTTGATCAGAAGCTATAACCCTATCCAGATTTAGAGCCGGTTTAAGGAAAGAGATTCAGATAGAACTGTTCCTTAGAGAAGTCCATAACTTAGAACAAGCATACCAGGTAGCTAGAGACTTTGAAAGATTTTAAAAGTACCATTTATCCGTCGGCCTGAACCCAATAAGATGAGTTTCCCAAGCCAAAAGCCTAATCCAAGCTAGACTCACTTTAGCCAACCCATATCCAATACTCCTTTAGTTCAAAAGATTGATAAAGGAAAGAGTCCAAAAATTCAAAGGAGTAATACTCAAAACATACACTATTTCAAATGTTATAAGGTAGGTCATCATGCAAGTCAATGTCCTACTAGAGCCTTGCATATAGGAGAAGTAAAGGAGGAAGTTGATTAATCAATTGAGAATTTGAAAGAAGAGATTTATGAAGCAGAAGTGAATCTAGCTGATGAGTATGATAGAGATGAAGAAGTTTTAGACTCGTTTGAGTTTTTAGGAGTTGTTAGAAGTATCTTGACCTGGACCAAAGAGCAGAAAAACTGGCGTAGGACTAACATCCTACAAACTTTTATCAAAATAAGGAAGAAAGCATGCAAAATCATTATAGATAGTGAAAGTTATGTCAATGCAATTTCAACTAATACTGTTAAGAGTTTAGAATTACCCACTGCTTTCCATCCCAACCCTTATAAGGTTTCCTGGATAGATTCCACTTCGATACCGATAAAGTTTAGATGTCAAGTTTGTCAAATTTAGGTTTTGTTCTCAATACCCTTTTTGTGAGGGTTGCTCACTTTATATAAAAGTTGTCGGACTAATTACAAGACTAAAAATCAGCCATTACATAAGATACACATGATTATGTAAGGTAAGAATAAATGTCTATCAATTCTATGCATATATACAATACTCTACACTTATGGCAATGATGCTGATTTTCTGCCTAAACAATTCTCCCCTTGATGCGCCCTTAGTTAGCCAATTTGAATTTCAAAATTTAAATTCAAACTTCCGCTTAACTGGTCCTTTAGCTCGCCAAATTAGTCATGAAATCTGTCGTTTTTGCATATCAAATCAGCCTTGGAATCTGCCATTTCTGCGCACCAAATCAGCCTTGGAATCTACCATTTCGGCTCCCTTGACTAGCTATTAATTCTACTAATATCCCCCCTCAAATTGATGCTGGGCGATTGAGAAGCATCAATTTGTCAATTAAGAACTAATGTCGGGGATGAGAGAGAGACTTGGTGAAGATATCAGCAGTTTGGTGTTCAGTAGAAATGTGTGGAAGAGTAATCTCCTGACGAGCAAAAGCTTCACGAATGGAATGACAATCCACTTCAATATGTTTGGTGCACTCATGAAAAATAGGATTGGCAGCAATTTGAATAGCACTGGTATTATCAGCATGAAGAGGAGTAGGAGTAAGCTGTGGAACACTAAGTTCGCCTAACAACCCTCGAAGCCATATAATTTTAGAACAAGTAGATGACATAGCCCGATATTCAGACTCGGTGGATGACTTCGATACACGAGCCTGCTTCTTACTCTTCCAAGAAATGAGGGCGTTGCCAAGAAACATACACCAACCCGTAACAGAACGACGAGTATTCGTACAACCAGCCCAGTTGGCATCACTAAAACCCTTCAACTGTAAAGAATTCTCAGAGGAAAAAAATAAGCCATGACCAGATGTCCCTTTGAGATATCGAAGAAGATGACGGACAGCGGCCAAATGTGTCTGGCAAGGAGCCTGCATAAACTGACTGACCTGCTGAACAGCAAACGAAATATCAGGTCGAATAATGGTCAAATAATTTAAACTGCCCACCAGCTGCCGATACATTGAAGGATCATATAAGAGATCACCATCCGCCTGACGCAATTTTAAATTGACCTCCATAGGTGTAAGAACCGAATTTGCATCTTGAAGGCCTGCTAAAGAAAGAAGTTCTTGGGTGTACTTATGCTGATGTAAGAGCATGCCATTTGGGCAATGGTGAACCTCCAGTCTAAGAAAATACCTCAGTGGACCAAGATTTTTCATATGAAATGAAGATTTGAGACGCTGTTGGAGCTGCTCAATTAACTGGAGATCAGATCCAGTAATCACAATATCATCGACATACACAAGAAGTATAACAATCCCAAGGCTAGTCTTGCGAAAGAATAGAGAGGAGTCATACTGACTCTGAGAAAAAGTGAAATCCAGTAGAGTAGTACAAAACTTCTCAAACCATGCCCGCAGAGCCTGCTTCAAACCATACAGAGATCGCTTTAAGCGATAAACCTCAACAGAAGAGGAAGGAAACAAGCTAGAAGGAGGAGACATAAATATTTCTTCCTTCAGATCACCATGTAGAAATGCATTCTTCACATCCATCTGTTGAAGATACCATCCTTTCGAAACAGCAATGGCCATGATAGTGCGGATAGTAGTCATTTTGGCAATGGGAGTGAATGTTTTTTCATAATCAAGCCCATACTCCTGTCTATTTCTGAGTGCTACTAGACAAGCTTTATATCTTTCAATAGATCCATCAGCACGTAGCTTGATGGTGTAGACCCATTTACACCCAATAAGTTTAACTCCAGCAGGACAAGGGACGATGTCCCAAGTGTGATTGTCCTGAAGAGCCTGAATTTTATCCTGCATAGCTTGGCGCCAACACTCTTGAGTAGAAGCTTGAGAATAAGACTTAGGCACAAAAGTAGTATCAAGAGTAGCCTGAAGAGCCGAAGAAGAAAAACCATACCAATCTGGGGGCTGAAAAATCCTAGTAGATCGTCGTGGCTCATGCAAGACAGGATCAGGTGGCAGTTCAGAGGAAGGAAGAGGCAGTGGGCGATGTCGCTGATACACGATATCGGGCTTAGAAGGAGTATGAGATACATCATCAAATGCAGGAAGTGAAATAAAGGGAGAAACAAGATTAGTACGAGATGGAAAGAAATATTGATTTTCAAAGAAAATCACATTGTGAGAAATACGAAGCTTGTTAGCATCCGCATCATAACACACAAATCCTTTATGAGAGTTACTATAACCAAGAAAAGCACACTGAACAGATTGGGCAGAAAGCTTGTGACGTTCAATGGAAGGTAAATGAACAAAACAAATGAAACCAAATACATGCAAATAATTATAATTGGAGAAACACCAAACAAATGAGAATATGGAGAATCAAGATGCAAGGTAGGAGAAGGTAGACGATTAATCAACTATACAGCTGTAGATAATGCTTCTACCCAAAATCTAGAAGGTACAGAAGATTCAAGCATCAATGTACGAACAACATCTAAAAGATGTCTATTCTTACGCTCGGTGATGCCATTTTGTTGAGGGGTGTAAGGACACGAACATTGAGAAAGAATACCCTTCTGTTGAAAAAAAGATTGAAAATCATGAGACATGTATTCTCCCTCAGAATCTAAACGGAAGATCTTAATACAGGTAGAAAATTGAGTTTCTACATAGGCAACAAAAGTTTTGAAGGTTGAAAACACATCAGCTTTAGAACGAAGAAAATAGACCCACATGAAACGACTATAATCATCAATAAATGTCACAAAATATCGGTATTGAGCATGAGAAAGAACAGGACTCATACCCCAAACATCAGAATGAATAATATCAAAGCATGTAGAAGTACGACAACCTTGTAAAGGAAAAGGTAAAGATTTGCTTTTTCCTAGTTTACAAGGAGCACAATCAAAAGGCAAGGAAGAAAACTCATTTGTATTACTCAAATAACCATGTTTCATAAGATGTGTCAAAATTACAGAGTTGGGATGACCCAATTTCTTATGCCAAAGATGGCTATTATTATTAGCAATAGCAGAATAACCAACAAAATTTGAATGAGGAACGAAAAACGACTGAAGAGGAAAAAGACGTCCCACTTTAGGCCCCTTCGCTATCTCCTGTCCCGATGCTTGATCCTGCACACGACAACCAGAATGATCAAAATGAATAGAACAACTATCTTCTACTAATTGTCCAACAGAAATGAGATTGGCAGATAAATTAGGAGACACAAAAATATCAGTAAAGGAAGACCCCATATTTCCAAGTGCAGTAATGGGAAGAGTACTGCCATCTGCAATCTGAATATGTTGCTGACCATCATACTTACGAACATCTTGTAAAGCTGCCAAACTTTCAGTCATGTGATTGGAAGCTGCAGAGTCAATTAACCAAGGAGAAGGAAGGAGATGTTTCTTGCCTTGGAGACCAAGAGCAGAAAGGGCAGAAATAATCATCTGTTGAACCTGCTCGGGCGTAATGTTGAAAGAAGAACTTGGAACTGTGGGCAGAGTGGAAGACATAGGCACAGAAGCGGACTGAACAGTAGTATGAAAAATAGGAGCAAATTTATTCTGAGGGCATATACGATAATCCTTAAGGATATGACCCTCCTTCTTACAATAATTGCAGAATTTCTTGCTGCAATATTTTGCAATATGCCCAATTTCCTTGCAACTATAACATTGTGGTGGAGATCTAGATCGTCCTTTGCTTTGAGCAGCGTATGCCATATTAACCATCTCAGAACCACCAGTGTTTTGATCAAGGCCAAGCTGTGAGGCAAGACGTTGTGCTTCACGCAAGAGTTCACCCAAGCAATCCTCCAAAGAGGGGACAGGTGTGCGATTGATTAACCCAGCTCGTGCACTTTCAAACTCAGGTCTGAGCTTCATCAAGAATTGATCCCCTGGCTCTCAGAATGAACCGCTTGTAGTGCTGCCAAAGCTTCTTTGGGAACCTGAGAATGCACCAATCCAGAATAATCACTCCATAAATTAATAAAACTAGAATAAAATTGCTCAATAGAAAGATTCCCCTGGCGATAGTTTCCAATGTCTAACTCCAATTGAAACTTTCGGGAAGAATTATTTTGATAATAAATTTGCTGAAGGTAATCCCACATTTCTTTAGTAGTGAACCTACGAAGATTATTGACCATATGAGGTTCAACAGAGCTGTGTAGCCAGGAAGCAATTTTAGCATCCTTGCTTTCCCATAAACTAAGCTCCTTGGAATCAGTTGGAGCCTTAGAAGACCCATCCAAATGACCCCATAACTCCTTTCCTTTCACAAACATCCTGAACTGGAATTCCCAACTGGTGTAGTTCTTGCCATTAAGGCGAATAATAGAATTTTCTCCAGACATAATAAAAAATTGACAGAGTAGAGAAATCACAAAAGTTACTCTTCAGAATCTATCGACAGCTACCAAGCAACAGAAAAAAAAAAAAAAAAAAAAGATCCGACAGTCACCAAGAAACCCTCAAGAAATCAAGAATTCAAACAAGCCAAGAGAAAACCACGAAAATAATTTGTGGTCACCAAGAAACCCTCAAGAAATCAAGAATTCAAACAAGCCAAGAGAAAACCACGAAAATAATTTGTGGCTCTGATACCATGTCAAATTTAGGTTTTGTTCTCAATACCCTTCTTATGAGGGTTGCTCACTTTATATAAAAGTTGTCGGACTAATTATAAGGCTAAAAATCATCCATTACATAAGATACACATGATTATGTAAGGTAAGAATAAATGTCTATCAATTCTATGCATATATACAATATACTCTACACTTATGGCAATGATGCTAATTTTCTGCCTAAACAATTCTTCCCTTGATGCGCCCTTAGTTAGCCAATTTGAATTTAAAATTTAAATTCAAAACTTCCGCTTAACTGGTCCTTTGGCTCGCCAAATCAATCATAAAATCTGTCATTTTTGCATATCAAATCAGCCTTGGAATCTGCCATTTCTGCGCACCAAATCAGCCTTGGAATCTACCATTTCTGCTCCCTTAACTAGCTGTTAATTCTACTAATAAAGTTCAGGTGCAATTCCAATCGTACCTAAAGAAAGTTTGGTGTGACATATTCCAATGGGGGTTAGTAGCATTATTCTTGGCAGACCTTGGTTATATAGTCATGATGCTACTTTATTTGGTCGATCTAATTCTTGTTCCTTTAATTTTAATGGAAGGAAGATAGTTATAAACCCTTTTCCACCCAAAGACAATATTAAAAGAGGGTCTAGTAACTTGAAGAAAAAGAAACAGGGGTTTCATTTGATGAATGATAAAGACTTAGAAAAGAAAATTAATGAAGGTTCATCAATTTGGATCCTATCAATCCAGGAAATCTAGAACCAACCCCAGAAGGAACAACCACAAGAAGTAAAAGAAATTTTAAGGGAGTTTCAAGATGTCTTCCCTGAAGATCTACCTGATCACCTTCTACTACTCAGGGATATCCAACATGCCATAAATTTAGTCTCTGGTGCTACATTACCAAATCTACCACATTATAGGATAAACCCTAGTGAGCATGCTGAGTTACAAAAATAAGTTGGAGAACTCCTCCAAAGGTATTCATTAGGGAAAGTTTGAGTCCATATGTCATACCCGCATTATTGACCCCTAAGAAAGATGGCACTTGGAGGATGTGTGTAGATAGTCGTGACATTAATAAAATCATAACTAAGTACAGGTTTTCTATACCCCGTTTAGACGACAAGTTAGATATGATGGCTGGTGCAACAATATTTTCAAAGATTGACCTTAAGAGTGGCTATCATCATGTTAGGATTAGACCTGGGGATGAGTGGAAAACTGCGTTTAAGACCAAGAATGGTCTTTATGAATGGGTAGTGATGCCTTTTGGACTGTCCAATACTTCTAGCACCTTTATGAGAATTATGAACCAAGTCTTACGATTATTTATAGGAAAGTTTGTCGTAGTTTACTTCGATGACATTCTTATATATAGCAGGACCCAGGAGGATCATTTAAACCATTTGAAGCAAGTACGTTTAGCTCTTAGGGAGAATAGTCTCTACATAAACTTGAAAAAGTGTAATTTTCTCACTAATAGAGTCATCTTCCTAGGTTTTGTTGTCACACCTGATGGAGTTTCTGCTGACCCCGAGAAGATTAAGTCAATTGTAGAGTGGCATGTGCCAAATAATGTTCATAAAGTACAAAGTTTTCATGGCCTAGCTACTTTCTATAGAAGATTCATTCGAGGGTTTAGCACATGGTTGCACCAATCATGGATTGCATTAGGAAGGGCCATTTTGAATGGACCAAAGCTGCTAATAGGGCCTTCCTAGACATTAAGAAGAGGATGACACAATCACCTATCTTAAGACTACCTGATTTTTTAAGATTTTTAAGATGGCTTGTAATGCCTCTAGAGTAGGTATTGGTGGAGTTTTGAGCCAAGAGAATCATCCTATAGCCTTTTTTAGTGAAAAGTTGAATGAGGCTAAATTAAAATACTCCACCTATGATAAGAAACTTTATGCGGTAGTCCAGGTTTTAAGGTATTGGAGGCATTACCTTTTACCACAGGAGTTTGTTCTTTACTCTGATCATGAAGCACTCTGGTTCCTCAATTCTCAGAAGAAACTGAACCCTAGGCACGGTAAGTGGGTAGAGTACATTCAGGCGTATACCTTTATGTTGAAACACTGTGCCAAAATCAAAAACCGTGTAGTCAACACCCTAAGTCATTGATCCATATGTTTGACATCAGTCACCACTGAAGTCATAGGATCGATAGGTTGAAGGAAGAATACCCCAATTGTCCTGACTTTAGTGAAGTTCATCAAACTCTGCAACATGGACCATCTAGCTTATTTAGCGATTATACTCTACATGATGGTTTTCTTTTTAAGGACAATAAGCTTTACATCCTACGAACATCGATTAGAGATTTCTTAGTGTGGAAAATTCATGCTGAAGGATTGGCTGGCCACTTTGGATGAAATAAGACCATATTAACTATTGAGGAGCAATTTTACTAGCCAGGCCTTAAGAGACATGTAGCCAATATTGTTGTTCGATGTAAGACGTGTGCTATTGCCAAACATCAAAGGCAGAACATCGGATTATACACCCCTTTATCTATGCTTGAGTATCCATGGCAGTATCTTAGCATGGACTTTGTTTTAGGATTGCCCAAGACCCTTAGGAAACATGATTCAATCTTTGTAGTGGTCGACAGATTTTTAAAGATGGCCCATTTTATACCCTGTTCTCAAACTTTTGATGCCTTTAGGGTAGCCAAGCTTTTTCTCGATCAAGTAGTCAAATTGCATGGGTTACCTAAGATCATTGTTTTTGATAGGGATGTTCGTTTCATGAGTTACTTTTGAAAAACCCTTTAGCACCTACTAGGAACAAAACTGAACTTCTCAACTGCTTACCACCCTCAGGCTGATGGATAGACCAAAGTAGTAAACAGAAGTCTATGAAACTTATTGAGGTGTCTTGTAGGAGAAAGTCTTAGAAACTGGGATCTACTATTACCTCGTACTGAATTCGCTTACAACAGCTCAGTCAATAGGATTACTGGTAAAAGTTCCTTTGAGATTATCCATGGTTATAAACCTAGGAAACTGATGAAGCACCAAGGCGTAGGAGCGCACGAATTTGGGACAAAGCGGGAGGAAGCACATTGGACCCACTTGATGCTACTAGTTGATCCTTATAATGTATTTCATATTATCTTATCTTACCTTTTGTCATGTTGGTATGGGTCTTTTGTTATATTTGTATGGTTTTGTTGGGTCATGGGTATTTTGGTCATTGTGGGAGTCCATATAAAAAGGATGTATGGATGAGCTATGGTTTTTTATCTTGGACATTTTGGGAGCTCTTTGAGAGTTCTTGTGGTGGCTTGAGTTTGTCTTCATCGGCGAGCTTGAGATCGGTAGCGGCGTAGCAATACGGTGTCTACTTGGGCTGGCAAGGGGGTAGGTTTATTTCCGAGTTAGAGAGATCAAACCACAGGCTGTAGTGGGGAGATCTCATCTTTCTTTACTGCTGTATTTTTCTTTGTTTTGGAGGCTTGTAATATGTGGGATTTGTTGGTTATTGAAGCGGTGTTCTTCATTGTTGTCAAATCTGGTTTGTTCATGTTAGATCTCATTTTGTGCTTGATCTTGATGTGGAAACCCTCTCAAATCTGTGTGAAGTGTGCAAGGAACTAAGGGTAATTATTGGTGCGGTCATAAGCTTTCTTCCACCTCCCGAACAATATCTAAAAATAGTGGTAAGGATCGAAGGACTAAATCTTTACTCACAAAGGGAACAAATTCTGGGTGCACTCCAGATGTTTGATCAAATTTCTGAACTAGATTTTGTGAGGTTGAAGGTTGTTGAACCCATTGTTATGGAGCCCAAGTGAGGGAACTCAATAGAAACATATCAACCTCATTCCATTACCCACTCATGCACGAATGTCTAAGTCCGCTGAGTCATATGCATAGCATATTAAGGAATTGCATAAGAAGATTAGTAAGAAAATTCAAATGAGCAATGAAGTCTATAAGCATATGGCCAATTCACGTAAACGAATGAAAGAATTCAATATAGGAAACTTTGTCATGGTTAAACTTAGACCTGAAAGGTTCTCGCCGGAAACTATGAAGAAACTGCATGTCCGGAGAGCTGGACCTTTCAAAGTATTAAAGAGAGTTAGATCTAATGCATATGTGTTAGAGTTACTACCAGATTATGGCATTAATTCATCATTTAATATTTCTGATATGAAAGAATACAAAGAGCCGGCATTAATTCCTAGTGAGCCTTTTGGATCTTACCCAGCCTTTGAGAGTGAAACCCTACCTGAGTGTCTACCAGCAATTCAGCAAAAGCGGAGAGATAGGATTGAACGTATCTTGGATGACCAGGCAATTATCACCAAAAATAAGGGCTATCAACGTTATCCGGTTCGATGGCAAGGAAGGCCAAAATCCAGGATTTCTGGATCACTCGAGAGGATCTACAGCAAATCAATCCAGACCTGCTAGAAAGGTATCAAAGTCAGACCAGTTCTTACTCGACAGGGTCGAGTTCATTCCATCCCGGGAGAATTGGTGCGGACACCAAAGTTTGAAAGAGGCTTCGATCTAATTTAATGTGGCTTTAATTCTTTCATGTGTCCTATAAATAGAGTTATAATTTTACTTCTTTGAATTTGAGTCATGTAATTAAATTTTGGTTTATTTCAATTTGGGTTCTTGAGTCTAAGTAGGGTTAAATTAGTTTGTATTTAGTGAGTTTAGTAGTTGGGTCCAAGAGAGGTATGGAATTGGGTTCAAGGTAAGCAAGTAAGCTTGAAAATTGGATGCATTCACCACTCCAACAAATCAATCCAAGGTGGATGACACTTCAGCAAGCATTGTTGGTGCCATGTCAATCTCTTGGTGTACACCTCATCAAGCCCTTCACCACATGCCACATCACTAAGAAGAATTCAAATCCAAAGGAGTCGTCCACTTTTCTTTCCTCTTCTTAAGCTTAGTTAGAAGTTGTTTCAACCCTCCACCCTTATAGCTAGCTTAGGTTGCAACTTTCCATGCAAAGCTCCATGTAATTCAAATTTTCAAAAGTCCCTTGGGGGCTTATAAATACTACTCCAAGCTCTCTTGTAAAGACAATTTATGATGAATGAAAGTTGAGTTTATTTTCTTCTATTTATATTGGCAAATGTCCTCCGAGAGGGAGTGGGTGAGAGGCCCTTAGCTACTTCAAAAAATTCATCTCCACGCCAAGATCCATTAGACATTCTCCATTCCATTCTACCATCCCATCCCATCTTTCAAGATACAAGAAGACTCCACAAAGAAGGCCGGCCAAGCTACCTCAAATCTGCCAAGCTTCATCTTAATTTCAACCTTCCCTTTCTCTTCATTTCATTAATACTCCACTAAATTTTTATGTTCTTAACTCTACTTTGGTTTGTGTAGGATCCCTAGGAATTCCAGGTTTCAAAGAAGAAGGTCTTCCATGATAAGAATAGATACAAGAAGTCCTGCAACTAGAGGAATCTCCTTGTCATTCAAGAACTTTATCCTTGAATGTAAACCTTCCAATCTCTGATATATTAATGACCGAGTATCCCTCTTTCAATATTTTTTGATCTAAAATATTAAAGTAACTAATCCTTAACCTGTGTGGTTTCTTAGCCACAATATCCTTTCTCTTTACTATTTGAAGGATTTTCATCCAAGTCTAGTTTAACATGCAAATCCCTTCATGAAAATTTCTGCTCTTTTACATGAAAATATAGCTTAACTTCACTTCATTTTTCATTTAGTTATTACTATCTCCTCCTAAATTGCATCATTCCACTTCATCCCTCATCATTTGGACGCCATCAGAACTATCTTGTACGGATCTTCAGAGTCGAGACTAGAGTTTTACGATGTCAAGGAAAGAAGGGGCCAAGATTTCAAAAAAAAAAGGGCTTGCATTAAAGGTGCTAAAATATTGATTAAATCATATGATTCGTTTATCAAATAAATTATAACAAATAATAATACTTGAATGAATTATGTTGGTTCTTGATGTGGCTGATGGTGCCATGCAGGTGTTAATGGCCAAGGCTAACTGACGGCAAAGACCAAAGGAGGTGGCCCCTTCTTTTCGAGGTGGCTCCGCTCTTAGACGGTCCCCTTTTTCTCCAAGACGGCACCCGTTTCTCCAAGGCGGTCCCCCTTCTCTCCGAGATGACCTCCCTTTTCTCCAAGGCAGCCCCCTTTTCTCCAAGGTGGCCCCGCTCCAAGGTGGCCCCCCTTCTCTCTAAGGCAGCCCTCCTTCTCTCCAAGGCGGTCCCGCTCCAAGATGGCCCCCATTTCTTCGAGATGGCCCCCTTCTCTCCGAGGCGGCCCCTTTTCTCCAAGGTAGCTCCTGCTTTAGAATTGGCCTTAATGCTAGCCGCAACATCAGCCTCTACATCAACTCCCGACTCCCGAATTAGTCACGGTCCCCACATGACCCCTGCGTGAGCCAGGCCCATCAACCATTTGGCCTACGTACCTAACAAGACTAGGCCCACCAACCACCTAGCTGACAAGACCAGGCCCACCAACCATTTAGCCCACGCGCCTGATAAGACCAGGCCCACCAACCACCTGGCTGATAAGACTAGGCCCACCAACCACCTGGCCCATGCGTCTGACAAGACTAGGCCCACCAACTATCTGACAGAACCAAGCCCACCAACTTCTTCAAGTTCATGTAATCCACATGAACCTATCGGACATTTCCTTTCATGGAATTCTACGTGGCTGACCCTTGGACTGGAAGAAGGGTCCATAAATTGGGTAAGAGAGACCCCTGGCGAGGTATGAAAAACTTAAGCACCCAGAGAACATATCCATATCTGATTCTTTAATTTAAGCTTCTTCAAGCTTACAACTGTGATCCCAGCCACTGACTTGATCGTCAGAGGCTCCTCGCCGAAACTTTCGGCCCCAAGACTTTTTGCAGGTCCTTTGCCATGGAGAAGCTTCACCAAGCGATCTCACAGTGTTCTCTGACGATCATCGCTGGTGACCGAGCATCAATAGATTGGCGTGCCAAGAAGGCGGGCTGAGCGGAGCTTTGTGACACTAAACTACAATCCCTCATTTCCTCTACGATAATAATGGTGGTAATGCATGCCCAGGAGGCTTCCATTAGTCAAGCTGGGGGGCATCTCCAACATGCGAAGCAGCAGGAGGCCAACCCTCCTGCTTTTCTACACCACCAGCTATGGCTACTCAAGTTGAGCAACTGGCCGCACTCACCCATCAAGTCCAAACCCTGATCGAGGTGATCCACGGACTGCAAGAGCAAGAGTCTATGGCCACCCAGAATTAGCTCAGGCCTCCTACACCATCTGCAGCAATTGCACCAACCAGCCAACAATCTACTCAGGAAAGATTTTCTTAGCGAGAGACTCACCGCCATCATGTCTCACCCAGACAACACCGTCAGGGGACCCTCAAGAGATCACGGTCCCCTGTTCGTAGCTTGGGTGACTCTTCTCCCAGGCGGCAGCTTGGGGAAGAGCCCAAATGGAGGTACCACCATCCACGCTCTTCCCCTTCTTGTTCATCTTCTGAATCATCAAGGAAGGTGTCAATCATCAACCATAAGGCGGAGAGACACTTGGACGAGTACCACCGGTGGTTAGAGAAGCTCAGTAGGAAAATCAATAACCAGCCGGAGGTAGATTACGATACCCATCCTCCCTTCACTCATCGTATCCTGAAGGAGCCTGTTCCCTCCAAATTTTTTCTTCCTTAGCTGGATTCGTATGATGGTACAATGAATCCACTCGATCATCTCGAGAGCTACAAGACTCTCATGCAAGTTCAAGGGGTGACTGATGCCTTCTTATGCAAGGCTTTTTTTGCTACCCTGCGAAAGGCCGTGCACGCTTGGCACTCCTGCCTGCCTTCACACAGTATTGATTCTTTTTGACAGTTGGAAAGGGCCTTCTTGGCACATTTCAACGTCTGTCAGAGGATCCCTCGGGTGATGGACAGCCTATTCTCCATCCGACAAAAAGAAGGAGAAGCTTCACCTCGGAGAAGCATGCCCTCGCCTCCGTGTTAGTGTATGCCCTAGATTTAATCGGATTGGATGCTATATACATTCTATGAATACAAATCAAATAAAAATAGTTTCTTTATATATCCAGATGTCTTTTATTATATATTTGATATATTTGTCTGTGAGATAAAGTCTAAAAGAATGTGAACCGTGCATATAAAATTTATAATAGAGATTACAAATTATGAGATCCAAATTGTACGTTATGGTTTGATTCTTTAAATGTTTCTAATCGATGTGTAGAAAAGACTGGACATCATTAAATACCATGAGACTGGCACACATTGCATATCCTCACCCTTGGGGTGAGCAGCTGATTTCACAAGCTGAAGTATGAAGATACTTGGATAGGTGTATGGATGCTCATTATTGTAACGATGCATTGGATGACCCGTATAGAGATCCCATATAGAGATCTTCATTGCATCTCATGTATGGAATGTCATACTTTGATGACATCCAAACATCGCTCTAGCCATGGATGGAAAATATGGTGTCGGTTGGGTATGACATGAAGATATGAAGGTGGTGTTTGATCAAGACAGGATTCATCTCCCTTAATAGAAATGGTTATATCCTACGGCCACTTAATGGATTAAATTGACTGTTAAATCCTTACAAGGTTGAGTTAGAATTTGAAATTATTTTGAAGTTCTAATTCATATGATTCAATTTTTTTGAGATCAAGTAAACAAAGATCAATTACAGGGTTGACACAATCCATTCCACTGATTGATCTGGAATATGTGACGAAGGGATTGAATCATACGGTAACCATTTTGGATAGGTGTTATTGATGGTCACATCAACGAAATCCCTTAGCACTTGGGTGGTTATGATGCTTTGCTAGAGGCCTCTCATGACCTATAATCATATTGTTGATTTGGACAAAGAGTTGTCCAATCATTCCTAGGGTCAGTTATTAGGACATAATTATTGCAAACATGTTAAAGGGCCTTATAGGTCACACGCATTAAGAAGAATTTTGGATGAATTAAAATGGGAATTAAATTAGATTTAATTTAGATAAGATGATCAATTAGATAATTAGGTAAGACCCAATTTAAAAAGATAAAATAATAAAGGATATGATCCATCATAGAGGAAGGAATTTAGAGAAAGATAATTTGCATATGGTGAACAAATAATTGGATACCCGAATTTGGCTCGTTCCATGTGATGGACGGCTCTAATTATTTGGATATAGATGAAAAATCTCAGTCATGTGGAGATGGATTCATGCCCATGGGATGGGGCATGATGAATCTCTACTGTTCAATGGTGAACACATACCGATTAGGGCATATAATTATGAGGCAACTAATTCCTAATTTTGACACATAGATAATGGATGGAGTCCCTTCCTCTTTCTTGGATTAACGTTACCATGAGAAAGGGGTCTCTTCCTTCCCTTTTCCTTGGATTAACGTAGAAAGGAGAGTCTCTTCCTCTCCCTTGGATTAAGGAGAAAAGGGGTCTCTTTCTCTCCCTTGGAATGTCTCTTTCTCTTCCTCTCTCTATAAATATGTTTCCTTCTCTTCCTCCTTTTGTATGGTAGAAAAAGATTAGATCTTTAGACCTACGAAAGATCTTCTGATTTAAACTTAAAAAGGGGATTCAAGAGGCGCTAGCACCCCTCTCTCCCTAAGTTTCATATTCATACTTTGAAGGTCTTCATCTCTCTCTCCGTGGATCACCATTAGAGGCCGGACGTATGGATGGCTAGTGACAGAGGATTCACTGGCTTCATCCTTTTCTTCATCGATAAAGGAGTCATGTATTAATAAATCTAATGTTTTAGATTTTATTTTTAATTTAATAAATCTGTTCCTAATGCTAAGGATCCTAGGCATCTGGGAATTTTATATTTTATCTTTCGCTGTGTTTTCATGAATTTGATTCATGTCTTGCATACATAATTACATAATTCCCAACACTCCGGTGATTAATGACGCACAAAATTCAATAATGATGAAAAACTTTGCGCTCCTTTCACTCAAGGGTTAAGGAGCACATGGCCGCTTAAGCTCAGAGCGCAGCACGGGGGGCATCTGATGTGGCTGATGGCGCCATGTAAGTATTAACGGCCAAGGCTAACTGATGGCAAAGACCAAACGAGACGATCCCTTCTCTTCGAGGCGGCCCCGCGCGGCCCACCTTTTCTCCAAGGCGCCCCCCCTCTCTCCGAGGCGGCTCCCCTTTTCTCCAAGGCAGACCCCGCTCCAAGGCGGCCCCCGTTTCTCCGAGGTGGCCCTCCTTCTCTCCGAAGCGGCTCCCCTTTTCTTCAAGAGGGCCTCGCTCCAAGGCAGCCCCCTTCTCTCCGAGATGGCCCTTTTTCTCCAAGGCAGCTCCTATTCCGGAATCAGCCTCAACGCTAGCTGCGGCATCAGCTTTTACATCAACTCCCGAATGGGACCATGAACCCCACGTGAGCCAGGCCCACCAACCATCTGCCCCATGCGCCTGATAAGACTAGGCCCACCAACCATCTAGCTAATAAGACTAGGCCCACTAACCATCTAACCCACATGCCTGATAAGACCAGGCCCATCAATCATCTGGCTGATAAAACCTGGCCCACGCGTCTGATAAGACTAGGCCCACCAACCGTCTGACCCACGCGCCTGACATAATCAAGCCCATCAGTTATCTTTAAGCTCACATAATCCATATGAGCCTATCAGACATTTTTTTTTCACGAAACTTCACGTGGCTAACCCCTGGACAAGAAGAAGGGTCCATAAATTGGATAAGAGAGACCCTTGGCGAGGTATGAAAAACTTAAGCAGTCAGAGAACATACTTTGATTCTTTTGTTTAAGCTTCTTTAAGTTTACGGTTATGATTTTGATCACTGTTTTCACCGTCAAAAAGGATTTTTATCAAAACTTCTAACCTTGAGACTTCTTATAGATTTTTGGCCATGAAGAAAGTTTTATAAAGTGATCTCACGGTGTTGGCCGGTGACAGGGTGTCAACGGTTATTTTTAAAAATTGATGGAGGAGTACCCTAGCAAAAGCCCATTTGAAATCCTCGTAGAGGTCCGAGAAGTGCGGGGGTGATTCTATTTGACCCGCCCGTTTTGCTGAGGAGCCCCCCATGCCAATTTAATAAAATGATATTTTTACCCCTAAAATTTTTGGACCAAAACACCCCTCCTTACTCAATAGCCCCCCCCCCCCATCTAAACAGCCTTCCACGCTCCCCTGATAGACCCTCCCCCGTTCCCTGCCCCTCCTCCCGCCTCCCTCACAAGTTGCAGCATCCTTGGATAGTGTTTGAAGGTTGATTGAAGCGATTTCAACCTTAAATCGAGCAATGGACAAGAAATTAGTAATTTTGAAGGTTTTACGGTCGCAAAGGTTAGTTTATATCCCCGTCGTTAAATATTTTTTTTTCCGGTTCGTGCATTGTTCGGCCCTGTGTGGCCAAACAGGTAAGCTCTGTTTGGCCACACAAGGTCGAACAACATAAGCATGCTCAGCCCTGGTGGGCCAAACAGCTTTCTTATGTTCGGCCCTGGTGGGCCGAACAGCTTTCTTATGTTCGGCCCTGGTGGGCCGAACAAAAGATTTCTATTCGGCCACTCAGGGCCGAACAGAAGAAAGATTTCTTCTGTTCGGAAAAAATATTTCTTCTGTTCGGAAAGAAGAAATCTGTTCGGTCCTGAGTGGCCGAACAGAATGTTTATTCTTTATTTTTTTTGGATTAATTATGATTAGGGTTTAAAATTATTATTTGATCATGTAGGACGATACTTCGACCGAATGCAGCGTGATTGGCTCTGATTGTGTGATAGATTACACAAATGAATTTACAACTTACGAGGTAAAATTTAATTACATTTATTTTTGTATTATTTGACCGAGCAATGTATAAAATTGTCTACTAACATAAAACTATTTATTTTATAGATATTCAAAAGTAGAGAAGAAATGTATAATTGATGTCGGGAAGTCAGAAAGAGGAATGGATTTGTCGTTATTATTAAAAAATCCGATACGGGCAGCAATGTTAAGAAACCAAGAATTATTTTTTCTTGTGAGAGGAGCGGTTCTTGCAAAAATAAACACATCAAGGAAAAGGGATCAAAGACCAGGGCCAGTGGCACTAAGAAGTGTGGATGTCCTTTTGCCTTAAGAGGGAAGAAATTGGACACTGCAGATGATTGGATATTAATGGTCATGTGCGGTGTGCATAATCATTCAGCTGCAAAGCATCTCGAGGGGTACTCATATGCGGGATGATTATCTAAGCAGGAGACTACAATGCTAGTGGAGATGTCGAAGAGTTTGGTTCGGCCTAAGGACATATTATCTACTTTGAAGCAAAGAGATGCCCTCAATGTTATGACAATAAAGATAATCTACAATGCACGATAGAGGTACAAGGCTGTAGAGATTGCTGGGAGATCTCAGATGCAATATCTTCTTGGTAAATTATCTAAGTGTAAATACATTGAGTGGCATAGGAATTGTATTAAGTCTGATGCTGTGCGTGACTTGTTTTGGGCACACCCTGGCAGTATAGACTTGTTACGTGCATTTCTTCGTGTGTTGATAATGGATTGCACTTACAAGACGAATAGATATCATCTTCCTCTCTTAGAGATTATCGGGGTGACATCAACTGACCTGACATTTTCTATTGCTTTTGTGTATATGGACTCTGAGCGAGAAGATAACTATATATGAGCATTAGAGAGATTGCGCAGTGTCATGGACGATGATGCTCTGCCTAAGGTGATAGTCACAGATAGAGACTTGGCTCTATTGAATGCAATTCAGAGGGTATTTCCTACGGCAACACATTTGCTATGTAGATGGCATATTAGTAGGAATGTTTTGGCACAGTGCAAAAGGTTATTTGAAACAAAGGAGAAATGGGATAAGTTTATAATGACTTGGAATATACTTGTGTTGTCTACCACAGAAGATGAGTTTAATGATCACTAGACTGCACTCCAGAGAGAGTTTAGTACCTACCCAGATGCTTTACGGTATGTGTCAGATACTTGGCTGAGCAAGTACAAGGAAAGATTTATCGCAGCATGGACGGACGCATGTAGGCACTACAGGAATTTGACAACTACTAGGTATCACAATGAATTGATAAATTTAAGAAATTTATAATTTAATTACGCAATTATTATCTCCCTTTTATTAAATTTTATTTACTTTTCTAGGGCTGAAAGTGCACATGCAAGGCTGAAAAGATAGCTTGGATCAAGCCAAGGGAATTTCGAATCATCTTGGACAAAAATACATAGTTTGATTGAGTTGCAGCATAGTGACATTAAGCCTCATTTGAGAAGAGTTTGATGGTCGTGCAACACGACTTCAAGCCTGCTAAATTCAAAGAACTACGAGGTTTCATTTCTATAAGTGCATTAAATCAGATCCTCGCTCAAGCGAACCAAGCCAATTCAGTCGGTATTGATGATTCAGTTTGTGAGTGTGCTATTCGGCGCACACATGGTTTACCATGCGCCCACGAGATTGTGCAGTTCAGGATGGAAGGTCGCCAATTCCCTTCGATTGCATAGATCCTCATTAGAGAAAACTTAATATGATGTCGGCTTCAAATGTGCAAAGTATTCAGCTGAGCTGTGAATCAGAGTTGGATATAATTGCTCGAAAATTCAAACAGTTAGATGGGTCTTCGCAAATGCAGATGTTAAGAAAATTGAGAGAGATTGCTAGCCCAGAAAGTACTTCTCTTGAAGAACCTGCCAAAAGGATCACTCGTTCACTTGGCCGCGGCTGTGCTTCATTGAAGGTTGATATATCTACCCGCTGTGATCCTTCTGCCTTTGAGTTGATTCTTTCAGGACAAGATAGTTATTCACCTGGTACGGGCACTCCACAATTGACGCAAGTGCCAAAGAGGCAACCAAGGAAGAAGGTACGAAGCATTTCTTTTAGTAAAGAAGGGACCGTGCCGTATGTGCCGGACGCATGTGCCGGACGCATGCCGGTACGTGCCGGCAACTTCCGGACCCCATGCCAGTATGTGTCGGATGCGTGCCGGTACGTGCCGACAACTTTTGGACCCCATGCCGGTATGTGCCGGATGCGTGCCGGTACGTGCCGACACATGCCGACAACTTTTGGATCCCATACCGGTATGTGCCGGACGCATGCCGATATGTGCCGGCACATGCCAGCAACTTTCGGACCCCGTGCCATTTGTTATTACAAAGCGATTGTTTACCATCTAATTCATTCGTTAATGGTTTGCAGGTTTCTCGTCAGCGAACCCAGTCATATAATAAGCCAACTATCTATATTGATCAAATTCCAGATGGGTTGAGGCCGTTCATCCAACATATCAAGGATGTTAAAGCTGACGACAACTGCGGATTTAGAGCAATAGCTGACTTGCTGAGATTTGGAGAGGAGGATTGGCTCCGTATTAGGAAGGATTTATTACATGACTTGCAAAGTCATTCAGAGCACTATCGTGCTATATTTGCTGTCGGAGGGAGGTTTGAGGAGATTGAGCATGCATTATCATATTTTGATAATGCTCCACCTTTTGATCGGTAGATGACTATGTCGGATATGGGGCATGTTATAGCGTCCCGCTATAACGTTGTCCTATACCACCTCTCTTTGCAACAATGTCTTACATTCGTACCTCTACGATCGGTGCCTCTTCCTCCTTTATCCCGCAAAGATATTGCAGTGGCGTTCGTTAATGGCAATCATTTTGTGGAGGTATTAATTAAACAACTCTTAATCATCCTTAAATGACTAATAATTCATTATGTTTACTAATTTATATATTTTGCAGGTGTTTCTTTACTGGGTCATCCCGTTCCTCTAATAGCAAGCAATTGGCAAAAAATCATTTACCCTATGCTTTCGGATGGGCTTCTTCATATGAATCTAGGATTCGCCAGTTCAGACAAACGATCTCGTCGGATGTTATTATTAGCGAGACTATTGAGTTGTAGATGTCCTTTTGCCTGCAACAATCAATTTTGTATAATGTTTGACATATTTATATTAATTCAAAAAAATTTCATTCAAATTGAGCCGAAAGGAAGTAAAATTTCATTCAAATTTCAATGTCTTTTATAGAAAGATGCACTATGTGCTAAAAGATACAAAATATATGAGGTACATCAGGGATCCCCACCACGTCGTCGTCGACGCCTATACTGCTGTGGCGATGCATGACTAGGGCTAGGAACATCAGGCTGAACCGTAGAGATATGCTGACCCTGCAGCACATGTGCAATCTGCGATATGACATCGTACATGTGTGTCCCCTATGACGCAACAACCTCCTCCCGATCCATATCAATTATGCTAGTGCAAAGGCCAAGCGCATATGCAATATGCCGACCTTGCACATCAACATCAGCATCATCGGGACGTGATCGGGAGTAGATACAGGATCGGCTCTCCGGAGGGTGAACAGCCAGATGCGTGATCCAAGAATACCACTCCAAAAATCCTAGTACGCAATCTGAGGGTCGGGTCACCGGATGGCTCCTGCTCGCTGGGCTCAGCAGGTGATCCTCCCACCTCTCCCATAACTGCTCATAAAAGACGTACCAAATGTGGTACGATGCTGCTGTCGATCCTCAGATGGCTCGCTCAGGGGCTAATGGCGCATGGGGGATCGTCTATATCCTACCGAACTATCGTAAAACCCTTTCAGGATGATAGGGTTCTACGACATCCATGCACTTCAGGCATCCACTAAAGAATGCAATATCAAGGAACGGACGATCATCTCGGATAATACGATGGGGATCCCAAACTACTTGCATTATATTAAATCGTAATTAGTTTCATAATGTATGACAAATTATATAAATATACAAGTGCATGGTCCTATGGTACATACCTCATCTGCCCTCAATACGTCCAATGACTTTCGTAGAATCACCAAATGGTCCATCGTAGTACGGGGCGGACTGCCGGGCATCCATCGGTGTATGCGGGGCCTAGCATCAGTATAGTCCAGGGCTGGGTGAGGAGTGAGAAAGGAAAATTGCTCATAAATCCATGCCTGGAGAAGCGTCATATATCCACGGATCCATCTAACGAATGCCCTAGATGCAATCCCCAACTGCCGATATAAATGTGCCAAGGCATCCGCACCCCAGGCATATGTCCTTACTCTATCTAAATGCCGAAGCAGAGCAAGATAAGCTATAGGCACCCTTGTCCCGCTCTTATCGATAAAAAGTGTACACCCCAACAAAAAAAGCAAATATGCTCGCGCCGCACACTCTATCCTACGGTGGCTATCTCTATCTGATACATCTTGAAAATGACTCTTCAGCCACTCTAACCTCATAGACTGACCGCGGACTGATAGAACCTCCTGACGTGCGTCATCCCGTTATACATCCAATAGCTGCACTAGGAGGTCCTCAGCATCCCGATCATTCATCCTATCAATCGATAAGGACACTGAGGCACCCATGACACTAATCCCTAATATGGCGGCAACATCATCCAACGTGATTGTCATCTCGCCAAAGGGAAGATGGAAGTGTTCATCTCGGGCTGCCATCTCTCTACAAAGCCCGAGACAAGAATTTTATCGACGAATCGATAAGAGCAATGCACTAGCTCAAGAAGACCCGACTGCTGTACTATATCCCTGAATCTCCTATTCGATTACCCTGATACCCACCACTGCCACTCACCTACTTTGGCAGCATGGTTCATGCACTTCAGTGGAGTTCGTTCTTATGAAATATAAATGGATAACATGAATAACACATAACAGCATCGAAATAATACATTAAATAAAAGACAGTAGAACAACGATTTACCTGTTGCCTCCAGATGGAGGCTGCAATATGTGTCCTGAAACTCCTAAGGACAGAGTCATCCTCAGGACCGCCTGAACAAGGCCCATCCGCTTCATCATCATCAACATCCATAGCTGAGATGTCCTCGTCTGCTGTCTCATCTGGGGGCGATGGTGCAACAAGATCCTCAGGAACCTCAATAACCTTAGGCGCCTGGGTTCTACGTCTCCTTGCAGACGCTATGGGTCTAACTCTAGCTCGTGAGGGCCAGTATCCATATCTGGAATATTGTATTATTTATCATTAAAATTATATCAAATAATATATGTTTATTAAAAATATTAATAATAAAAATATGATTATATTAATTATACTTTATAATATACTTGATTATAATTATATTAATTATAATTATAATTATAATATACTATATTAATATAATTATAATATAATTATAATTATATTAATTAAATTATAAATATAATTTATACTATATTAATTATAATATAATTATAATTATATTAATTAAATTATAATATAATTTAATTAATTTCGTTCGACTTGCTGGGCCGAACGAAATTGAATTCGTTCGGCTTGCTGGGCCGAACCGATTTCAATTTTGTTCGGCCCAGAGAGGGCCGAATAGAATTCCCTCTATTCGGCCCAGCAGAGATTCTCTGTTCGGCCAGGGTGGGACGAAGGGGAGAGGTGGCGGAGAGAGGGCAGAGTCGTCGAAGGGATACAGACGCTGGAGAGGGAGGGGAGCTTAGCTATAAAAAAAATCTTGAAAGGGGCGGCAGATCGAGTGAGGGAGGAAAGGAGGGAGAAAGGGAGGGAATGAGGGAGGAAGGGAGGAGACCTTACTTGCCGAAAGATTCGCTGCCGGGGAAGCCGCCGCCGAGAAGCACCTTGAGCGAGAGGAGGCACCGTGAGGGAGAGGATTTTTTTTTTTTTTTGGGGGCGGGGGGGGGGCATGTGGAGAGGGGTAGTTTAGATATTTTAAAATTTAGGCGGCTAGTAAATAATTTCGGAAGGCTATTGATTAAAAAAAAAAAAAAAAAGGGAGGCTCCTCAGCAAAACGGACGGGCAAATAGAATTTCCCGAAGTGCGGTGCACTGCTGTAACAACCGTCGTTCATAACTATGGTAATTAAATGAAAGAAAAAGAAAGCTAGGCTATCGCTTTCGTGATCCCAGGTCTCCCTGTTGATCAATCTCAATGCTATCTTTTTAGCATTTCCCCATCTCCCTCAGACGTGAGGTACAGGAACTTGCAAGCGCTCCCCATTTCCCACCCGAGGGACCGAGACGAGCATGTGAAAAATTCTCTCTTTTCTTGCTCCTCTCCCACTCTTCCAATCTATCGGCAGGTCCATGGCCTTGTTTTCCCCTCCTCTTCCTATCTCCTTGCCTTCGAGACCCAATCTTTCTCAACAACTCCGACTCACGCTCCTTCCCAAGAAAAATTCCTCTCTTTTCCTCACAAGGTGCACAGGAAATGGGCCAGGGAAGGAGGGTCCTCCATGGCTGTAGAGGAGAAGAAGGAAGAGGCTACTCCTCCTTTGAAGTCGGAGAAGAAGTTGCCGGAGTCTCCGGATTCGAATGGCGCCGCGGTGAAGGCAGAGCTTCCCACGTTCAAGGACCCGAGATGGGTCGGAGGGACCTGGGACTTGAAGCAGTTTGGGAAGGATGGCAAGACTGATTGGGATGTCGTCATAGATGCTGGTGGGCCCGCGTTCTCCTCTGTTTTCATGCCGTGCATTATATTTAGTTTCATTTCTTTGATGGTCGTTTATTTTCTCCTTCAGCTACTGCATCAAGTTTAATTTTTATTCTTTTTCTTTGTTCATGCTTGTTCTTTGTTTTGGATTGTTCGCCATAATTTTGGCTAATCGTTTGGATTTGATCATCAGGGCGATTTATTTTAACTCAAAATTCTTTTGATTGTTCTGGAAATGTGCGACTCACGAACAGTTACTCTACGATCCTTTTCCTGTGTGAAAAGAAGCTCCATTTCTGTGTTTAGATTAACCCTAGGGGAATTACAATTTTCTCCAGCGAAGCAAGATAACAATAAGGTGTTCTTACGGTGAATGAAGCTGAAACCCTTTTTCAAACTAGAGAACAGCAAGAAGGGTTCAGAACTCTCGGGGTTGAGAAATAAGCATCTTTTTTTAGGGCATCTAGATAGGAGCAGTGCATCTCTATAGGGAAAAAACATATTCACTTGGATGGCAACAGGGACTGAAAAACTAGTTTGTTCAAGAAAGGCTAACATATTTTATCAACATAGTGAACAGGAAAAGGACGTGGTCTTCATTTTGATATATTATGGAAAATTTGCAGCTTGTTGATCTGATGTACAGATACTTACCAAATTTTGGTTGGTAGGAATAGGAGCATGAATCTTGCTTCAAAGAACTGTTCTGTGTTCTTACCATTGATGCTGCAAAAGGAAATTGTGTCCTATAATACGAACCTCATTAGTGTCCTGAAGAGTAGTCATTTTGGATGGGATGTAAGTTTTGTTAGAAGAGCTCTTGTCCATTGCAGTTATATAAAGATATGAGAATGCAGGGAATGATAAAAGCTTGTGGCAAGGGGTCAAAGGTAAAATGGTGGATTGTAGAACCGATTTGGTTGGAGTAACACATCCAGCCATTGATAAAATTCTCCATTTTCTGTCATCATGCCTTTCATGAATTTTGTTGAGTAATGGATTGAAATAAGCCTTGGTGAGCTTAGTTCTTGTCAATGGAATTCTGAGATAGTTCCAAACTCCAGTTTTACTCCGAATGCCCAGCTCATAACTGATAGAATATTGAATATCAGTAGGTGTAGATGGACTGAAATGAATATTGACTACAGGACCTGTTTGTTGACAATATTGCAGCACTATTTGCTTAATTATGATGGTATTTCTCTTGGTAGCCTGTGCCACTAACAAGCAATCATCCGCATATATGGGGATAGTTTAGGACAAATGGGAGAAGGCTGATGCACCTTAATGTAATGTCTTCTGTCGCTACTGATTGATTTAGCAATCAGGACAACATGTCTGCAAAAAAAATGTATAGAAAGGGGGAAAGACGGCAACCCCGATGAAGCCCCATAGAGGAGAGAACCAATCAGAAGGTGCGCCATATACTAGAACTGAGAAGCTTGACACAAAAGCAACACAGACATGCATAAAAAGAGAGGGATTTTTTTTTTTTAAATGATGTGGTTGCTGAAATTAATCTTATATAATTCACCCCATTTTATTACTCTTAAAACCAGAGGTATAGAGATGCACTTTATGAACTCCATCTAATGGACATGCCTGATTCTTTCAGAGGTTAGGAGAAGAAAATGGCTTGAAGATAATCCAGAAGCATCAAGCAATGTTGAGCCTGTAATTTTTGACACATCAATAATCCCCTGGTGGTCATGGGTTAAAAGGTTCCACCTACCTGAAGCTGAATTGCTTAATGGTTTGTTTTGCTTCCGTTCTTTCTAGAATTTTGACCAATCAGTTTCTATCAGTTAATTTTAACCTATTTCAGCATATATTTTGTGCAGGCCGTGCTGCAATGATTGGTTTTTTCATGGCTTATTTTGTGGATAGCTTGACAGGCATAGGTCTTGTCAATCAGATGGGTAATTTCTTTTGCAAAACTCTGTTACTTATAGCCGTTGCTGGGTGTTGCTCATAAGAAAGAATGAAGATATTGATACTCTGAAGAAGCTTCTCGAGGAAACAACCTTCTATGACAAGCAGTGGCAAGCCACCTGGCAGGATGAAGAAACCCCTAGTGGTTTCCAATAAAGAATAGCTTGATGATCATCTATGCAGTCAATTTTCATCTGTAGTTTCTATCCTATGCTGTATATTTTTCTTATTTTTCCTCAGTATCATTTTAGAGATAAGCAGAAGTTTTATCTCCCTTCTCTCTCCCTTCCCCCTTCCCCTTCCCCACCCCCCACCCAAAAGACTAAACGCATGTAAGCGACCGTTTTCATAATTGATTATGAACTGCTATCAAATCATTTTTGGAGCCGTATGTTCTTCCTGAAATCCTATTTGGTTATCTGTGTGTGTGTTCTCACACATTTACATATTATATATTCTCTAGTTCTGTATATGTAACATCTTGTGCTCTGTTTATAACAAGATGGCAGCTGCCATGTCATTCATTGGTGAAGGGCAGGGCTTCTCATCCTTCTTATGTTATAAGAGATGTGGTTTAATGAAGGTGGCAAGAGTTTAAGAATCACATCTGCTCTAGATTTACATTGTTTTGAGGTATTAACATGTGGCACCTTTTCTCTTCGGATACTCACAAAATTGTGAACCGATTAGAATTGAAATTTACTCTTTCAAGCATCACATCTGCTCTAGATTTGCATTGTTTTGAGGTATTAACATGTGGCAATTTTTTTCCTCTGTGGATACTCACAAAATTGTGAACCGATTAGGATTGAAATTTACTCACCACTACTTATCTACATTAAGCTTTGTAATGTCTCGGACATGACAGTTGATTTCTTCAGCTCTTTAAAGGCCAATGAATAAACTTCCTTTTTTAAAAAATATATAGAATGTGTGTTCCATCTTAATCTGCTGATCTGTCTACCCGTTTTGGTCTATCTAAGTGATTAAAAAAAAAAAAAAGTCCCTTTCTTTTCCAAAAAATCTACATTGGAAAGTTTCTAAGATAATTGCAACTTTCTACTTACTCAATATTCTGTGTACAATCTTTTCCCTATTATATGAGATTGTTGTATGCTTATTTTTTAGTTACCATCATTTATTTACATCAATCATATTCTTATCATCTAACAGTGCTCAATCTATGATGGCATGCTTATTGCTTGACAAGGAAAGAAAAAAGATGTCGATTGAGCACCCTTGTTGGTTGCTTTTAGAAGCACAGATAGCTAGTAATAACTAAGCACAAGCCATAGTTGAAGATTTACACTCATTTTGTAACTCATGTTACCCTTTGTTATATTTTTATGTTTTTCATTTTTGCAGAGCTTGTTTCAGTAAGATATATGTTCTTATATGGCCTAACTTTTGAAGACAAAACTGATGACTATTATTCAACAGTCCGTATGATCTCTAGCTTTGCTAAGGGCATTGCTTGAACCGGTGCTGCAATTCGGTTGAATGTGGCTGATGAGTCCCCCACCCAATTCGGTAGCTAGTAATGTCCTAATTCAAGATCTCACTTTTTTTAAAAAAAAAATTAAATAAAAATATTATTTAAACTTTTTGATTTTATATAAATATTCAAATATATGATTAATGTGAGGCCAAGTGCCGCTCTCACATCACATGTGAGCTGGGACTGGGAGGAATATATTCCACAGCAAACCCAAACTCCGCAACTCTCGGCTGATTTGATGTCCATCTCAACCTTTCCATGGATATGCTTATTGCTGTAAGCTGATCCAATGTTCCCTTAGAAAAATTTTTAAAAAAAAAATCTTAAGGTTAGAGTAGTTATTGACCCGATCAAGGCCAATCATTATTATTTATTAGTCACTTCTATCTGAGTCACGGAAAACTACGATCTTTGGGATCAATTCAAACTTAATGATCCTGCCCTCTAAGGAAACGCGTAATTATAAGTGTTTTCTCAATCTCTCCTCCTCCTTGGCGTCTTCTCCTCTCTCTCTCTCTATATATATAGTATACCATCAAAGCCCATCAATGGCTGCTGGAGACGTGGGAAAACCTCCTACACCATCTACTCGCCCGTTATATCTGTGTCTTAACTTTCGGTGCTATGTATTGGTTGTTGGTTTATGATGACGGCTTTCCGAGTATCGTGAGACGGACATGATCGGAAAACGGAGCTGGTGGGCCGAACTCGAGAGAATTAAAAATTCTAAATAAATGCGGGATGCCTATAGAGGGGATGGAAAGGAAAGTAAAGAGTAAGATTATAAGTTATCTTATTTGACAGAAATATGAGAGAGAGAGAGAGAGGGAAGAAAGAATAGGAGTAATCTGTTTTTCTTCTTTCTTTCTCAAGAAACATAAATTTGTTAACTCCTAAATTGAAAGTAAGCTAAAAATAAATAAATAAATAAATAAATAAATAAATCATATTTTTTTAAAAAAATAAAATAATTTTTTTTTTTATTCTTCAATTTTTTTTTTTTTTTTACTTTTATGATTCCTGAAGAGATATAATTGACAGATAATTCTTTTCGTTTTCTTTTCCTCTCTATTCCTACGAGATAAATTAATATTTTTTTTTCTTTTTCATCCTTTTCAAACAAAAAAAAAAAAAAGAATAATTCTTCCTTCCCTTTTATTTCCTTGTCATTTCTTTTCTCCTTTTTATTTCTCCTTTCCTTCCCTCCAAATATCAAAACAAAGCAGCCTGCCTGCCTCGTTGTCAGAGCGTTAGTTTAACATCGTTTTCATTATAATCCAGCCTCTTCGCTAGGAGATAACAAAAGAAAATAGTAGACAATAACACATCTCTGCCACGGCTGTGATATTAGGATTTTTAATTTTTATAATATTAATTTAATAACTAATTCCTAGCATGGAATTATTTCGTATAATCTCAAAATAATTTGGTTTTAAAATTTTATTATTAAATTAATATTATATAAATTAAAAAATTATTTTTGATAAATTTATATAATTTTTAAAAAAAAAATTAAAAAAAAAATTGAATGCTTACAACGCAAAATTCACCTGCCATAGTGAATTTTTTCATTAATGAATTAAATTTATTAAAGTTATGGGTAAAAGATTTTAAAAAAAAAAAAAATTCCACTCCATGACACGATACTTATCGAGCCAACATTTACATTGGATCTCTGGTAGTATGCGACAAAAATGTTATATTACTAAAAAAAAATTAATACTTTAAAATATATAAAAATTATAATATTAAAAAATAGTTTTATATTAAATGAAAAAAAAATTATATTTATAAATTTAAATTATTTATTATAATAATTAAAAATTAAAAATTAAAATAATTTTATATTATAAAATGTTTAATCATTGTTTAATAAGATAGTGAAACATATCTAGACACGAATTAAATGAGATCATGACAAGTTGTGCGGATGGTCTACTTGACTAACAAGCACGAAAAAAAGCATCCCATCATGCCAAGGCGAAAAAAAAGTAAAACGGGCATCTCCGAAACCCAAATTCTTCATCTTCTTACAATTCTCCGTCCGGTTTGCTCCTTCCTAAATTCATCGGCTTGGAAATAAATCAACCAAGAACTTGGGGATTTCTACACGGCCGATGCGGAGATCTCCTCCCGATCGCCACCGTCATGCCGTTCCTCCCCGGCCGTTCCTCCTCCTCCAACTCCTCCGATCCCCCGTCCCCGCCTGCCTCCGCCCGCAGTAGCAACGCCGCCGCCGCCGGCTCCGATGAGGCGGAGCACCGACTCCGCGAGGCCGAGCAGAGGCTTAGGGAGGCGATCGAGGAGCTGCAGCGCCACCATGCCCGTCGGGGCGGGCCGGCCGGTGACGGCGGGGACCACCCGGAGTGCGACCACGCCGACGAGTCCTGCGTCGCCCATGCCATCGGCAATCTCTGTCAGAGCTTTCTTCTATCCTATGGGGTTAGGGTTGGGATTGGCATCCTCCTTCGCGCCTTCAAGCTCGCCCGGCGCCAGTCCTATTCCTCCCTCCTCGATCTCAAGGTTCTCCATCCTTACCTACCTCTTTTTTTCTCTGCGCTATTTTATCTACATGGCAAATAGATGACGAATGAGTGGAATGATTGGCCTCTGTTGGGCATGAATTTGGTCGAGATAATGTGTTGCGCTTCAGGAGGTGTCGTTTGTTTCTATGACTAATTGAAATTTCTGTTGATAATTGGAATATCTGATTGAATTACCATAGGAATTCTCAGATCGATATGAACTGTTTGTTTGAAATGGTTTTCTTGTTTCCTAGATGGATCGCAAATTGTAGCATAGGCTATTGCATGATGAAAATGTAATGGAGAATGCCCATTAATGTTGATTGTTTGGGTTGGACAACTCTTCCCCAACTTTTAGCTCACTGAAGAGGTCCATGTTTTTTTATTCCATTATAACATTGCAATGATTTAAGACACTGTAAAATTCAAGTCATTCTTATTCTGTCTTTGGTTTTGAAGAACAATTTCATTATGTACTGGTGCTTGTTAAGTTAGGTTATCCTTTGTGACGTATCATTTTCTGGATAACGCCAAACGAAGATCCTGACCTTAACGGGGGTTCTTGCACCTCAAAATCATTTTGTTGATGCAACAGTTTAGGCCACCTTCATTTATAAAGGCATATATGCAGATGGATGGGAACAAATTAGTTTAGCCCAATTCCCATTCCAAATCATCCAGTCTCTTCTTTACATGGAAATCTTTGAGATTCTGGGACAACTGACAGGCTTCTGCTATTGTCTCCTTCAATGGGGGTTGGCAGATTCCAAAACTCCAATTTTTTCTGATCCAACTGTCAGCCAGTATGATTCAGCTTGGGGAATAAAATTTGGAGATTAACATTGCCATCTTAGGAATCATTTCATAACCTGATGCTATTTTCGGACCCTAATCAAAACCTGTAACTGATTAAAAAATACGTCTCTGAGTTTATGCACGCCTTTCCACAAGGAAGTGCCTCTGATCACATTGCCGGATAACAAATCAAAGACACCACTGTTGTGGGAGTACCTGATGAAAATTAGCTCTTTCCAAAAGCCATGCCCCCTGACGTGATCTTTATGTTTTAGTTGCTTAGGCTTTATTTCAATTCCAGTGCATAGTTTGCTTGTGCAGTTGAAATTAGATGATTTATTTTCTAGAGTGGAGGGCCTAGCCAGCCAATATAAAACGAAACAGAGAAAAGAAGATGGGATGGACTGGCACCCTCTTCACTTGGGGTTTCTTGTGCCCCACTACGCCTATCCTTTTTTGCCTGACATAAATCCTAGGGACTGGCTGTAATAAAGAATACTTTTTAAGACTTTTTTTTAATCAATTGTTATTGTGGTTTGATACAAAGAACAGAGACAGATTTGTTGATAATAAGAAGTGCCTATTCCTTTTTTTTTTTTTTTTGCCTCAGTTGCTCTACTTTTTTCTCTTTGTTCTTCCCTTTCTCCGCACCATGGATGGAGATTGCTGCAATTTACATCCCTTACCAATCTCAGATTGGATCTGAAATGAAATCAACCCCTAAAATCCTAATATTACACAAATCATATAGGAGTCTGCATCACAAGAAGAGATAAATTATGTATATTATATCTGCTTGTTGATAACAGTAGTCAAAGGGAACAACCTGTTGTTCCATTGAATTAAGAAATACTTACTAAACCTATGACTTTGTGATCCTCTTGGTCCATTAAACACATCATATGCTCGTATACAGTGTCATATGTGGGCATTGCTTTTTCTTGGGTGTGATCATAAGCGCGAGTAGACTGGATGGCTTGACATCTGCAAGGTAGATCAATGATATCTACTCTGCACAGAAATTCCGTTGCATGCATCTGGAGTATGATGTGGCCAACCTCCACTTCCCTTACATGCATACATCTGTAGCTAAATATTGATAATTAGAATCCTCAGTTTAAAGACTTGTCTATGCATTGCCATGACATGCATGCTACCCCCTTGACCATGTTATAAAAATCTTTTATATGATAATTGACTTAAGAGACGAGACATGATCTTGACTCATTTTTTATTTTGTTGTGAACATGGTTGTTGTTTATATGGTGTTCCCTTGTAAATTATTACATTATAACGAAATAATATTTCCACTTCTCTTAATGTAACACCATAGAGTTTTCTCCATATATTTTGAAAATTAAAAGTGAAATATGAAAATTATAAGATCTGATGCAATGGCATGCTAAAATGATATACCAGGCTTTGAGATTGCTTCTGACTTTTTTCTTTTCCATTTCATATACTTACATAGTATTTGTGATTGCAAAGCTGCCCACTTGTTCTCTCTTATTATTGGAATATCAAAAACTGAGAGGGATACTGTTGGCAAGTATGCAATATTATAGCCAAATTTTACATAGATGTAATGTCATATCTGTTTAATATTTTAATTTTTTTTTACTTTCCATTTACAGTTACTTGTTTCAGAGAAAGATTTGATAGTAAGAGAAGAAGCTTGCCGTATTGGATTACTTTTGGTGGCTTTACTGGATCTTATCATGCTCTTAGATGTTTTTTGAGGAAGTTTTGGAAGAAAGAGACACCATTTAATGCGTAAGTTTTTAGTCATAGCACGCTGAACATAGCCAATTGCTTTGGTTTATTTAGTTTCTTAAGCATGATTGTTCTTTTGTATGTGTTAAAGATTAATACATCCAAATGGTTCAAATACATCTTATATTATTTATTACTTAATCACTATTGGTGCTTGATCCCTCAACCATATTCACAATTTAATTGAAGGGCATGATGGAGCAGAATTTTAGCAGGTTCCGTTGCAGGCTTGTCCATATTAGCATTGGATGATTCAAGTAGAAGGCGCACTCTTGCTTTGTATCTTTTAGCTAGGCTTTCTCAGGTATGAAGATGCTTGACATCTCCACTCTGCAAATAATTTGTTTTCATATTTCTTTCCAACTTTTTTTTTTTTGGTTTCACAGTGCGCATATAATTCTGCAAAATCCAAGAACAAGTTTCATCTTTGGGGAAGCCATTGGAGACATGGAGATGCCTTACTTTTTTCAGTAGCATGCGCCCAGGTGACAACTTATATCTATAAACTTGATAAAAGGAAATACCATCAGTCATCATGACAACCTATTTGAATTCAAATTTTCTTGTGTTCAATAATGGTGTAGAAAATCTTAAATACCATTTAATCCAGAATTAGTTTTTTTGGAGCTTTTTTTAGCATACATTTTTTGGGACAAAATGTATGATACAAGTAGAACTACGGTACTAAAATTATGGCATGCTCATAAGTTGAAATTCTAGGTTGTCATCCATGAGATAGTACCAAACATGGTGAAACTAACTAATAATTTTGTTTGATACTTCCAAACCACAAAACAAATCATACTAGCTCTGATGTCATTGGATGATGTTTCTTTTTGTGACTTGATGTAAATTTAATACTTATTATTAAGCTCATAGCTATTTTTGCTGTCGAATGTTATATGGCCAACCATAAGATTTGAATTGTTATTTTAACCCCCTTCACTCTCTTTCTATCACCCCATGGTCCCACCCAACACACACATCATTTCATCTATTTCTCCTCTTCAAATAAGATTTTATAATGTTTATCGAAAGAATGTTATGACAACACAAATAAAGCAAGGGAACGTTCCATCCTTTTGTTTATATGGTTACAATCTCTTTTCTGCCATATTGCTTGAAAGCACACTCCTACAGATGTAAAGAGGGACTATGTCTACTTGAAAACATATTGGACAAAATTATTTTTGTCTTTGTTTTGGGCTAGAAGTAGGTAGGGTTCTTTACATTATGCTTTCTTTTTACAAAAAGGTATGAAATATCATATTAAGTGATGGTTATTATGAGAGCTCGTACTGGCATATGTTTAGTCCCACATCTATTGTATATCAAATAGATCTTGGGTATATATATAGGGTCAAAGAATTCAAATAATACCTTTCAACTAGTCTTCTTTGGTGAAATTATGAATTATTGCAAATGGTATCAAAGGGAATTTGGCCTATGGTTCATGTGGACCAGGGGATTACATAAGGGTTCATGGTATTTGTGATTGGATTTGCTTATATTTGGATTTAAAAACTTAGTCCGATGACAGCGTCAGGGCTTAAATGGAGAGACTATGTGAAAGTTCATACTGTCATATATTTATTCTCACATAGTTTTGCACTGAGTAGATCTTGAATACTTACATAGGATTAAGAAACCTGAACATACCTTCTAGCTAGCCTTTTGGGAGAGGTTCTAGGTTGTTACAATGGTAGTCCAAGGCTCTAAGCTACATTTTTATATGAAACCAAATCAAGCCATGATTTTCTTAATTTTCTTGGTCATGAGAATATCTTGTGTATGTGGCCAATGGATAGAGTTGGAGGGTGCATGAATTAGGTGAGTAGGGATGCAACCTGGATAACTGCCCACGTAGCTCAATGGATGATGGTGTCATGCAAAGGAACCTCGTGTGAGAATAGACACACATACACAAAGTTTAGCTACTGCCCTTTTGGTAGAATTTGAGAATCCACACTATTGGCCATGACCAATGATATGTAAATTACCTAGAAATAAAAAATAATGTATTTTGGAGGCCATTTAACTATTCATCAAATGGACATAAGTGGATGGTACCAATAGTACTATTATGTTAAAATTGTTAAATAATCATTAATAAGCAACAAAACTAAAACAAACTATGGAAAACAATTTGTACGCCATTTGGAAGTGATTCTCTATGACAACTATTCTGTATAGCTTCACTGATACTAAGCTGAAACAAGAAATATATATATATTTTAATTATGTAGGTTATAGAAAACACATTCACTCCATTATTGGGTGTCATATATCGCATTAAAAAATGTAACATATGACAATAACATTCTAAGAATTATGGAAGAGGAAATTTAAGGCATTAAAAGGTATGAATTATGAACAGTATGGATTATGAAAAGTTAGAAACTACTAAATCATGAGTATTAAGAAGTAGTGAACCACTGCATCTCAGTTCGAAGGACAATATGCAAGCATGCAACTGCATCACTTAGGCTGTGTTTGATAGCTTTTTGGCTATCCCTGGATAAATGTACAAGATAGCATTTATCCAGGGGATAGCTAAGGGGATAAGCACCTTTTTAAAATTACCACTCTGCCATCAAGGGATAACTTTAGTTATTCCTGGGTTCCCTAGGGAATAAGTTCAGGGGATAACCCATGGTTAAACATGGGTTATCTCCTCTGGTTAAACTTTTTCAGCACTATCCCCTATAGCTATAGCATTTTGGGATAAGAAGGGATATCTAGGGGATATCCCCCCTTATCCACCGTATCAAACACACCCTTAAGCTCATATACCTCAGTAATTAGTTGGACATTGCTATTTGCAAGGTGCATCATGGAAATAATGATGATCACCATCCCCATTGTTGTGACGACCAATGCTGAGGATACTAGTGTTATATGCCTCTGCATCCAAAAAAAATTGTCGTCATATCATTAGTTTGCGTCTGACATGGGTTCTGGGGTGGAAATAATATGGAGATGGTGAAAATCAGTTCTACTTTCTTGTATATATGGTGCACTATGGCCTCTATGGAAGGTACTTAAATCCTGGTTTTGCCTACTGTTTCATCAACACAAAATTTAGTCCTTTCTCTGGTCTTGGACCCTTTCCTTCTCAAATTCATTGCTGTGGTGCAGACATATTATGGACTTTCAGTAACAAATTTTGTTTTCTTTCATTTGATATGATTTAATAAAATTAACATTCAATAAGTAATTTACTTCTTTGTGCAGGTCATGTATGCTTTTATAATGCGGCCTGAGAGCTTGCCTAAAGCATACCAAGATTTCATTCAAAAGACTGGACCAGTTGCAGAGCCTGTGTACAAGGCTGTGCGAGAAAGTTGTAGAGGTGGTCCTGTGGACGTTGTTGCTTTGTCAGCTTATTTATCAAACAAAATGAGTTCCAGATCTATAAAGTTAACAGAATATCCCACAATTATTCCTTGTTCCATAATTCATCCTGACACAAATTCTTGCCTAGTGCACAATGCCACTGCTGCATCTGCAACATTCAGGAAAACATTTCCCTTATATTTCTCATTGACATTTGTACCGTATGTTGTTCTCCATCTACAAAAGGTATTCCACTTTAATGTGGCTGAGTTGAATTCTTTTTCTCTCTTTATTTGTTATTCTGTATTTTAGAATGGATATGTCAGTTAATGGTGCTTGTTGCATAACATGTTGATCTTTCTGCTTCATGTATGACTTTGAGTTTCCAAAGTTTTTTAACTTATTGAGATCATTATGGATGTCAGCTTGCAGTTTGTTTGCTGTGGAAGAGAAATTTGCATAAGCATGGTTTGTTTCTGAGCATGATGAAATTGTGTCATAGTGTGTTTATATTATCGAGTTTGTGTATTGATTTCTAAATTTAAAAACTACTTAAAGATGCCAGGCTGCATTTTCTTATCCCCTTGATCCGCGTACATTTTCTGCTGCATTACCAAATATGTAATCTCACTCAGATTTTTAAGCACCACCAACTCGAGTGTTATGCACGTGCGTGCATTCTTGTGCAAGTGCATTCATGCACCATGGTGCGTGTGGCTATAAGGGTGCATCTGTGGGCAGTATGTGTAGGGGACTGTTGCAGACCTTGATATGGGCTAATATGGTATCATGCTGTGCTGACACACGTATAATCTTGAACAGCACAATAGAGTGGAGGTGAGATGCTATATGTTGGTACACCACCAGTAGAGGGTGTGCCAATATTGGTAGCTTACCAATATGGTTCTGTAACCGGTACTTAGATCCTTGGCCAAAACTTTTGAAGATCATTTTCCTTTCCTTCATCATACAAATAAAAAGGAAGTGTATGAAATATTGTAGAACAGCAAGTCCAACATAATATGAATAACAGTTAGTGGAACAGAAGTGTTGGTGCTCATACAATTTTGGTTTTATATTGTTGGCTGACTAGGTACTGGGTGCCAGGTCATGTGTCTAGAGGCCACATTGGTCACTGCCTCTTGGTGAAGCGGTGACCACCGCATGTGTCCTCTGGGCTCAAAACAGGGATCTCTATGTTTTGAGCCAAGTGAAGTGAAAAGAAAAAAATTCTGTCCCCCCTCCAATGATCTCTTCCCTCTTCGGAACTGAGGCTTAGGGGTGTGAAGACTTGGAGACTCTGGTAGCCTCCATCATTAGTATGATGATTTTGGTTTTATATTGTCGGCTGACGACCCTTCCGTCGCATCCACCGAGAAACGGAGGTGAGTCCCCTGTTTCTATCATTGGTATGTTTTGTTAGAGTGAGGAATAATGTTGATTGTGTTTCTACAAGTGTGCCATGACAAAGAACACAATGAATGCATCATTCTCAAAAGTATACAATCTTGTAATTAATCTATGGACATAATAATTTAAAATAGATAAAAGCATTCTTTCATCATGTACCCAAATTCTTTTTTCCCTCAGGTTACCTTGGGTCCCTCAAAATGCATTTGAATGCAATACACTCGGTTGTGCCTTTTAAACATTTGGCATTGGTTCCACTTGTCATTGAGAAAGGAAGAAAAGTCCATCTCTTGGTTCATTTGCTCTTTTAAGTTAAAGGTATATAGTTGAAGAAATTACCACTTAAGTCATGGTAAAATGTTTCTTTAACTAAATGAATATCACTTTCTTTTCTTTATTTAACGTTCTGGAAAAAGGTGACAGATATTATTGACCACGCATGTTATATTTTTGGTTTACTCTTTAGACTAAATTTGGATCTAACTACCATAAGTTTTGAGTTCTATTTTGAAATTATTTTTATTTTTCTCATATCTTCTCCCAATTTTCTCTTTGGGCTTGAGTAAATGCCCAAGATCATGGATAAGATCAAATGTCTAAATATTGTTGCTGTTCTGGAATAAATTTCCGAACTTGCAAGTTAATCAACCCTGATCATCTCCACATCAATAGGACCATTGATAAAGGGCTACCTGTGATTGTCAGAAAAACTACTGGAAGTAACGGAGGTCTTTGAGACATAATGTGAAGGTGGTAAAATTAGTTTTGAATAGTTATTATGATATTATGGATTATAATGGCCATAAGTGTTTTGTGGAAGAGTGGTTTTAAAGGACATAGATTTTGGGGGAAAGTTAACTATTATAACTGTTGAAATTTCATCTGAACTTAGGGTCTCTAAAAAGGTTTTTTAGTTTGCACTATGGCTTCAAGAAGTGATGCATCATCTTTATTCTTTTTGATAAAGACCATCATATGTACCAAAGCTGTCACAAGACTAATGAATCATGACCTTATTAATATGGTGGCCAAGAATCAGCTCTTCTGCCAAAGACATCACAAGAATCTTTACTCATGAGTCATGATCTTTGGTTTATTGATCACATAATCAAGAACTAGTTTTGATAGCATTTAAACCAGCAGAGAGATTATTGTTGGATGTGCGATTTAGGTCTGCTGCGAAGTGGGAACTTAGTTTCCACTTTGTGCCCGCCTTCCATGCATGGCAGACTTTGATGTGCATATTTACCGTCACATGCAGGTGTTAAGTGGTGTAACAAAAACATGTATGGGAGACGCATCCAAATCTCAAAGTCCACCATGTATGACAGGTAGGCCCAAAAGGGAAACTAAGTTGTCACTTTGCAGCAGATCTAATCTGCACTCCTTTGTTGGTGGATGTGGATCAAGTGAAGCCGTGTACATGCTCACTACCCTAAGAAGTCTATAGAGGGAGAAGAGAAATAATACAACTCCAAAAGCCAAGAGGATGAAATTCTTATCAGAAAATAGCTAGTTCAAAGCTTGAGACAGGTGGTGCCCGAAAGCCTCAGTGCCAGTTCATTCTAGCATGATCTTTTAGTGCTTCTTAAGCAGGATTTAGTTTAGCTCGTTTCTGAATCTGAGCTGCCAGCTTGAATTCCTACAACTTATGTGTGCAACATTAAAGATGATCAAATTTCAGAAGTCTTACTAATGTTTCAAAGGATGATTGCTCTTTTTAGTGTGATCAGGATCTTTTTCTTAAAATAATTGTTGTAATACACCCATTTTGTACATTAGTGAAAATAGGAACATGACAACCTTCATATGATCAACACAGATTTAGATAAAATAATATATATATATATATATATATATATTACCAAATTCTGCTAAAGAAATAAAATCTTCCTTTCAAGGTCCCACCAAGAAGTCACACAAGGTTTTCACAAAATCCCTTTAGCTTGATACGAAATATCCTCATAAGACTTCACAATTGCAAGCCCTCTTCAGTTTACACGCATGCTCTTCTTGCACAAAATCTCATATTTAACTTCAAGCGTAGATTCCCTTTTTATAGAAGTGATGGCTTCCCCTTGTCTCTTAGGATTTCATAACCCATAAATGATTTATTTAAACCTCTTGGAGTTCTATAACTCCTTTATAATTAATATAACCTTTAGAATTCTACAACTCATATCATAATAAGTTAAATCTTTTGAGATTCTGAAACTCATTTATGATGAGTTTGACCCATAGAATTCTATAACTCATAACTAAATCATTTGTGAGTTATTAAATGAGTCATTTATGAGTTATTAAATGAGGTATTAAATCTTATAAGTGATCATTTATAAGTTAGAGACTGTTCATGCCTTTACATGATTTTTGGGCTTCAAGTCTTTCTTTGTACCGAACTATTAAAAGCATTACAATTCTCCATCTTATGTGTGTGTCTCATTATAATATTGGATTATTAAAACTTAATTTAGAAAGCATTTGTAAATAAGCTAAAATATTTTTATATATTAAAATATTTAGTAAAAAAAATTTCTAAATTAATTGGCTAGGTTTTAGCCCAATACGGTAAAGACAATCTTGAATATTCTTACTCTAAAGTGACATATTTCATTTTCGATATCTACTAGTCTTCATGTATCACATATACAACCCAACATGTCTATATATAGCCTTTTGATCGGGCATACTAGTTGACTATATCAAAACTATATAAAATCAATATAAGATTTAGCAATACTCTTATGTTAATAAAAACTTGTTGTAATAGTGATTAGAACAATTCTTTTGTAACAACAATTGGTTTGAGAGTGTTCTTTTTGGTCCAATCAATGTTTGTCACTTTACAAGCATCCACGTTATTCACAACAACCATGATAGAATATGCCATCCTTTCACACTCTAAGGTTGTGATTAAATTTTAGATTATAATGAATTGGGAGTATCGTCGTCCTGAATTAATAATCTTTATCATTGACATGATCTTCATACAATATAATCTATATGGACAGACATATCATCTAATGAGTAATCAATTACAATGTGCCCATTAATATAATATGTGTTGATAAAATTGATTTTATTATAATGAATATTGGCTTTGTAGACCATACAAGTCTTTCAACTCTAGTAATCATAAGAATGCTCACCATGATATTAAATGCACAAGCTAACCAATGCACTTATTTACTAGCCTAATAAATTCTAAATGCATGAAAATTGTAATGGATTTCTTTGTAAGCTTCATGGAGCAGGCTTCTTTGGCATGGTCCCTGGACACCTCTGTTCCTATTTTTCATCAAGAATTTGATGATACATTCCTTTGAATATTTGCTTTTACATCACTTGATTTACTTGTTCTTAGTTTTCTAATCCAACATCTTTTGTATTAGTGGTGAATGAGCATTTTGTTCAGTAAAATCCTGCATATTTTGCTTCCATATACTTTTCTTGAATCAAATAAAATTTTAAAATTCATAAAATTTGAGTATTGTATTTATTCTTGGTTTGATGGGACCCTTTTGTTCTGTGTATAAAAGAAATGTCAGGAAAGAAAATGGTCAAATTTTCTTCTCGAAATAAACCAAAGATGGCTCTTCATTCCTAACCAAATTCTTTCATGTGCTACAACATTGACTCTTATAATTGTTTTGAGATATAACCCCTTCTCCTTCAATACTCATTGCTTCAAATGATTGATAACCATGGTTGAGAATTAGTTCTTCAACCAGGGATTCTACATAAAACTTAAGAATATTATTCCAGGGAAAATTAACTAGCAATTAAAATTTTACCAATCAACCATGACACTTGATGGAACTACTAACCAACCTAATGAATACTAAAAATTTAGTGAAGTATCTGCAAAATAACCACTATCCAAACACTTGAATCAACTTAATCAAACTACTTATGGTCCTGCAGTTGGTTGAGGTCTGCTGAACAGAATCAGCTGGCTGGGTGGCTGGCTGTTCTCAAGATTCCAACCAGCCACCTGATCAAACTCTGATCTTTTCAGCTTAATACCATCTACCACAGACAGCTCTTGAATTATCCTTTGCATTATTCTCATGAATGAACCCAGCTGGCCTTGTCTTTCACCCTATTCCTTCCCTTTAAACCCAAAAACCTGAAAATAATTCCGTTTCTAAAACAAGATCTGACTGTAACCCCTGAGACCACAAATTCCTCAGCTATCCAGAATTCCAGAACTTACGTTCCTGTTTGAGTAGTTTAACCGGTTCTGGTGGAACCCAGTCCTATATATCAGATCAGTCTTGTCCAAGTAAGGTACCCATGAAAATTGAAAATGCTTGATCTATTTGATTGAACAAAAACAAAGATTTTGTAAAATCCTAAGTAGTCATAGAATTTATTAAATGATTCCTCATCATGTTATTTAGTTTCATATTGTCATGATCTTGATTTGCTAAGGAAATTTAAATTCTTTATATATGAAATGTTCATCTATTTACAAGACTGTCAAAACTACCCTGCTCCATCTTGAGCATTAAATTATTGACTCCTAAAATATATTTAAAATTCTTGACAAACAAGTATTTCTGTGAAATCAAACACTAGTTTTTGGAGTCTCCTGCTCGGACCTGTTGGCATGCTGTTCAGGATGCTGTTCGCTCAACAACATTCTTGTCTGCTTTTGTTGGAATCTTCCAGGTGATTCTTTACTGATCGGGCATTTTCTTAGCATTCATGGTATTCGGCTACTAATCATCATCTGGGGTGTTGCTAGGCTGTCATCTGTTTACACCGGAAGGTAGTCATAAAGGATCACAAACTTTTATATTGGTTTGCTGGTGGAATATCTGCTCTTTCTGTACTTTTGGAAAAGAAAGCCAGAAGAGGAGAACTGGCCCTCTATGTACTACCACGAGCTGGAGATTCTTTGTGGCATATCTTAGTTAATCGCCTCATACTTCCTGATATAAAAAATGCCGAGGTACTTAAGTTCTTTCTCCTTTATTGTATCTGATTAAATAATTATTTATCTGTCATAAGTTTAGTAGCATGAAAACAGGTCAGATTGAGCTAAGGCTGGACCCAGTATTTCCACGTATTGGGCTTTAAGACTACCTTTTTTTGTCACATAGTGATCAGGTTGGGATTTTTATGATGTTATTTTTTGAAACCACAGAAGGCCCAGGCTGAGAGTGATTTTACTGGAGGCCCGGACCCTGTGATTTTTATATGAATAGTAGCATTTGTAGCAGGACATAATAACTAAACAACCGTAACTGGATCAAGCTGAACTAGTTTAGTTATGTGTACCTATCTCATTTGTTTTCCTCAACAGTCAACAACCATGTCTGATTCAACTAAGCCTAATAGTACTGTTATCGTGAAATAGGCTGAGATCCTGCCAATGATGCTGAGGCCATGTTTATAATTAAATGCTAAAAGAAAAATGATTTCTTAGGTGCCTTGAGCAAAAATGTTTTTGGTGTACTTAAGGGAATACCTGTCCTGTGTTTTATGTTGAAAAAATCCTGGGTATAACTTACATAACATGGTCCTTACTCCTTCATTGTTATAGTTTCTGGAAAGGGAGGGTCAAGGTTGACATGGATGTCTAGCATAATACAGGACACATTGTGCGCACTGTCTGCTCTTGATCAAAACTTGCATGTTGGTGGTGGTGGTGGTGGTTGCTATCATCGTCATTGTCATTATGCATGGTTTTGCTACCTAGGAAGCATTGTTTCCTTGCTGTGTGATGTTAGTTTAAAGTCTACATTGGTATACTGCAAAAGGAATTGTTCGTGTTATTACTTTTTGTACAATGCTACTGGAATTTCATGCTTCTTAAATAAAATGAAATGGTTATCATCAAAAATGAATTCATGATGGTCATCAAAATGATTATTCTATAATAAATATTGGTTAGATTTGCCAAATATTACTGTTACTTTCCACAAATTCAAATTAATATGATGGCTCATCAATTGTCCTTGTCAGGTGGCTCTCTTCTGTTTATGCATGGGAGGAAGCATGTACTACTTGGAACATGAACCGGAAACTATGGCTCCATTTCTTAGAGGTCTTATCCGCAGGTTCCTTGCAAGCAGAATCAGTAATCCAAGCGCATCTTCCAATCGGAATGCATCCTACTCCTACTTGCAGACCCTGGGCCCAATTGACAAACCAAAACTACAGGAGGAGAGCGTGGAGAATGAAGCTTCACCATCAGCAAAATACGATCTTGAGTCAATCCCTGGTCTTTAGACATTTCTCTGTTACATGCATTATGATGTGAGTGATCAGAACAAGCTTCATCTTTTCGGTTCTTTTGAGTTAACTTCACGTATATTAGGTGTTATTTGCCTGGTCCATTTTTTAATCAAATGATCTGATGCGGTGACGATTATAGAAGTTCCTGCGCAACTTTTGTCACATTAAGGGAATGTTAACCATGTGGTTAATTGTTACGATACACTTTTTTCTTGGTTAAATGGTCATAAACATTGGTGCAAAATGCATAACAAAAATATAGTCTATAATCTGATTTATCGTGACATTTATCTTGATGCCCCGATATTTATATCAGAAAAAAAAAAAAATGAATGTGAGTTATAAAGCACAATTATTTCTCCTTTTTGTCTTAGCTTACGAGTTATAAATGTTTCAAGGAAGCAAGGCTGGAGTAATATGCCAACAGACTACTTAATTTTGCTGACTGAAGCACAATTCTCGACCATCATCTTGCAATTTGTTCATGGTGCATAACACCTTAAATTTTTATAGTTTGATTCTAAATGAACCTATACACAGCGTGCTCGGCCTCTTCATTTCATCAAATGATGTGTTTAGACTTTGAAGTATTTGTGCATGAAGGTAATCTACTAAAATCAAATTTATAATTTGTTGGATTCCAATTATTCACTGTTGCAACGTTATAAAAACAACAGTTCGTTTAGAACGTTCTGAATCCTCCCGAGTCTGAAGACGACCGGCAAAACAATGCTGTGTCGAAAAGTAACCGGATGGAAGATTCTTGCATCACACGCCCCCACTTGTTATAGTGCAGAAACTCCGCCCGCTCAACCTTCCCCGTGCGGCATTGGCTTTGTTGTACGGTATATTGGGCTGGGGAAAAAAAAAAAAAAAATTACTGTGGTTTCAGAAGAGGGATGCAAATAAAGATTGATCGAATTCAACAAATCTTGATAAAGTGCCCCATGAGATAAAATTTGAAAGTCTATAATTCCACTACAGCATCCAAATGTCACCACAGCAATAAGCATTTGGTCATCTGAATTAATGATGTGAGCCAAAACCAGCCAAGAATTTCGCACCTGAACTTTTAAGATCGTCTTTGTCCCACCACGAATGCAGGCATCATGGAAAAAATTCAACCAAGCAAAAGGAACTAGAAGATCGGTGCCCAAATAACCTGAGGAAGTTCATGACATATTAATAAAGAAGAATTTCCTAGGCCTGCTTGCGAGGAATCCACCAAATTTATCCGGATCTGGCGTGACCTTCTTCCCTGCTGGATCGGATGGTTCCTCTCAAACAGGCCCTACACCCAAGAAATCACTACCACATCCTCACAAAGCATAAAAACCTATTGGCAGCGTTAGGTCTTCTGGATGGTGACTCGTCATTGATCCCAATCATATGCTTTATTTCATATCCACTAGCAGGAGATGCCGCAAGTTCTCACTTTCTCCGCTTGCAGAAATATGGAAAAATTGCAAACTCTCCTCCAGCAATATCACTGAGCAAAACGACCTTACCCAGACAAAATTGAGCACAATCGCTTTCAAACTGGAAAGGATCATAATTAGCTGTTAAGCACCTCTCATAAAATAGATGATTTATATCGTTACTCATTCTGCACGCAATATCTTAGAATTCTACAATGCTTTTGACCATATAAAGCCGGTTAAATTCTATACACGGGAAATGATTTTTAATCTGGAAACTTACAAATGTTATAGGTCTTTTTACCAATTCTACATTCAATGCCACTAAACTTGCACAGAAGGATGTGTTTCTGCAAGGGACTTGAATCGCTGTGGGATCTAGCAAACTCTTCGACGGCCTGCTTTAGCTTGTAGCTGATATCATCACCTAATGCCCAGACCAATGATATATGGGGCCGTGGATTCTGCCATCAGTAACAATGAGTAATTAGAAAACGTGTCTTGTTATAAGAAACAGGACATCATGTCGTTTTTATAATTTTCACATGGTAGTCATGAGGTAATTAAGTGCAATAGAAACAGATGTCAGATTAAAATATTGGAAGAACTATATTAGAAATGGGTGCATTAGATACGAATTATACCAACAATTTATAGAGGGGGAGTGGACTTCAAGTCTGTCGGCTACATGACACAAAGGTCAGATAACATTCTAAACATGAAAGTGAAAGATACCTAGGTGGAGGATTAAAATTAGAGGACAAGGCCAAAGAAGACTTGAAAAGAAGCAGTGAAAAGAAATTCCAATATGCACTTTACATTGAACTATTCAATTATGTTAGGAACCAAAGATGAAGCTGGAACCTTAAAGATTAGATGATGGAGCGGTAAGACCATCAAGTTCTGCATTGATGCATACATTATACCAAGTTAAATCCATGACTTGTAATGAATTGTGTAAAGTTGCTAAAAAAATATCACCAGACACCGAGCTTGATGACCACAAAGAAGGCAGAATGGATGAATGGTCTTGCTTCTGGTGGCTCTAGTGCCACTGCAACTAGTTCAGGTACATTTCCAAATTTGTATTTGTTTGATTAATTTTAGAAGTATACCTTATAAAATTCAGGAAGACCATGCAGTCTATATATCATCAACAATGTGAATCTGCTTAGTTATCTGCAAAACAATAAAGCCAAAAATAATGTGGGTAAGTTAAATATAAATAAGGGGAAAGAGAAGAATGGAGGTAAGCAGTTAAGAAGCTTTGAAATATGAATCTTCAATAATCAACAACATGACGCATTAGTTAGAGAGTAGAATATATATAAGGGGTATGCTGGTTGAGGAAACATTTATCTTGGTAAAACTGACTACCAAGAAAGAAGTAATGAAGTAGCATTTAAGAGCATTTTCTTTCCTGATTATGTATACTCAGAGACACTGAGAGCCTCTAAAAAAGTACAGATAACCAACGTGTAAACATTAAGACAAGTTGGCACATCCCTGTGAATGTCTATAAACCAGTAACTGTGTCATTATAATTTACCACATAAGAAAAAATCCTTCAAAATGGAAGCAAAAAGTTGGATCAGCACAACACCAGAAAGGTCTCACAATTTAATTAAGTACCTCTACATAAGCATCTGCCTCCATGCCTCTTCAATTTAATGAAAATTTTCTAAAAGCACTATCTGTGTTGTTGTAAAAAGGAAAAGAAAAGTAAAGAATGATGGGTTTCTGCCACAACCACCATAAGGGCTGGCTGCATCAAACTGTGACCAAAGTGCCACAAGCATGGCATCTTCCTTTTCCCTTTTTCATTTTTTTTTTCCTGGATTGTGTATCTTGTACTTCACTGTAGCCCAAAACTAAAAGGGTTGCCAAACTTGATTCTATATCCCATATAATATCAAAAAACTGCTCATGCATGGCATTTGATTTCAGAATTATGGTAGCTGAATACGCCTTTTGGAAACTTAGCTCAGTGCAATACTGAAACCAGTTTTAAAATTCCATTTTAGCATGTATAATTAAAGTATGGTTTTATAACCCAACTATGACACGTCAGCTACAGCTACTCTTTGGAAACCTTAGTCCAAATCTCAGGTACCAGGAGCAGGTGCAGGAATTTGGGCATAAAGAAGCAGCTTGTATGAAAAGAATAGTAAAATAGAAATGCACAGGAAGTGGGTGTTGGATGAGTTTCGGACTAGATTCATGAGTAATCTTCAGATGCAGTAAAATCTCATTCTTGGGTCTTCATCAACAAACAAAAAAAAAAATCTCAAGAAAGTTTAATATGTTGGTTCATATTTTTTGGCTTCTAGTGGAAATTCTAGAATAAAAATTATGCAAAAAAAAATATCTATATGATAGTGTATGACGTGACACTGATAAACATTCAGAAGATTATATGTGTGTGCAGAGAGAGAGAGAGAGGTATCTACTCAAGTCCAAAACCAATAATGAGGTCTCTAAATTGAAGATCCACACTATTGATCATGATTTCTACCTGTTTAAAAATAAAAATACACATATCCTTATGGTCTCTTACCTAATGGATCAATTGCAAACAAAAATGGATTGTTTTCATTGTGCTAGTGTGCTAAAATACATAATAAAGCACTTAAATTGAGAATTCACTTTAACATTCATCATCTATATGTACTAAAACATGTATAGGTTGAAAATCAATACATTTTAATCCTTAAATCATAGAAAACAAATTCTCATATCATTTTAAACATTCTTTTTTGCACCTAATTGATGTATAAGTTAGAGATCACCAGAACATGTTATTTTTAGTTTTTAGGTATTTTTAGTTGTATAGATCATGATCAACAACCCCTCCCCCCCTCAAGAGAGAGAAGCATACATATATTTACAAACAGAACACACGCACATACATGCATCTTCAACAGAATATCATGCTAATATAGAAAATTATTAAAATAATATGTGGAGTCGACCATAATTAATAAATTCTACTTCAAAGTCCATACGTCCCCAATCCGTGGTGTATGTGTGGGATGTACTTATCAAATTGTAGAGAAATAGAAAATTATTTCTAATCAGATTGAGAAATCACAATCATCCATACATCATCTAACATGTGTTGCACATGCCCAATGCTAGTACAATATAATTGCAAAATATTTGAGCCTAGTAATGCATGTCATCGAATTTGCTTTATCTTATCATAGTAAAATTCTTCTTTACCCTCCACACATCTTAAATCTGCATGGGACCTCCGTATCCCCTTTTCACCTCTATGTGTATGCATATGTGCACCAACTCCTGGATACCTTTGCTGTGAGGAAAAGATACAAGAGGGTGCACCAATCAAAATCAAGGTATATCAATAATAATCCTTGACAGCAGGCTGCAGCTTGCAGCCATCAGTTCCTCTCTTATGTGCATCACATGAGCCTACCACTAGTGAGGAATGAGAAAGTGTTAAGACAAGTCAAGTTTATGATGCCAAGATGAAGGATTCATGCAACACCAGAGTTTACTTTTATTACAACAATGCATGACAACTGCATCATGGAAAATCTTAAGTTCATTCAGTTTGCATTTTCAAGTTTTCAAATTAGTCAGTATTCAAAGGAAGAAATTGGACCACTTAACTGTGAAGTATCTATTTATTGATTCACATCACTCATGTAGTGAAGATTGAATAAAAAACTTCAGCTATATATCTTGAATCTATATTTTATAAATCTACCTAACTTAAACATCAGCTTGACTTAGCGAAGCACTTGATGGTGCAGCAGCCAATATAGCCATGTGGTCAATAGTGTCAACTGAGAGCTCTGACTTTAACTCTATACACAATTTCACAAAATTTGATCACAAAATCAATATTTAGTATACTAGATGAGGATATAGTATAGGAATGAAAGAGTCCCTAAAGAATGCTACTAGAAGAACTAATAGATGCATGGAATCAAGAACAAATTTTCTTCAATTTCTCCCAACTTCATTGAAAATATTGATCAGGACGTTCACCATTGACCCATTCCAATTCTTCATAGGTTGATACAGCTTGGAACCCTTTGATACCAAGTACCAATACAAGTTTTATAAGTTTATTTTGTTCCTGCAAAACACACCATTCTAACCATTGGTCGGCATGTCTAGTGCTAGCGGCAATTAAATTATTGGTTGTTAAAGCTGTAAATTGTCCTCATATTCAAGCTAGGTAAAGATTGCCTTGAGAATTCAAAACAAAGATTTAGACAGTTCTATGTCTAATTTAGTCCTCCCACCAAAATCACAAATTGGATTTTGAAATACTGCATAAGAAAGCACATTGGAAGTTGCAAGCAAAAGGTATCAGACATACCTCTGGCAGACCTCCTTCCGTGACTTCTAGTGAAAGAAAAGAACGTGTCTGGTCATCATTAACAAAAATATCCCATTTACTGAACTCTATCCAATACCTGCTTTCCAATGGAAATAATAGTAAAACAAAGAAAAGCCAATCACTAACGTATTATGGTAGAAGTTTGAAAGTTTCAATTGCACAGATAGTCATGATAGTGTAAGGCTAGTTAAGCATTTCGTGATAAAATTTTTTTTAAAGTCAAGATGTTTCTGACCGTCTCTGAGATTTGAAGCTTTGGCGAAGCATTGCCACAATGGAGTCAATCTGATGTACTTGAATTGGAACGGTTCTTCCCAAGCTAATGTGGAATTCTGTTCCTAAGAGTATTTGTTCAAGCTTCTGATCTTCCTTGCATAATTCATTAAGCGCATAGTCACTATCAACAGCATAGAGGCGAGGTACATGAGATGCTATTTTTTTCAAAAAATATGCTAGTTGCTTTCTTGTTGTAGATGGTATAGAAACTGCAAGAGTGAAAGTGTAATTGCTTAGAAGTCATTAAAGAGCAGGAAATGTTGGAAAGCCTTCCCAAGTTGAGACAATTGCAAGCAAACTGAGAACGGATAAATGCACATACATAAAAGCATTCACATACACATGTGTGAGCACTCACGCGCACGCGCGCGCACGTGCACACACACACACATATCTATAGATACAATTTACATACATATATGTGCATGTACATATAAATGTTACACACATATATAAAATAAATGCATATTTACACACATTCATACTTATAACACATATGTGCATGTGCATATGCATTTTAGCAGCCAAAGAATCAAGAATGCAAAAATGCATATTCCTCTGGCTTCTAGCATCACGTAACCGGTGTTTCTTGGGATTTTTTTAACTGTTTGAAACATTGATTGTGATGATTAGGTATGAGATGTACCACATCACATACTGCACCTATACATGTAACTGACATGCCCTTTTACCATGATACTCCAAACCTTACCAGTAACGATTGCATTTCAGTTGTTAGTTCTATGTGTTTACATGTATTTTAAATTTCATGTTATGTAATGCTAAGTGATAAGCATGCACATTAATTACTTCAATATACACAGAATCCATGACTAGGGCACTTTGATTGATATTTCTGCCTTATCTCTTGCAAAAAGAAAAAAAAAGGATCAACAAAAGAAAACATGATAGATGAATTTTTCAAGTTTTAGTGATTTCTAAAGTGGTTTATTTTGGCGAAGATGATCATGAAGATCTTTGACGTGTAAACCAAAAGTCGGCTAATTCTTTTTTGTTTCTTTGATTCTTTTGACTGTATGGACAGCACTATTCCTATTCGGTTACATAGGGCTTGCTTGACTCTCTCTTTTCTTTATAGCACTTATAGTGATTCATCATTGTCTGAAACTTTCAAGTCTTCATGCTTTCTGGAAGAGCTTCGCCACCATATCCCTTCAAAAAGGGTAGGGCTTGCTTTCTCCTGCTTCTCCAATTGTGCTTTATAACATAAACTTAAATTTTAATAAAGCTTGAAAACTTTGTTTTCCATACAAAATTATGATCTTTAGCCTGGGTATTCAGAGGAAGGAAAAACAAAAAATTCTCCCACCTGAAAAACATACTGCTTCTCTTTCCATTCCACCTGCCTGATCATCCAATGGTGTTGTGCCAGGCCAAGCTAAGTGCATGGGAGTTTGGTCCAGCCATCAGGTACTGGCTGAGCAGCTACTTACTCTTTATCATTGATTTAATTTAAAGTTGAGATGTTCAGAGTTTGGAATTTCATGATACTTCCACCTTAACATTGCTAAGCATTGAGGTCCCCTTTTTTTTTATGGTTTGTTTATATATATATTGGACTAAGTATTAGATAAAAATATTGGACTAAGAATTATATACCAGTGGAATGAGGTGATTATCATCATCTTATGAGCCTTTTCTTATCATAAATGTGGTTGACCATAAAAAGCATCTCGAGTTGAGAAGGTCCCATGGATTTGGCATGTTCTACAACTAGTTACTTCATCAACCTCCTAGAATTTGTCCCAAATTCCTGGTTATGACAAATTCAAGTCAGAACCGGCCCACCATGAAATATATAATGCCAGCAATTTTGACTCAGCCATTTCCCAACCTTGGGCTGACCTTCAATGGATTCAATACAGATCAGGATCATGTGACCTGTCACTTGGTTGCGTTTTTTTTCTTTTCTTTTCTTTTCTTTTTTTGAGAAATATGGTGGAGATTCAACTCTCATTTCATTACATATGAAATAGGAATGGACCAAGACCAGCACAGAAGGCCTTGGCAAGGCTGAATAAAGGGTTATAAGCTACATGGCTCCAGGTCTGGTACAGTACCAGAGAACCTCCTCATCTAAACAAAGGACCTAAGCCAACCACAAATCTTGCAAACAACCCTGAACCAGCCACTCGATCAAGTTTGGATTGGTGATCTCCTGCTCAAAGTGTCATGGTAGCAAGCTGAGGTAAACGTTATATGGATTTGAGCCTCCAAACCATTGAATATTGACCCAACAGTTCCGATTCCAATGCCTCTTGTAAAGGAGGAGAGGGGTGGGGAGGGGGGGACAGACAGATAGACAGATACAGAGAGAGAGAGAGAGAGAGATCCTTTTTAACCGAATACCTCCTCTCCCAAATAAAAGATCCTCATTCTCTTTTCTCTTGCATTCTCCATATCAGTTATCCTTTTCCTCACCTTGTCATCTCATAAACTCTTCATCTCCTCTCCTCTTCCTCTGCCATCCTCTCCACTCCCCATCAATACAACCAGCCCATGCCATGCCATCAATACTACATCTGCATTGCCAATAACGCAAACATGGACCAAGCTACCATGCCATCAGGATGACCAGAAACAATGATCAATTCCATCACACTATCTCTTTTTCTTTTGCTTCCTCTTGTGCTGCCATCAAACCAACAAACTGCTGCCATCAAGTCCATTCTAGATTCTTCACAACCACCGCTGCTCAACCATAGGAATGAATTGTTGTCTCACCAACAAGCAAGAGTGGCACCACAATCAAGCTTCATTAGACAATGGCTCCCTCTCTTTTCCGCATGGTATGGGTACATGGTTCAGGCTTGAGGTCGTGAAGTTGAGCCAACAGCAGATTCGGGTCAGCTTTGTTTGATTCCTTGGCTGATTGAGTCACATTCAGGTTAAGGTTAATAAGACTTTAGTGATGGAGGTTGATCTGACCCAACCCATTACCAAACTTACCTAAAAGGCTTGTCAGCAATAGAGAAAACTACTTTATAATATCTTATGAGGTGACAACAAGAAAGTGTATATTTTGAAATTTAAATAATTAGATCAGAGATGCACAACAAGAGGACATGTAAGGGGAACAAAAAATAATGTTAAAACTACTGTCAGCCTTCAATGCAGCAAATAAGAATGAAAGGCAAGTGTAGAATACTGCTAAACCTCATGGCAGCAGCTATAGACCCTTTGTAATGTATCCATAACAAAATTATATAGAAGACAACATTATAAGATAAAAAGTAGTAAGGGAACACAACCTGGAATGTAGACATGCAGAGCATAGTTTCCTTCAACATGAGGGAAGCTTCTATTGCGGCTTCCTTGAGTAGTTGATGAAACATCTGAATAGAACAAATATTTTACAATAAAAAATTAAAGGAATTCAGCAGGCTGCAGCATTCAATGATTGACAAAATAGGTCACAAAGAAGTGTGACACAATAACATATTTAATATAACAAATACAATTAGCCTATCTAGAACTTGATGATACCAAGTATATAGATGCAACAGGAGAAGAAAAAATGTAGTGGGCTCCACATTTTAAATTTTTCTGATAAATCAAGAAAAATGCTAAAGCTTATGGCTTTGCAGTGACAAATGCATAAGCTGAGTGGTTTGTACATCCAATGGTGGCTCACAAATGACATAAAAAATAAATTGCACCAAGGAAGTAATAAGGAAGTAATAAGGAACAGAGTGCAAATATGATACAATTGCAATAGGAAAGGTCTAATTATATGAATTGGATGCAAGTCATGTGAGTGAACACAAATAATAAAAAGAAAATTTAATACAAAAGAATTGGACATACATAAGCAGCTGTTAACAATATGAAAAGATAGGTCAGCTAGCAAGTATTTCTTGATTATAAGTTCTAATGGGATGATTAAATTCAAGTACTGACTAGTGAAGTTTAAGCAAAGGCATCAACAAGCCTGGAGCAGAAAATACCTACAAGATACATAGCACATTCCTGGGTTCTTTAGATGCTACAACTGTCATAGTAATGCTAAACTTTTACAAGGGAAAATTTGACAACAAGAGATAATAGTCCTCATTTACAACTTGCCATAGTAAAGCAACATAAAATCAGTAATGTGCACCAATCGCACATAAAGCATGCCCGCTTAAGTTGGTTGATCCATGTAAACAAGCCCATGACTAGCAAGTAGCAATAGTTAAGTCATGAAAGACCCATTCTCAAGTAGAGTTACTCTGGTTTACCCTCTAAGGCAATCAAAGTTCTTTATTCACTAATATGTTAAATCTAGCTTCAGCATTATTGGAGAACTGATGTTTGATTGACTTTTCAGAAAGAGAAGATTAGAAGGCATGGAAAAAGAAAGGTGCTGAGAGTTATTTGGGACTAAAAGATATGTACAGAAAGTGAGATGGGTGAACGAGCTATATCAGGGATCTGTTAAGTCACTGGTGAGTATAGTTGCATGCATGAGATTGCATGTCATATTTGCAGATGATACAATGCAACTAGAAGACAGGAACAAGTATCAATGCAAAGTGAAATTGATGAAGGAAAGGTCTAAGGGTATGAGCACTTTGTGGAACCAAATAATGCCTCTTTAATAGCAAACTATAGAAATGTAGGTAAAACTGAGACCCCCTCAAGACAGGCCAATAAATTAAGAAGAGTATTTATTATCATGATCTTGATCTAATAAATAAGACAGGAAAGAAGTAGGTTAGCATATTCCAAGATTTCCCTTTTGAGTTAAATATGAGCACAAAATGTTATGCAAGTCGGATTGCTATGCCATAAGGAAGTTCCAGGCACAGTTACAGGAGACCAAAACGATGACTGTTTCTGTGGTAATTATAGAATTTTAGCTACTGAACCAAACTAGAAGCTTGGAGATCAATCAACAAATGGTGAAGAATTTTTCCACAGAAAAAAACAGTATTACCCAGAAGAGAAAACAAACTCATAAAACAGAAAGAAAACTCAGAAGAATATTAGGAATAGAGCCAGAAGAGAGCGACGGATAATTAGCAGACGCCCCAACGACGGAGTCGTCTCTTATTCAAGAGGAAGAGCTGGAAAAAGAAGACCGAAAGGCTTAGAAGGCCTAAAGGAACATTAAAAGTAATCGTCTCTATTGATGGATGACGATGGATTTCACTAGTGGAAGAAGGAGATAATTGAAGAAAAACTCACAAAATCAACCCTAGAGTCAGGAGAAACAATAATCAAATCACGGAGGGTAACAAACAATAATAATAACAACATCGATCATCTCACAAACAATAATTTTGTGAAGCCATTTAATAAATTCGAATCGTATCAGAAAACACTTTATACCCAACCCAAACAGAGAGATCTATCGATAAAATTATTCCAATAAAATTAATTAAAAATAGCATCATACCTAGAAAATTTGGCGGTTGGAGGAGGTCGAAAGGAGGCGGCGGCGGCGGCAATCCATCCGATCCCCTCGGATTCGAAACTCGGCAGGAGTCTCCGTTGCTGCTGCTTCTTGGAGGAGACGGCTCATCATCCGACTCCGAGTCGGAACAATAAGTGGCCCTCAAAGCCTCCATCCCGTCCCCTGCCTCTCTGACGAGTTCGCCGTCTCTTTATTTCATGGTTAACAACTGGATCATCCATCCACCCTTGATCGATGTGACTCATCTGGACTACTATCTCGAATCGATTCGGTGTCTTAAACCGAAACTCGAATCGGCTGATCTGAGTCCGAACTCAGCTACAAGAGCACGGACGTCAGCACGCCCTTAGCGCACCAAAGTTAACAAACGCCAGTAAAGATTTCTCCGCTCCGCTTCGATCTTCCTCCCTCTTTATTCTTTCTTAATTTGACGCCATGGAAGCGGAGCTATTTTTTAAATCAATGTCTTTTATCATCATTTAACAATAATAGTATGAACAGCAAAATTTTATAAAAAATAAAATAAAATAAAAAAATTATTATTTTAAAAATATTTTTTTTTTTTATTTTCATCTACTTTGCCAGAAGCGCATCCGTAAAGATGCAGACAGAAAGCTTTAAGTGGTGCTTTAAAAAGTGTGATTAAAAGTTGTTAAAAATCATCATTTAAAATGACGTTTTCAAAAAATAGCAGAGTTTATAAACTTTATAAAAATATTATTTTAAATGGAAAGCAAATCGCCCTGATTCTTGAAATCATTCGGAATTCTGATTATTATAGAAATTTCACGGTTATCAAGTAGCCACCAATAAATATTTAGAAAAACAATGTTATCAATATTCAAGAAATGATTTTTCCTTTCTGCTCCTTTTCCTCGCATAAAACTAGACTGCTAGCAAGGAGTTGCCGTATAGATTTTTTTTAAGAAAAAAAAAAACTCTACAAAAATCAAAACTTGGGTTTTCTTTTCCTTCCTCTTTCTTATCTAAAACCCTTTTTGTTATCAAGTAGTTGCTTTGAAGATTATTAAAAGAACAGATATCATAAATATTCAATAAATTGGTTTCTTTTTCTTCTTCTGTTTCAATATAAAACACATCTATTATCAAGCAACCACTATAAAGATGACAAAGGTTTCATAAGCACACAAAAAAAAAAAAAAAAAATCTATCAATGTGTTTCTTGGAAGAACCTGTCATCAAGCATGCTGAATCATCAGTGGAGCCAGTAGCGGCGATTTTCAATCTCACAATGATATTTTTGTGAATGATACGTTGTTTCTTAATGAGAATTATGATGTTGGTGCCATGAAATCCAAGCTTCTTGCCGGTCTGGTTCCCCAGAGACTTTGCAATGAGATCACTAAAGACTCAAATTAAAGAGAGAGAGAGAGAGAGAGAGAAAGATTATCAATAGGATTGAAATTCTGAAACAAAACAAAAAAAAGCCATCGATCAAAGAAAGAGGAGGCAAAGCTCTGGCCAGCAAAAGAGGGGCAGATTCCCATCAAACTCTGGTGGTTGGAGACATACACAGCTAGCGTGTTCTAAGAAGGCAAGTTTTCTTAAAGCCCCATTTCAAGTTGCGATTTAGAAATCGTGAAGTGGCGTTAGGAAGTAGAAGAAAATGAAAAAGTCATTTTAAATGACATTTTTTATTTTAACATTATTTTTGCAAAATTTTTAGAGTTATTTTGCAAATCGATATCTTTTGACATCGGTTTAACAACTTTAGCATGGGAGCCAAACTACTTACGAAAATGATGTTAAAGTAAAAAATATTATTTAAATAGGGGTGTAACTTGGACCGGATTCAATCCGAACCCGGCCCATCAAATCCAAATTATAGCATGCTGGAACTCAGGTTTACCCAACTCGAACCTGAACGATCTGAATTTAACCCGGATCGATTTTTAATTGATCTGAGTTTTGATTGTAGTCAATCCGAACCCAAGATAATCCGAACCCACAAGGCCGCAGCCCACTGGCCCACAACCTGCTCACCTTATTCAATTATTTAAGTTATTTCCTTCGCTTGCCCGCTCACGATCAACTGCATGAGGAAATCGGATGGTGATGATAGTGTGAAGACGTATTCATCATTTTAAAATAAGCCAAGATGTTTCTTGCCATATTGTATAGATCGGGCGCTCCTTTTGACAATTGCATTGTTAGGGTTTCTCCCATCGGTCGGTCAGGTTCTTATCGTCATCATTGTCGTCTTCTATCGGTTATGAAGGTTTTCATCTTTGATCCAATTTATTTATTTATTTATTTATTTATTGTCTTCTTTGAATCAATTCATAACATTATAAAATCTAAAACCGATGAAATAGAAAATATTTCTTATCCTTTTATCCAAGCAATTAATTATGAGTGGTGACTAAAGCTCATTTAATTTGTAGTACATTCTAATTTCAGATCATTTTGGGTTACTCATGACTCGGCCTAACTTGATCCTAAAATGTTTTGATTTTTTCGGATTCAGGTTATAAAATGTAAAACTTCAACTTTATTTTTTTTTATGGATAGGCTCAGATCGAATTCATGGGTCGGATCATATTTTTGCCACTTCTCTATCCATTTTCTTGTTTGAACCTCTTGTTTGGTTGAGGGATACAAGTATTGACCCAACCCATGAAGGCCCCTACCATGAATATTCAATATTTTCCCTGATGTGTTAATTATATATGAAGACAACCATGTTAACTATCAAAATTTGACCTTTTGATCTTTGTCTTTGTGTGTGCTTTGATGATAATTAACATCCTAGCTTGTGTAATTTAATGGCTATATTTACGAGATCAATGGCATTGGACATTTCAGGACCAAGGACAGCTTTGCTACTACCGAATCTTAAGCTCACCAAGTTTTCGTTATAATGCAAGAGGATGCATGGTGAACCTTTTATCAGTGCCTCAAACATAAACAGCTATCCACTCATGATGGCCATGACTTCATGGAAGTGACATGATAAATGGTGTTGCACACATGCTCACATGCAGCACCATTGGCAAAATGTATTTATTTTTCATAAATAAGGTCACATTTCTCTATTTGAAAACTTAGCCTTGATCAACCATTTCTATTTAATTTGGAGATTCCTTCTCCTTGATTTTAATATTCAGATCCAAATTTTAATATTCCTTGCTGTAAAGCCTTTAGTGTAGATAAGTTTCTAGGAAGAGATTCATGCACACCATGGTTTAGAGTCTAAAGTTGCCTTTGAATTAAACAAGAGATTAGAAAAATAGATGTTTTGATTTGCTTATGTCAAATTTAACTAAAATGAACAAAATACAAGTTCAACAAATGTCATTTCCTCGTGCAAATCTAGAATAGATACATATACCTTTTTAATTATTCATTTGCTTTTGTCTTGTTTTTATTTGCTTAATTTTTCTACTTACATGATGTTTTAATTTCTTTTATTAGATTAGTATGACATGGCTCATAATGTTTTAGATCCAAGGCCTCGCGATCCCCGTGTTCTCATATTGCAAGCCATGCATAGATCAACCAACATATATAAGGGCGAGATGTGTATTATTGGACGTTGGTCCTTAATTAGTTGGTATGTGTTTATGTTAATGTAATATTTTATTACAATGAATTCGTTGCAGGAGTTATCAGTGCTTAGATGTCGTCGGCATGACATGCATATATGGAAGGAGACACCGAGCATGGCACACCCACGAGTGCAGTATTACTTTGATCATGTTAGCATGTATGACATATATCGGATAGGCCAGATTCGATTGGATGTTAGCCTTATTTCTGTGCTTGTTGAGAGATGGCGGCAGGAGAGCCACACATTTTATCTTTCTTTTGGCGAGGCAACTATTACACTTCAAGACGTCAGTATCTTGAGTGGTCTCCGGATTGATGGATCTATGGTTACTGGGCTAGATCCGCATTATGCCATCCAGCAGTAGCAGGCTATATTTGTGAGGTTATTTGGTATTGAACCTCCTACCGAGGCATTTTTCAAAGGCCATTTTCACTTAGAATTCTTTGATCAATTCTATCAAGACTTTCACTTGGACAAAGATGCGGATGATAAGGTTGTCCAGCAGTTTGTGAGGGGGCAACTTCTTCAAATCATTGGCGGAGTGATCCTTCTAGATACCTTCAGTTATTTAGTGAAATTGATGTACATGCCATTTTTGAAAGACCTGAAGGCATTTGCTGGTCTTATTAGGGATCAGCTACACTTGCTAGTTTATATAGGGCACTATGTCATGGAACAAGCCCTACCCAGACAGATATCGAAGGATACCCTCCCTTGCTATAGGTAAACACTATATTCTTATGTTTGAGATCAATTTTTTTTTGTTATTGTTAATTAACATTTTAAATTTTTTAAACATGCCGATATGGGCATGGGAATGATTTTTCATTTTTCGTCCCACAAGACTAGAGACTCTAGAGGCTAGACCTTCTGATGTCGATGATGATTGACACTTAGGTGCTCCATGGGGGTATATATGGCATACAAATTTAACTTAAAAAATGTTCCAACTAATACATTGCATGCCTATAGGGACCAGTTAGACGTATTAGATGATAGTTCCCAATGGGTATATCATCATTCAATATAAAATTCAATTCTTGAATTAGTTCTCAAAATTATGTCAATTTTTGATTAATTAAATTTTTTCTATGCAGTTCATTTGGTGTCCTTATTCACCAAAAGTTATCTCTATTTTGCCTTCTAGTTGCTTGTTCGGTTCATATATTTGGATGGTGCAGACTTTCCTCATCTGTTTTGATGTAGTTGTGTGGCATTTCCCGGATCGAATGCTTCGGCAATTTGGATGTCGTCAGCCGATACCATATCCATGTGATACGTCAGTACATCTTCATTAGATTAATTAACAGGGGAGGCTAAATGCTTCATGGGACGTCATGCACAGGACACATATTGCTACATGAAATGCACGGCGTCAACATATTGTTATGGGAGAGCCTATAGTAGCGGAAGGCTCGCTTTTATCCGATTATATGGCCTGGTTTAGGAGTATCACTCGAATATGCCTAAGCCATTTTGAGTATCATACAGGGGGCTATGAAGGGGAAGAAACTTCATTTGAGTTTGTGGTATTATTCTCAAAAGCAAAATTAATATCTTCTTATTTCAACTTATTATCTTTTCATTTGAATTTTTCGTTATCATTTTATATGTAGCATGAGAGATTTCAACAGTTGACCTTGAAGATCGAGCGGGCTATACTTATGCCATCGAAGGCCGAGTGACTAGAGATTTTGAGGAGCATGAAGGCGATGTGTGATGATACATTGTTTGTCATTGGGCATCAACATATTTGAAGCACACCTACACCGGCACGAGGCTGTGAGGAGCCGGCGGTGACACGAGCTGATGTTGATCCGATGATGGATACGTTCCATTATACACTATCATCTTCTTACATGCGGTCACCATATGCACACGAGTATTCGTGCATGAGGGATGCCGACGAGGGTACATCTGCTAGTCGAGATCACATTGATGATATTGCTGATATGGATATCGCCAAGATCTATGAGGATGTCATCTACTCGCATAAAATGCCGATATGCCTGATGTTACCCATCCTAGCATGATCCCCACAAAGGAGATGGTATCTCAAGTGACTGATGAGGGCCCTCCACCAATTGCGACCTATAGGCGATGAACTGAACGAGTTCGCCGACCTCCTAGACGGGGTTGTGGAACCTAATTTATTATACTAAAAAAAAATGTTGTAAATATTATTTTTGTTTAATATCATATATATTTAAGCTTGATGAGGTGTCTATTATTCAGTTGATGCGATGATATTTTATGCCTGTGAGATGATTTTCTGTCGTGGTTGTTGATGTCATGTATAATGTTGCTTATAGGGATATTTTAAATATGCATTTTATAAGTGCTTAAAATGTATTTTACAAACTACTTTTGGAAGTGTTATGGTAGAGTTTCGGAAGTGTTTTGGAAGTGTTTCGGTTGAGTTCCCTTTAACCTAAATTGGAGATTGAAGAAATAAAATGTAATAGAAGTCTTGACCAGTAGATAATTGTGGCATTAATGTCCCTTATCATTCCAGATTTGGTGCGCATCAGAATTCGTGAAGAATCCTGAGTTTTCTTGGAGTTTTCTTGGAGTTTTCTTGGTTGTGCTGAAATTCTGGTTTGTATTGAGACTTGAATGATGACATTGGTTGAGAGGATCACCCAGTTGGAAAGGCTGGTGAGGAGTCCAAGCGATGATGAAGTTCTGGACCTAATTTCCTTGAATGCTGAACATCATGACAGGATAACTGGGTTATAAACGTCCCAATCTGAGCTGATTCAAGACCTGGAAGCCAGATTTGCACATCAACGTGATGAATATGCTGGGTTGGAGAAGCGGTTGATGGGCCGAATCCAAGATTTGGAGGATGAGGTTGTTGTTTTGAAGAAAGCTTTGAGGACTGGTTTTGCAGCATCTTCTTTGGCCCAGGAACAGCCAACAAATATCAAAATACCCGAGCCAACAAACATCAACATTGCAGAGATGCATGTAAGATAGATGCCTAAAAGCGCCACTTCAAATGGCACTTCATGAAACTGTTGGGTGCAGATAGTGGCTACCTAATAGATAAGACTGAGTCTAGAGTTATACTCTATGTCCTTAAGATAATTTCGTTCCACAACCGTGCTTACGGTCAGTATGATGATTGTCTACCATGATACAACAATCTTCTTTGATGAAAGCAGCACTACAATTCACCAAAAATATCGAACCAAGAATACTTCTGATGGGGCCAGTTAATAGGCCCATAAGCGGCAGTTTGTTCTTGAAACGGCCTTCTTGACCTAATTATTGATCTTGATGATTAACAAAACTAATTGAGTATAACATTTGAAGTTACTAATGATTTTGGTTAAGTTTTTCAGTTTATGATTTGATTTATTAATCAAAATCACAAGACAAATCAAGTTCTAGTTCGAATCTAATGTCAAGGTAAGATTGCAGACATTAGAGTCGACACATGGAATTGCAGAGTCGACTCCGGAAATCGGCACAGACTTTAGAGTCAACATCTGGACTGTTAGAGCCGACTCCAATAGAAAGACAGAATGATAGTTTTTCTGGTCACGTCTTAGAGTCGACACCTGGACTGTTAAAGTCGACTTCAAAGGATTTTGTATCGACCCCAGAAAAGTCAGAGACGACTCCAGATCGAGCGGATTGGGGATTTTCGATTTAGAGCCGACTCTGAAAAAGTTAGAGTCGACTCCAGATTGTTAGAAACGACTCCAGAACTGTCAGAACGTCTCTAAACTTTATCTTTATCTTTTTAATCCCAACGGCTATTACCATATTTGGTTCTAATCCTTCTTACACTTGTTTCTAACGGATAGTTTTCAGTTATTTATGGATTAAGAAGGGTCTATAAGAAGGGGCTTTTGTTGTATCCGAAAAAATAAGAAGAGGAAGACAAAAAGAGAGAAAAAAACAGAGAAATAAGAGTGAGATTCATCAGAAAATCAAAAGAGAAAAGAGGGAAGATTCGAAAGGAAAGATTATACTGATTTCCCAACAGAAAAGAGAGAGATTTCTAGCTTTCTTAGTTCTATTTTGAAGAAATCTCAAAAGAAGAAGCAAGCCCTAGTTTTCTAATCTTTTGAGCTTCAAAAGCATACCAAAGGAAGATCCACTCAAGAGAAGAGAAAAAGCAAGCCACCAAGATCTGCAAATCAGGCTTCGATTCCTATCTCTTTATCTTTGTTCTATCATTGTATATTTGCTCATTAGAGGAGCTCTTGATTTGTAAAACATTATTGTTTGCTGGGTCAATCAGGGATTGATTCAGTTGAGGCTGTTTGCCTTGTGCAAGCAGTTGCTTGTGTTGTAAGGTTGTGTGCTGGTGAGCCTTGAAAACCAGCTGGGTTCGTTGTGCACCCAGAAAAACAACAAGTTCAAGTTGTGAGCTTGTAAAACAACTCAGCTGTAATCAGATTGATTATAGTGTGGACCCAAAAGGTACTTGGGAGTGGATGTAGGTATAGGTACACCGAACCACTATAAAAATCTTGTGTTTGCAGTGATTGTTTCCTTGTCTCTAACTCTCTATCTGTGCATACTCTGTTTTAATTCGTGTACATCTAAGTTTTCACTTCCGCTGGGGGATTGTTTTTAAAAAGAGTTTAATTTTTGAAAAACCCAATTCACCCCCCTCTTGGGTTGCTATCTGAACCAACAGGCCTTCTCAAATCAGAAAATCAAGTGCAATATTCTATTCAACGTTTTGTTCTCAATGGCCTTTCCCAGCCATTTAGCTTTCTCAACAGACTTGAGCAGCCGGAGGAAGCAGGGACTGTTTCTCCGATGGCAGCCCCAAGCTCTCTCTCTGCTACCACAAGCCTGAATGATAAAGGGCCTGGCAGTGGGAAAAAAGAGGGGGGTAACCTCTGATAGCTCGGATCAGAAGGCACGAGAAAAGCGTGAGAGGGGGAGAAGGGTCAACCTCGGCAGGCCTCTCATCTCTCTCTAAGCTTAGCTGGCACAGGGGAATTCCGGGCCATCCCATTCTATCTGCACCGGACCCCCACGGCTTCGGGTTTCTTCCCAACAACGAGCCCGTCGCTCGTCCCAGGCTCTCCGCTTCGACTTCAACTTTGTCTTGGCCTCATCTAAGTCGGCCTCGGTCGAGGCCGACCTGCATCCACTTGCTCTAAGGCATTTATTACCTTATTTTATGGCCTCATAAAGGTTACGAGCATCACTTGCTCTAAAGCAGTTATTGCCTTATTCTCTCTCGTGTATTAAGGCATTTATGGCTGCCACGTTAGTCCTCTCGGTCTCGGCTTTTTCCTTCGGCCATGAACAGCTTTAGCCTCGGCCTCGGCCACGGCCACGGCTTCGGCTTCAGCTTCGGCCTCGTCCACGACTTCAGCTTTGGCTTCGGCCTCGTCCATGGCTTCAGCTTCGGCTTCGGCCTCGGCCTCGGCTCTACCATCGGCTCCTGCCCTCGGCCTCGGCTCCAGCATTGGCTCCAAGCCTCGGCCTCGGCTCCAGTTTGTGGCCTTGGCCTCGACCAACGTGGCCACGACATCTCTTGCACCAAAGCATTTATGGTCTTAAAGGCCACATGCATCCTCTTAGAGTAAGGCATTTATTGCCTTATTCTCTCCTGTATTAAAGCACTTATGGCTACCACGTTGGCCACAGCACTTCCCCTCGGCCTCAGACATGCTCGACCTCGGCCTTAACTCCCACTCGTTCACCACCACCTTTTCTCCTCATGAAATCGGCCTCGGCTCCAACATCGGCTTCTGGCCTCGGCCTCGTTCCCGGCTCCAATTCTGGCTCCGATCTCAGCCATTGACGCAATTCCAATCATGAAGCCAAACTTTAATGCTGAACGGACTTAAAACTACAACGCGATCCACTAGCCCACCTTTTACCAAGATCACGGGCAATTACAAGTGCTGCACATTTGCCGATATTCGCAGAACATTTCTAACCACCCGATGCTAACCTACGAAGCCGATCTCAATAGAAGAGAAGATCCGGCTGTTATCACGGAAGGGTAAGCGGGACCCCGAACAGGTATATAAAGACCCCGACTCACAACGAGGGGGGGACTTAACCTCTATTATCTCATCTTAATTCATGTTCTCCAAATCGCTAACTTGAGCATCGGAGGGTCCTCACCGGAACCACCGGTCCGAGACTTCTCTTGCAGGTTTTCGGCTACAGGAGGTAATTGCATCATTCTTCTGAAGACCCAAAAAGCTCCTCTCTTGCCCGACACTCCTCGAAAGTGATTTGGCAGCAACAGATTAGCGCGCCAGGTAGGAGGATGTGCTGAAAGAAAGAGAGCTATGTCTCCCTAACCTATAAGTCTTTGTCCCCTCTAAGATAGCCATGGTGGTGACGCGCGTGCCGAAGGTCCTCACCAATCATGCCGGGAGGCATCCACATAGCACTGAGCAGCAAAGGACCACTCTCTCTCTGCTCCTCCCTCACCACTAACCTCAGCTGCTTTAATTAACCAGCTGACCATCCTCAATCAACAAGTTCAAGCCTTAAATGCAACAGTTCATAAGTTGCAGAAGTAACGCTCGTTGGCCACTCAGCAGCAGCCCAAGCCTCTCACATCTTCCATGATAGCTGCACCAGTTAGCCAGCGATTCACCGCGAAAAATCTTCTCATAGAGAAGCTTATCACCATCATGCTTCACCTAAGCACCACCACCGTGAAGCTTTCAAGATACTGCGGTCTCCTACCTTCTGCTCGAGCAGCCACTTCTCCCCTTACTCATCCTCTAAGCCGTCTGGGAAGGACCCTAATCATGAGATGAAGAGGCATCATCTGGATGAACAACACCGGTGACCAGAGGAGCTCAATCAAAAGTTCAATAATCAGTCAGAGGCGGTCATCCTTGGCGGCCTTCCTAAACGGCCTCTTCCTCCACAACGGCCACAGCAGCCCCGAGGCTCCATGGAGGCCCAAGACTCTAAAGAAGCCTCCAGATCACGGCGGCCCTGGTTTCCTCCACGGCAGCCTCCGGATCCCACGATGGCCTCTTCCTCCACGACGGCCCCTCACAGCGGCCTCCAGATCCCACAATGGCCCCTCACAGTGGCCTCTCATCCTCAACGGTCAAGCCCCTCACAGCAGCCCCCGAGATCCCATGGCGGCCCAAGAATCCTACGGCGGCCCGAGACTCCACAGTGGCCCCAGATCACGGTAGCCCCGGTTCCCTCCACGATGGCTCCCAAGTCCATGGCGGCCCCCAGCCTCCACGGCGGCTCCCAGCCTCTCTCTCTCTCTCTCGACCCCGAGGCTCCACGACGGCCCCCGACGTTCACAGAGGTCCCAGGTCCTCCACAGCAGCCACGTCCCCCAACAGCCATGGTGGCCCGAGACTTCACAGTGGCCTCACTCTCTAGGCGGCCCCCGGCCTCTCCCCGCAGCAACCAAACGAGTGCTAGTTTCACAACTGCAAGGATAAGGCTCCCAGCCATCTCACTCAACTCCTTTTCCTCCCAACTCTTGCTTCCACCTTGGTTGGGTAAGGTTTACATGCACGTAATATATTCACATAATTGAAGGGAGGTGGATTGCATGCACGAGGTTATGTGCACGCGATGGAAGTCTATGCTATGGCTGCTGCATCTTAACGATCGTCTTCCAAAGTCGTGCTCGTACCAACTCCTCCCACGGACATCGCTAGCTTCGGCCACCATCCCGGCCACGACCATTTGGCCGGCTCCACGTATCTCGCATCAGCGAGCGACGACACCTCTGGCTCCCGAGCCCATGCAGAAGCGGCAGCTAATCTCTTTGATTTCAATGGAAATCTTCTCCTATATCATAGGATGCTTGCATAGCATTAGGAAGAACCAATTGGTACACAAAGTCATCAATCACTTCGAGGTTCTTCTTCAGTTGAGCCTCCAGTCCAATATTCAGAAGCTTCTTGATGTCCCAGAACATATCAACATATCTCTAGAATACCATGGAGTTAAAGTCACCAAAAGCCTTGCTAAAGTGAGTCTCGAACTCATCGGAGCCCAAGAGAGTGTCTAGCTCGGCACCAAACTCCACTTTGAAGATCGTATCCATAGTTGATCTCATCAGAAGATCTTGCACATCTATTACTGTTGCAGCATTCACAGCATCAGAGATCTTTCTTGCTAGCTTTGTTGTCTTTCTTTTGAACACAACACTATAGAAATCTCGAAGAGCTTTGGTCGATAACTCATAGCTTGCAAGCTTTCTTCGGTGGCACCACTTCTCGCCATCCCCTGTAAAGATTCCATCACCAAAAGGATCCTACAATATGCGATAATTGTACTGACCCTTGCGGTATTTGGAAAAGTTAACTTGAGAATGTGCTCAATGTTAGCAGGATCAGCAGTAAAGATCTCACCGTGGGAAGGCTTGATCAGCCTTCTGAATTAACTCCCTGTAGAGAAGAAGGAAAAGGAAATTGTTGGCCCAGATGGCAACCCAAGAGGGGAGGGTGAATTGGGTTCTTTAAAAATTTTAACCTTTTAACAACTATGTGCTTAGAGATAGATGAAATGCAATGCAAATGTTAAGTACAATCAAGGAATAGAGAAAGAGATAATCAAAGCACGGCAAACACAAAGGTTTTATAGTGGTTCGGTGTATCCAACACCTACGTCCACTCCCAAGATCCACTTGGGTCCACACTATAATCCTCTTGATTACAGTCGAGTTGTTTTACAAGATCACAACTCAAACTTGTTGTTTCCCAAGGATCACAACGAACCCAGCCGGTTTTCCGGCTCACCAGCACAAAACCCTAAACTCAAGCTAATCTAGCTTGACCCGAGGTATACTACCTCCACTAGTTCAATCCCCTTAATAGAACTAGCACAAACAAGAAAGAATAATGTTTTTCAATAATACAAAGCTCCTCAAATGAGCGAATATTCAAAATGAATAAGCAAGGTTAGAAAAGCCTGTTTTGAAGATTATTGGATTTGAGCTTTTCTTCTTTTCTTCTTTTCCTCTTCTCTCTGGAGATGTTGAATCAGGCCTCAGCTTTGATTCGTTGCAAATGTTGCAATGAGAAGTTGAGAAAACAGAGCTTTTTCTTCTATTTTGGGAATCCTCCGATTTTTCAATATGAGCACCTTGGATTTCTCTTTGAGCTTTTGGAGTGGAAGGATTTGAGTTTGGATACTTTTCTCTTTGATTTCAGGCTCAAGACTTCTTGGATTTTTTATTTGTATTCACTCCAATTTTTTCATTTTTTTTTTCAAACGAGCTTTCTCCCCCTTTTTATAGATTTCTTTAATCCATTTTTGGTGAGAAAACTAGCCGTTGGAATGTACTTGAAAAGTTTTTCCAAACAAAATATATCCGTTAGAAGTTAGGTGAAAAGAAAATATTACCGTTAGAGCTGATCTGGCATTTTAAAATTTTGTTCCAGATAGGTTGGAGTCGCTCCAACTTTTCAGGTGTCGGCTCCAAGTCGTTTATCCAAAAATAGAAAGTTCTGAGTTCGTCGAGGAGTCGGCTCGAAAAAGTTAGGTGTCGGCTCGCCATACTCAGGTGTCGGCTCCAAAAGACTGTAAGTGTCGCTCCGAGGTAGTCAAAAATCAAACGTTCTGTCCCCGCATCGGAGTCGGCTCCAGACACTGTAAGTGTCGACTCCGAAACTCTAGGTGTCGACTCCAGGCTCTAAAACTTTGAAACTTATATTTTGCAATTGATTCAAAACACGTTTCTTAATGCCTTTAAATCAATCAAATATTTTTAAGCCCTGAAACACTTATCAAATCTATTAGTAATCAAATAAATATACTCAATTCCTTTATTAATCATCAAAATCAATAATTGGGTCAACAATCTCCCCCTTTTTGATGATTATAAAAACATTGAGTATATGCATAGGATTCTTAAATCAAAATTTTTAAGGAAGTGATCCTCACAAGTAAGCTCCCCTGAATAAGGTAGCTCCCCCTATGAAGTTCAAATGAATAATTGTTCTTCCTTTTGCTTTACATGTTTGATACTTAGAATTCATTTATATCAATTTCACTATTATATCAACATAAGTTTATTTATGCATATTCAAAATCAACATAAGCTTAATGCATATTCAAACTATCCACATAAGCTTAATGCATATACGACATAACTTTCTCCCCCTTTTTTGTAATCAACAAAAAGAGAAAGAAGAGTTAAGTCAAAAGATAAAATTGATAGATCAAAAAATTTCATTTCATCAAAGGTCAAGTATTACAATAAGAAACTAAACTTTCATTACAAACATCAAACAACATATCAAAAAAACTTGACTTCATTACATGAAAATTACAAATTGGTTCTAATGATTCTTGTTAAATGATCCAAAATCTTTCCATTCCATCACTTTGAGTCTACAAATTCTTTCAACCTTCTATCAACAAAAGAGCAAGCAGTCATGATTTTATCTTGAAGCTCAGCATTGCATTTGGAGTAGGTCTCAGAATCTCCACAGATATCTTTAAGTTCTTCAAATATATTTTTCAGATCATTACTTAAGGAATCCGCAGATGAACTAAGAGTTGATTCTATTTTGCCAATGCGATCATCCAGGGAATAAAGGGTTCTTTAAGATTCATAAACTTATTATCAAACTCAGTCTTCAATTCATCCTTCTGAGCAGCAAGCAATCCTTTGAGTTGCTCCAATTGAAGGTCTGAAAAACCAACTGATGAAGTGGATGACTGAACATGAACTTGAGCGGGTGCAGGGGCAGGAACAGGACTGCTAGGCTCGGAGAGGGAACCCTCACAGATGGTCCAGCCTCAAAAGATGCAGAAGGTCTAGGTTCAGGGGCTCTCTCATCCAAGCTGCCTTTCCTTTCCCATTGCCCGTTGATCTTAACAAATCCCATCCGATGCAAGGTGGCCAAACTGTAGTAATCAGTATGCCTGAGATTCTTAGAAGGTTCATTATCTAATATCACAACACCTTGGCTCCTGAAAACCATAGTTAGCACCATGCCGTAGGGTAAGGATGATCTTCTTTTCCCTCCAGCCTCAGCCATATAAAATATCATCATTGCAGCTAAATTTATGGGTTGACTGTCAATACACTGTCCATCACAACAATGTCTCGCTCGGAGACATACTCAAATCGACCGATTTTTGGAAATAATATTCTACTGCAAATATTGTGAAGTAATCTTAATTCCAAGGGCAGTTGGTTAGCCCTAATCTCCTCAAATTCTGTAACTTCTCTCCCTAACATCCTTGATAGAGCGGCTGACCTCTCACTGTGGATGTCGGCAACTAATCCAGTAATGGGAATGCTAAGGAGGTTTCCTAATTTCTGAAAAGTGAGATGGATCCTTTTACCTCTGACTGAGCTCACGATTCCACCATCACCTCTCGACAGATTGAAATAGAATTCCTTAACAAGAGCTGGATATGTAGGAACATCTAGAGAACACACTTTATCCCAGCCAGTTCCTTGATTTGATTCCAATAGAGAAGCCCTCGGATTCAAAGAACTCAAAATCAACTTTCCTACCCATTGTTATCACTCTCCCTGCTAGGGTATCTACCTGAGGAGATGAAGGGTCTGGATTGTCCGAAGCAGTTGAAGAGGAATCACTCGGAGATGGCTCGCGCACGGGTCATCTCGCCGATCGTTTTCGTTGCTACGGGCACTCCAAGCACTGATCCTCTCCTCTTAGGTGCCATTAGATCCTTAGGAAGGCTTGAATAGGGTGGAATTAGAGATGGGGAGGCTTTGAGAGAGTTTGGGAAGAGTTTGGTTAAGAATTGAAATGAAATGACGAGGTGTCGACTCTGCCCTAATAAAGTCGATTTGGGACCCCCAGGTGTCGACTCCCGCAAAGTCGGGTGTCGACTCCAAATCGCTAACACAGTCAGCGCTCGAACTGGAGTCGGCTCCACTTATACGGGTGTCGGCTCCAAGGTCAGGGACCGAGAGCGACACAGACAAGGTGTCGACTCCTCAAACTGAGGTGTCGACTCCACTGACAGTTTCAGAGAAAAATAACTGAGATTCAAACAACTGAAACTTGTCAAATAGGTTCAATAAAATTTTGAAAATCTTTGGAATATGAGGAACAAATTGCTCAATGACTAGATAATTTGTCCTTAAAATTATGAAAGAATATCAAGAAATTAATAGAAATCTAGATAGTCATTCCTTAGAGTTTCAAAATCATTCCAAAGGGTCACAAATCCCTAATTCACCTCTAAGATAACAAAATCTTTCTTCACTCAAAGGTTTTGTAAATATATCAGCTAATTGTTCTTCAGTATTAACATAATCAAGACAAATTTCATTATTAGCTACATGTTCTCTTATAAAGTGATATCTAATTTCAATGTGTTTTGTTCTTGAATGTTGAATTGGATTTTTAGTTAAATTTATTGCACTTGTGTTATCACATCTAATTGGAGTTTTATCAAGTGTTATGCCATAATCTTCAAGTTGTCTCTTAATCCAAAGGATTTGAGCACAGCAACTTCCAGCTGCAACATATTCTGCTTCAGCAGTAGATAATGCAACCGAATTTTGCTTTTTGCTAAACCAAGAGATTAAGTTACTCCTAAAAATTGACATGCACCACTTGTGCTTTTTCTATCTAATTTACATCCAGCATAGTCAGAATCAGAATATGCAATCAAGTTTAATGTTGAGTCTCTAGAATACCATAAACCTACATTTTTAGTTCCACTTAAATATCTTAAGATTCTTTTTACAGCAATTAAGTGAGATTCTTTAGGTTCAGATTGAAATCTAGCACATAGACAAACAGCAAACATGATATCTGGTCTACTAGCTGTTAAGTAAAGAAGAGATCCGATCATACCTCTGTAATATTTTTGATCTTCATCTTTGTCCAATTTGCATGAAGGACTCATAGGTGTTCCAAGTGGTTTGATTGACTCCATTCCAAACTTCTTGAGAAGTTCTTTTGTGTATTTTGCTTGATTGATGAAAATTCCTCTTTGCTTTGCTTGATTTGAAGTCCTAGGAAGAAATTGAGTTCTCCCATCATGCTCATCTCAAACTCACCCTGCATTAACTTAGCAAATTCTTGACATAGATTGTTAGTAGCACCGAATACAATATCATCAACATATATTTGTACTACTAATAAATCTTGTCTTTTCTTTTCAAAAATAGTGTTTTATCAACATTTCCTCTTATAAATCATTTTCAATCAAAAATTTACTTAATCTTTCATACCAAGCTCTAGGTGCTTGTTTTAAACCATATAGTGCTTTGTGCAATTTAAAAATGATTTGAAATTCATGATCTTCAAAACCAGGTGGTTGTTCAACAAAACTTCTCATTTATAAATCCATTTAAAAATGCGCTTTTAACATCCATTTGAAATAAATTGATATGCATATGACATGCAAATGCAGTAATAATCTAATTGCTTCTAGTCTAGCTACAGGTGCAAAAGTTTCATCAAAATCAATTCCTTCTTCTTGATTATATCCTTTTGCAACTAATCTAGCTTTGTTTCTAATTACTATGCCATTTTCATCTAATTTATTTCTAAATACCCATTTTGATCCTATAACAGAATGATCTTTAGGTCTATCTACAAGAGTCCAGACATTATTTCTAGTAAATTGATTTAATTCTTCTTGCATGGCTAACATCCAATTATTATCTTTTTCAGCTCTTCAATAGTTTTAGGTTCAATTTGAGATACAAATGCAAGATGATTATTGATGTTTCTCATTGATGATCTAGTTCTTACTCCTTGAGATGGATCACCTATAATTAATTCTTTTGGATGACCATAGGCATATCTCCAATCTCTAGGAAGATCTACATCATTATGATTTGCATCAACAACATCAACACTAGGGGAATCATTATCTTTAGCTTCTTGTTCATGATCTGAAGATACATCAATATTTAACTTTTTCAATGTCTCTTTCTAGAATGTTTGTATCTTCCTCATCATCAATTTTCTGAACTAGATGCTAAAGATTCATCAAAAATTACATGAATAGATTCTTCTACAATTAAGTTTCTCTTGTTAAACACTCTATAGGCTTTACTAGATGTTGAATATCCTAAGAAAATGCCTTCATCAGATTTTGCATCAAATTTTCCTAGATTATCTTTACCATTATTATGAATGAAACATTTACAACCAAATGCATGAAAGTAGCTTATGTTTGGTTTTCTATTGTTCCATAGTTCATAAGGAGTTTTCTTAATGATTGGCCTAATTAAAGCTCTATTAAGAATGTAACATGCCGTGTTTATAGCTTCCGCCCAAAAGTATTTTGGTAGGTTGCTTTCACATAGCATGGTACGGGCCATGTCTTCTAAGGTTCTATTTTTCCTTTCAACTACTCCATTTTGTTGTGGTGTTCTAGGTGCTGAAAAATTATGATGGATGCCATTTTCTATGCAAAAGTTTTCAAATAATGATTTTCAAATTCAGTGCCATGATCACTTCTAAGAGACACTATGGTGTTATTTTTCTCATTTGTGACCTTTCTTGAAGAATTTCAAAAATAATGGAAAGGTCTCATCTTTATGAGCTAAAAATAATACCCAAGTGTATCTAGAGTAATCATCTACAATCACAAGACCATATTTCTTTCCTCCTAGACTTGTGGTTCTAGTAGGTCCAAAAAGGTCCATGTGAAGTAGTTCAAGTGGCCTAGAAGTGGAAACAATATTTTTAGTTTTGAAAGAGTTTCTAGTTTGTTTTCCAAATTGACATGCATCGCAAATTTTGTTATTTTCAAAATCTAGTTGTGGAAGTCCTTTTACTAAATCCATTCTTATTAATTTTGAAATTAGGTGTGTGCTTGCATGACCTAATCTACGATGCCATAACCAACCAATCTCATTCATATTAGCATTATTAGCAACTAAGCAATGATTACTAGTAGACAAATTGTCTAAATCAATCAAGTATACATTGCCATTTCTATTTCCAATAAAAATAATGCTATTATCAATGGGATTAGAAACAGTGCAGATAGATGCTTCAAATGATACTTTAAAACCTTTATCACATAATTGGCTAATACTAATTAAATTATGTTTTAAACCATTGACATATAAACATTTTCAATATATGTGAGGGAGTTATTTGAATATTACCAAACCCCATGATTTGGCCTTTGCCATTGTCACCAAACGTAACAACTCCTCCTCTTTTGCTTTCAAGGGTGATGAATTGATCCTTGTCACCCGTCATGTGTCTTGAGCAGCCACTATCGAGATACCACTTTCGCTTTGATCTTTTGGCCGCAAGACACTCCTGCAAAAATAATTAAGTCTTATATTTAGGTACCCAAGCCTTCTTGGGTCCTTCATGGTTAGTAGCATAAAAGATTGTTCCTTTGGGAACCCATATTTTCTTTCCTTTACTATTTAAATTTTTGTTACTGTTTCTCACATTACATTCATAGGATTTATGGCCTTTCTTGTTACAATAATGACATGTAACATTATCTCTATTTTGTTCTTTTCTAAAGAAGTTTTTGACAAATTTTTTTTATGTTAGGTCTATATCCTAATCCAGCCTTATCAAATATAGCTCTTTGATTACCTAATAATAAATTAAGTTTTTCAGAACTATAAGTAAATTTATCAACAATATTCTTATATTTATCAACTTCCTTCTTTAATTTATCATTTTCATTGGAAATTGACTCTTTTTCTTTTGTCAAATTTTCATTTTCAGATTTCAGCATCTTAATCTCATTAGTAAGATTATCTTTTTCTTTAATGAGAATTGAATTATTATTTTTCAGAAATTGTATTTCTTTTTAAAACTTTAAAATCATCAACTAGTTCATTAAAAGCTTCAAACAATTCATCAAATGCAAAATCATCACAAGGGTTTTCAGAACTTACCTCGTTGTCGTCGTTTGCCATAAAGCAAATGTTTGCAACTTCTTTTTGATCTTCCTCTGAAGAGGATTCATCGCTGTCGCTCCAAGTTGCAACATAGGCTTTCTTCTTCTTCTTGTAGGCTTTCTTTAGTAGAGGACAATCATATCTAAAGTGCCCCGGTTTCTTACACTCATAGCAAATTAAGGGGTCTTTCTCTTTGTCCTTGTCTTTGTCCTTTTCTCTTTCTCCTTCCATCTTAATTCCAGATTTCTTCTTGTGGAAGGGTCTCTTTCTTCTCATGAATTTTTTGAATTTTCTAGCTAGAAGAGCAGTCTCATCATCATCATCATTATCACTGCAGCTCTCCTCACTTTCTGCAGCCTTAAGAGCTATAGTCTTCTTCTTTTTAACATCTTCCTCTATGTGCTGCTTCATGGTTAACTCATGGGTCATTAGTGATCCAAGTAGCTCCTCCAAGGGTAAAGTGTTGAGGTCCTTGGCTTCTTGGATTGCTGTCACCTTTGCTTCCCAAGTCCTTGGAAGTGACCTAAGAATTTTGCGAACAAGTTCAGAATTAGTATAAATCTTACCTAGACTTTTCAAACCATTTACAATGTCGGTGAATCTAGTATACATGCATGCTATAGTTTCAGTTTGTTCCATGCTGAATAATTCATACTTATGAACAAGAATATTTATCTTAGATTCTTTAACTTGATTTGTACCCTCATGGGTAACCTCTAATCTATCCCATATCTCTTTTGCGGAATTACATGTAGAGATACGATTAAATTCGTTAGCATCTAATGAACAATATAAACATTCATGGCTTTAGCATTAAGCTGAGCCATTTTCTATCATTCTCATTCCAATCCCTTTTGGGCTTAGGAACAATAAACCATCAACTACGTGTGTGGGTGTGCTAGGTCCATTAATTATAACACTCCACAATTCATAATCTGAAGCTTGAATGAATATTCTCATTCTTGCTTTCCAATATGAATAGTTGGAACCATTAAACAAGGGAGGTCTATTTGTAGAATGACCTTCAGCAAATGAAGATCCAACTTGAGCTGCCATTTGGATCTTTAGCTCTTGATCGTGTGATCAAATAAACAATGAGCACAAGCTCTGATACCAATTGTTGGCCCAGATGGCAACCCAAGAGGGGGGGGTGAATTGGGTTCTTTAAAAATTTTAACCTTTTAACAACTATGTGCTTGGAGATAGATGAAATGCAATGCGAATGTTAAGTACAACCAAGGAGATAGAGAAAGAGATAATCAAAGCACGGCAAACACAAAGGTTTTATAGTGGTTCGGTGTATCCAACACCTACGTCCACTCCCAAGATCCACTTGGGTCCACACTATAATCCTCTTGATTACAGTCGAGTTGTTTTACAAGATCACAACTCAAACTTGTTGTTTCCTAGGGATCACAACGAACCCAGCAATTTTCGGGCTCACCAGCACAAAACCCTAAACTCAAGCTAATCTAGCTTGACCCGAGGTATACTACCTCCACTAGTTCAATCCCCTTGATAGAACTAGCACAAACAAGAAAAAATAATATTTTTCAATAATACAAAGCTCCTCAAATGAGCGAATATTCAAAATGAATAAGCAAGGTTAGAAAAGCCTGTTTTGAAGATTATTGGATTTGAGCTTTTCTTCTTCTTCTTTTCCTCTTCTCTCTGGAGATGTTGAATCAGGCCTCAGCTTTGATTCGTTGCAAATGTTGCAAATGAGAAGTTGAGAAAATAGAGCTTTTTCTTCTATTTTGGGAATCCTCCGATTTTTCCAATATGAGCACCTTGGATTTCTCTTTGAGCTTTTGGAGTGGAAGGATTTGAGTTTGGATACTTTTCTCTTTGATTTCAGGCTCAAGACTTCTCGGATTTTTGATTTGTATTCACTCCGATTTTTTTGTTTTTTTTTTCAAACGAGCTTTCTCCCCCTTTTTATAGATTTCCTTTAATCCATTTTTGGTGAGAAAACTAGCCGTTGGAATGTACCTGGAAAGTTTTTCCAAACAAAATATATCCGTTAGAAGTTAGGAAAAAGAAAATATTACCGTTAGAGCTGATCTGGCATTTTAAAATTTTGTTCCAGATAGGTTGGAGTCGGCTCCAACTTTTCAGGTGTCGGCTCCAAGTCGTTTATCCAAAAATAGAAAGTTCTGAGTTCGTCGAGGAGTCGGCTCGAAAAATTAGGTGTCGGCTCGCCATACTCAGGTATCGGCTCCAAAAGACTGTAAGTGTCGGCTCCGAGGTAGTCAAAAATCAAACGTTCTGTCCCCGCATCGGAGTCGGCTCCAGACACTGTAAGTGTCGACTCCAAAACTCTGGGTGTCGGCTCCGAAACTCTAGGTATCGACTCCAGGCTCTGAAACTTTGAAACTTATATTTTGCAATTGATTCAAAACACATTTCTTAATGCCTTTAAATCAATCAAATATTTTTAAGCCCTAAAACACTTATCAAATCTATTAGTAATTAAATAAATATACTTAATTCCTTTATTAATCATCAAAATCAATAATTGGGTCAATAGAAATAATGTCCACAACATGGAGAATGATCGCTGCAAACGCTATGGAGAGAAAAGAGAAGGCGAGCAAGCATAGTTTCAAAGTCAACTCTAGCAGCTGAAGCGACATAAAAGTGGCTACGGTGCAGGATTTCTCCTTAAGGAGCTAAAGATTCAACAAAGCCAGCTCACCAACCAACTTGATTCCCTTGGGGGCAGACCACCAGCGGGCGGAAGTGTTCAAGTCCGTAGAAGGAAAATAAGGGTGCCGCAAGAGCTAAGTATGCTGCACTTAAGACTTTTTCTTTCATTGATGCTTAAAAATGTCACGCAGGGAAGATCGACTCTGTATCGGCATTCAAGACCAACCTCGTGTTAGCGTCTCAAAAGCCCGATGTACCATCGGCACCGAAGACCGGTGTACCACTGGATCCAAAAAGCCCGACTCTGCATCGGCACTTAAGCCCGACTCCGCATCGGCACTCTAAGCCCGAGTCTCCCCTTGGTACTTAAGCCTGACTCCGCATTGGCACTCAAGCCCGAGTCTCCCCTCGGCACCTAAGCCTAACTCCGTGTCGGCACTCAAGCCCGAGTCTCCCCTCGGCACTCAAGCTCGGCTCCGCGTTGGCACTCAAGCTCGGCTCCACGTCGGCAATCCAAGCCCGGCTCCGCGTCGGCAACAAGCCCGAGTCTCCCCTCGGCACCAGAAGCCTAACTCTGCATCGGCGCCTAAAGCCCGAGTCTCCCCTCGGCACCGGAAGCCCGGCTCCGCGTTGGCACTCCAAGTTCGAGTCTCCCCTCGGCACCAGAAGCCCGACTCCACGTCAGCACTTGAAGCCCGAATCTTCCCTCAACACCTAAGCTCGACTCCGCGTCGGCACTTGAAGCTCAAGTCTCCCCTTGGCACCAGAAGCCCGACTCCGCGTCGGCACCTGAAGCCCGAGTCTCCCCTCGGCACCGAAAGCCCAGCTCCGTGTCGACACTCCAAGCTCGAGACTCCCCTTGGCACCTAAGCCTGACTCCGGTCGGCATCGAAGCCCAAGGCCAGCTCGGTACCAAAAGCCCAAGGCCAGCTTGACACCTAAGCCCGACTCCGATCGGCATCGAAGCCCAAGACCAGCTCGGCACTAAAAGCCCGAACCCAGCTCGGCACCTAAGCCCGACTCTAGTCAGCACCTAAGCCCGACTCTGGTCGGCACCAGAGCCCGAGGCCAGCTCAGCACCAAAGCCCAAAGACTGACTCCAACGCCGGTAGCAAAGATCGTTGGCGTAAAGAAAAAGGCACTTGACAACTCTCAGCTCTCAGGTCACCCTCCGGAGTTAAAGGCTCCCGAGCATGGTCCCATTCCAGCAACTCTCGGGTCACCCTCCGGGGTTCAAAAGGCTCTCGATGGCCTCAACTCTACCTCGGCAGCTTCGTCACAACCTCAATGGCTTCATTTCAGCCCCAGCGGCTTCAACTCTGTATCAGCAGCCAACAGCCAATCACCCACATCCAAATCTCATGACAAAAGAAGACCAAAGTCAACTCACAGTCAGGAGAAACCGACTCTCCAACTTACAGTTGACGGGCATCCGCTTTCGGGCTCCGCATCGGAAGAAGACTGCTGGCTGCCAGTCAAGAAAAGTGTGAAGATGTCTACACAAGGCACCGCAAAGAGAGGAAGAAGTCGGCCCCGCCCCGACATCATTCTATCCCGCTTCGCCGCGGCACCTTCGCTCGGCCCCAGTCGGCCTCGACCCTAGTTGGCCTAGGTTCCAATCGGCCTTCGCTCGATCACCTCGGCCTCATATGGCCTCGACCTCAGCCTTAGCGGCTCTATCGCTCTGCCCCGATGGCTCTATCAACCTCAACGATTTTATTGCAGCCTCATCGGCTCTATCAACCTCAACGATTTTATTGCAGCCTCATCGGCTCTATCATCCTTAATGGCATTATAGCAGCCTCATCGGCTCTATCATCCTTGACGACATTATAGCAGCCTTAGCGGCTCTACCTCTCAAACCTCAGTGGCATTAGTGCAGCTCCATCAGTTTCATTTTTGCCTCGCCGGTTAGTTGACGAGCATCCCCCCCAAAACTTAGCATACGATACTTTGAGTGGCAGGCAACTTACCCTCAAAACTGTCTAAAATTCTACACTTCTTGAGCATGTATATCTTGCATTACCTAAGCTCAAAAAGTGTGGGGGCATCTGATGGAGCTAGTTAATAGGCCCATAAGCAGCAGTTTGTTCTTGAAACGGCCTTCTCAAATCAGAAAATCAAGCGCGATATTCTGTTCGACGTTTTGTTCTTAACGACCTTTCCCAGCCGTTTAGCTTTCTCAACAGACTTGAGTAGCCGGAGGAAGCAGGGATAGTTTCTCCGATGACAGCCCCAAGCTCTCTCTCTCTGCAACCACAAACCTAAATGATAAAAGGGCCTGGCGATGGAAAAGAAGAGGAGGGTAAGCTCTGATAGCTCGGATCAGAAGGCACGAGAAAAGTGTGAGAGGGGGAGAAGGGTCAACCTCGGCAAGCCTCTCATCTCTCTCTAAGCTTAGCTAACGTCATAGGGGAATTCCAGGCCATCCCATTCTATCCGCACCAGACCCCCACGGCTTCGGGTTTCTTCCCAACAATGAGCCAATCGCCCGTCCCAGGCTCTCTGCTTCGACTTCAACTTCGTCTTGGCCTCATCTAAGTCAGCCTTGACCGAGGCCGACGTGCATCCACTTGTTCTAAAGCATTTATTGCCTTATTCTCTCCAGTATTAAAGCATTTATGGCCTCATAAAGGCCACGAGCATCACTTGGTCTAAGGCAGTTATTGCATTTATGGCTACCACGTTAGTCCCCTCGGTCTTGACTTTTTCCTTCGACCATGAACAGCCTCGGCTTCGGCCTCGGCTTTAGCTTCGACTTCGGCCTCGTCCATGGCTTTGGCCTCATCCACGGCTTTAGCTTTGGCTTTAGCCTCGTCCACGGCTTCAGCTTCAGCTTCGACCTCGGCCTCGGCTCCACCATCGGCTCCTGGCCTCGGCCTCGGCTCCAGCATTGGCCCCTGGCCTCGGCTCCAGCTTCTGACCTCGGCCTCGGCCGACGCGGCCACGAGATCTCTTGCACCAAAGCATTTATGGTCTCAAAGGCCACGTGCATCCACTTAGAGTAAGGCATTTATGGCCTTATTCTCTCCTGTATTAAAGCACTTATGGCTTCCACGTTGGCCACAGCACTTCCCCTCGGCCTCAGACGTGCTCAACCTCGGCCTTAACTCCCACTCGTTCACCACCACCTTTTCTCCGCATGAAACCGGCCTCGGCTCCAACATCGGCTTCTGGCCTTGGCCCCGGCTCCAATTCCGGCTCCGATCTCAGCCATTGACGCAATTCCAATCATGAAGCCGAACTTCAATGCTGAACGGACTTAAAACTACAACGCGATCCACTCACACACATTTTACCAAGATCACAGGCAGTTACAAGTGCTGCACATTTGCCGATATTCGCAGAACATTTCTAACCACCCGATGCTAACCTATGAAGCCGATCTCAACAGAAGAGAAGATCTGGCTGTTATCACGGAAGGCTAAGCGGGACCCCGAACAGGTATATAAAGACCCCGATTCACAACGAGGGGGGACTTGACCTCTACTATCTCATCTTAATTCCTGTTCTCCAAATCGCTAACTTGAGCGTCGGAGGGGGGGTCCCCACCGGAACCATCGGTCCGGGACTTCTCTTGTAGGTTTTCGGCTACAGGAGGCAATTGCATCATTCTTCTGAAGACCCAAAAAGCTCCTCTCTTACCCGACACTCCTCGAAAGTGATTTGGTAGCAATAGCTTCTCTCTTTTTAATGCACTATTGCTATACTACCCTTAGGAGAGTATGCAAATGCCTAAGAGAGAAAAAGACTATAATTGATTCGGATTGAATCAAGAATGAATTGGATTGAATGAAAATTCAAGGGTCTACGGTCCTATTTATAGGTTTTAGGTACCCTTTGGAACCTAAGAGAGAAAAAGACTAGAATTGATTTGGATTGAATCAGGAATGAATCGGATTGAATGAAAATGCAAGGGTCTAGGGTCCTATTTATAGGTTTTAGGTGCCCTTTGGAAGCAACCCTACGGATTTAATTTAAATTGAATTACTTTGATCAAATTTGATCAAAGGATGTGAGGGTAAAGGGCTTATCACCTTTGATATGCCCATTAATTATCATGATCTTCAGATCACGTGATTTGATAAGCCTTTTCAAGATCTGAAAGGTCGTTTCCACGATCAGATAAGCCATCTCAATGATCGAATAAGTCATAGCACGGCTTTGATATGCCTTTCATGATCAAAATGTTGATTTATCACAACGGCTTGATCGGAGTGATGTCTTATCTCGGATGGGCGCCTATTACCAATGGTCAATAGTTAACCGGTTGGTCAATGGATGTGAGCCATTGGATCATGATCGCGATCATGATTTGATCACTGCATTTTGACCCTTCATCCGATCGATCAACGATCAGTCTGATCCTGATCCGATGATCAATGGTCAATTGATCTTAGCCTCTTATCTTAATCCGATCAGTCTCCACCATTGGATCCTCATGATCTAAAAAAAATTAAAAGCCCCTCAAGCTTCTTGCGATGATGCGCACGTGCGAAGTGCAAAGTGCACCTACAAAGCACCCATTGCGCCCTTCGCACACATGCGTGCGTGTGCGTGGTAGCATCACCCTCAAGCTCTCCACTTATGGTGAGCCTAAGAAACTTAAGCTTTAAGGAAGAGGTTTCCATATAAGTAAACTTTTCTTTCTTGATTTTTTTGATGTGGGACTAAATGTCCTCACAATTTCTCATTCATACACGAGGTAATGGGCTTTCAAGGCCCATTAGGTATTCGGGCCTATTAGCTCATTTACCCAACAATCCCCCACATGAATAGAAATTGGACTTAGATCAAAGATCAGCAAAGGCAAACCCCCACATAAAAGGATTCTAATGCAAATAAATATGCAGATACTAAAGAGAATATAATGGGATGAAGTTGTAACGGGATAGGTAGCTTATGGCTATAAACCTTCCTTAGTGAGTTGTTATCGAGTTTACTTGCTAAAAAGTGAACATGATGTCTTAAATTTTTTAGCATTTTGTGTAAACTAAGACAATAACAATCACACAACTTCTTTTCGAGCATTCTTTTGGTTCTCATGGTTGTGTTCATTTTGGCCCCGAACATCTTCTGGTTTCATGAGTGCTTTAGAGAATTAAACCTTAAAATTCTTATAAAATTGGTCCAGTTCATACTCACATAGGTGATTCTTATTAAGAGTATCCTGATATACCCCACATGAATGTTCATGTCATAAGAATCATTAAAAGCAATGCTTATCCTAGTACCTTTAGTAGGTAGCACCAATTATCATAGGAATGAGTAGGATTAGACATCCTTAGTACTATACAAGTCTATTCATAATTTAGTTGTCCCTTTTGAACCTAGATCTTGGGATCTCCAGTCAGCTAGGTTGGGTATCCACTATGAAGATTTTTAATTATAGGTTTTAATCACATTCCCCTCGATAAACAGTTTACTTGATCTCTTGGTAACCCCTTTGTCAATGGATCCGCTAGGTTTTTCTTTGACTGAATATAGTCAATAGAAATTATACCAATTTCAAGTAACAGCTTAATGGTATTATGTCTGCGACATATATGTCTAGACTTACCATTATACATCTTATTCTGTGCTCTGCAAATTGCCGATTGACTATCACAAAGTATGCATATTGCAGACACAGGCTTTGGCCAACATGGAATATCTTCTAAAAGGTTTCAAAGCCATTCTGCTTCTTTAGTAGCCTTTCTAAAGCAATAAACTCATATTTCATAGTGGATCGAGCTATACATGTTTGCTTAGAAGATTTTTATGACACAACACCTCCTCCTAAGGTGAATACATATCCACTTATGGATTTTGTATCTTCTGTGTTAGATATCCAATTTGCATCACTGTATCCTTTTAGTATAGCTGGATATCTTGAATAATGTAATCCATAACTTAGGTTATATCACAGATATCTTAATACCCTTATTAGAGATATCCAATGATTTAGACCTGGATTACTTGTGAATCTGCTAAACTTATTGACAGCATATGCTATGTCAGAACGAGTGCAATTCATGACATACATTAAACTGCCAATTATACGTAAATATTCCAACTGAGATATAGGTTCTCCAGTATACTTAGCCAAATGTAGATTAACATCTACAGGTGTTTTTATCAAGCTAGTATCATACATTTTAAACTTATTTAATATTTTTTTAATATAATGAGATTGAGATAATATTATTTCTTCAGATATTCTAGTATTTGATTTCCTAGTATAACATCTACCACACCCATATTTTTTATGTCAAAATGTTTGATCAATATTTTCTTTGTCCGTTTAATCATTTCAGTATTACTATCAATGATTAACAGGTCATCTACATATAAGCAGATTATCACATACCCTTCAGGCAGGGTTTTGGCATATATACATTTGTTACATTCATTTATTTTGAATCCATTTGATAACATGACATTATCAAATTTTATATGCCATTGCTTAGGTGCTTGCTTTAATCTATATAAGGATTTAACAAGTCTACACACCTTCTTTTCTTGTCCAGGAACAATAAATCCCTCAGGCTATTCCATGCATATTTCTTCATCTAATTCACCATTCAAAAAAGCAGTTTTAACATCCATTTGATAAATTTCAAGATTATTAATAGCTGCAAAAGCGATTAATACTCTTATAAATGTCATTCTACTTATTAGTGAATAGGTATCAAATAAGTCTATACTTTCTTTTTGTTTGAAGCCTTTAGCCACTAATCTAGCTTTATACTTATCAATTAATCCATCAGCCTTTAGCTTTTTCTTAAAAATCCACTTGCACCCTAGAGGTTTCATACCAGATGGTAAGTCTACCAACTCCCAAGTATGATTATGCATGATGGACTCAATTTCACTATTAATAGCTTCTTTCCAAAAGGGTGCTTCTGGATTAGATATTGCCTTCTTGAATGTCTGAGGTTCGTCTTGTAACATATAAGTTACATAATCAGGATCAAAGGACTTTGCAACTTTTGGTCTCTCACTGCATCTGGGTTCATCTTCAGGATATTCTTCCTGATAACTACTACTAGCAGTATTATCATAAGTTCTTTTATTTGAACTTATTTTTAATTTTTTTTTTGCTTGAAAATATATTTTCAAAGAATGTTGCATTCCTTGATTCCATGATTGTATTTTTCTGTATATCAGATATATCTGATTTATACACAAGAAAGCGATATGCACTGCTATTATGTGCATAACCAATAAATATACAATCAATAGTTTTAGGTCCTATTTTGACCTTTTGGGATCTGAAATAGCTACTTTAGCTAAACACCCTCACACTCTTAAGTAATTGTAAGAAGGCTTCTTTCCTTTCCATAACTCATATGGAGTAACATCCTTCTTCTTAAGAGATATCTTATTAAGAATATGATTTGCCAAGAGAATTGCTTCTCCCCATAAATTCTTTGGTATACCAGAATTTATCAGAATAGCATTCATTATTTCTTTTAATGTGCGATTTTTGCGTTCCGTAATTCCATTAGATTGAGGCGAATAAGGAGCAGTAGTTTGATGAATAATGTCATGCTCTTGACAGAATTCGTCAAAAGGTGCATCGTATTCACCACCTCTATCACTCCTTTTAGCCTTAATCTTTTTTCCAAGTTATTTTTTAACTTCATTCAAACATTTAAACATTTCTAAGGCCTCATCTTTAGACTTTAGTAGATACACATAATAGTATCTTGTTGAATCATCAATAAATGTTATAAAATACTTTTTACCTCCTCGAGTTTGAACTGACTTTAAGTCACATAGATCACTGTGAATTAAGTCAAGAGGTTCAGTATTTCTTTCTACAAATGGAAATGGTGTTTTTGCTAACTTAGCTTCAACACACACTTCATATTTGTAATATGGATCAATTTCATGATTAGGTAATAATTCTAATTTCATTAATTTTTGTAATAAATTAAAATTCACATGTCCTAATCTATCATGCCATAAACAAGAAGAGTCAACCGTATAAGCTGAAGAAGAAGCTTTATTTATTTCAAAGTTTCTGTATACAATTATTACATTAACCTTAAATAATCCATTATTCAAGTAACATCTTTCAATAAATATCCCTTTCTTAGTAAGTACAAATTTATCAGACTCAAAAACCATCCTAAAGCTATGTTTGCTTAGGAAGGAGCCTGATATAAGATTCTTTCGGATGTCAGGGACATGTAGCACATCATTAAGTAGAAGCTCCTTGCCATATGTCATCTTCAAAACAATGCGGCCATGTCTTTCTATCTTGAATGTAGCGGAGTTACACATGACCAAATTTCTACCATTGATAGGAGTATATAATGAGAACATATTCTTATTAGAGCAGACATGTTTGGTAGCTCCAGTATCGATGTGCCACTCATTAGCTTTGTCAACCATGTTTGCTTCAAACACAACAGCTGATAGCATCATCTCGGATACCTCTTGGGATAGGGTTTCAGTAATGTTGACTTCTTTTTTTTTCTTTATCTTTGAAACAACAGTCCTTGGATTTGTATCCTTGCTTTCCACAGACAAAGCACTTTCCATTGAACTTATATTTCTTTGGATTGCCCTTCTTCTGTTTAAAGCCTTCGCCTGAAAACTTGTGTTTCTTCTTTTCTTCTATGAGGTTGGCCTTAAGCTCAGCAGGTTGTCCTCCTGTCTTCTTGTCTTGGCTCTTATTGTCTTCCTCGATCCTTAGATGGACAATTAGATCTTCAAGTCCCATTTCCTTCCTCTTATGCTTCAGGTACTTCTTGAAGTCTTTCCATAATGGTGTAGCTTCTCTATGATGGTAGCTACCTGAAATGACTCACTGAGAGACATTCTCTCTGCATATATCTTATGCAGGATGATCTGGAGCTCTTGGACTTACTCCACAACAGTTTTGTGGTCGACCATTTTGTAGTCTAAGAACCTTCTAATCATAAACTTCTTATGTCCAGCATCCTCTATCTTATACTTTTTGTCTAGGGATGCCCATAACTCCTTGGCAGTAGCAATACGACTGTACACATTGTACATGGTATTATCCAGACCATTTAGGATATAGTTCTTGCAAAGGAAGTCTGAATGCTTCCATGCTTCTACCGCAATAATGACTTGTTTGTCGGTCTCCTCTTCCTTCAGAATAGGTGGATTTTTATTCAGTACTCTAATCAGATTCAAAGTTGTGAGGTAGAACAGCATCTTCTGTTGCCACCTCTTGATGTTTATGCCAGAGAATTTCTTCGATCTCTCGGCTTGAACGGGTGTCATCATTATAGCCATCTGCAATAGCACTTCCGTGGTAGCAGAAAAATTGTCTTAAGATTGTATGTGGCAAATAGTGGCTACCTAATAGATAAGACTGATTCTAGAGTTATACTCTATCTCCTTAAGATAATTTCAACCTGTAACGGTGCTTACGGTCAGTATGACAATTGTCTTCCAAGATACAACAGTCTTCTTTGATGAAAGCAGCACTATAATTCACCAAAAATATCGAACCAAGAATACTTCTCTCTTTTTAATGCACTATTGCTATACTACCCTTAGGAGAGTATGCAAATGCCTAAGAGAGGAAAAGACTAGAATTGATTCGGATTGAATCAGGAATGAATCGGATTGAATGAAAATGCAAGGGTCTAGGGTCCTATTTATAGGTTTTAGGTGCTCTTTGGAAGCAACCCTATGGATTTAATTTAAATTGAATTACTTTGATCGGATTTGATCAAAGGATGTGAGGGTAAAGGGCTTATCACCCTTGATATGCTCATTAATCATCGTGATCTTCAGATCACGTGATCTGATAAGCCTTTCCATAATCCGAAAGGTCGTTTCCACGATCAAATAAGCCATCTTAACGATCAGATAAGTCATAGCACGGCTTTGATACACCTTTTCACGATTGAAATGTTCATTTATCACATCGGCTTGATCGGAGCGATGCCTTATCTCGGATGGGCGCCTATCACCAACGATCAACAGTTGATCGGTCAGCCGATTGGTGTGAGCCGTAAGATCGCGATCGTAATTTGATTACCGCATCTTGACCCTTCATCCAATCGATCAACGATCAGTCTGATCCTGATTCGATGATCAACGGTCAATTGATCTTAACCCCTTATCTTAATCTGATCAGTCTCCATAGTCGGATCCTCATGATCTAGAAAAAATTTAAAAGCCCCTTAAGTTTCTTGCGACGATGCACACGTGTGAAGTGCGCCTACAAACCTCCTCCTATACGCACGTGTGCGGGGGTGATATTACGCATCACTCTCAAGCTCTCCACTTATGGTGAGCCTGAGGAACTTAAGCTTCAAGAAAGAGGTTTCCATATAAGTGAACCTTCATTTCTTGATTTTTTTGATGTGGGACTAAATGTCCTCACAATTTTTTATTCATACACAAGGAGAAGGTAATGTGCTTTCAAGGCCCATTAGGTATTCAGGCCTATTAGCCCATTTACCCAACAGAAACTTCATCAAATCTGCCCTTTTAACCGATTGATGAGATGAGTTGTTGATGCCATATGTATTGTTGCTTGTATGGATAATTTAAATATGTACTTTTCAAATGTATTTTATAAATGACTTTCAGAAGTATTTCGGAAGAGTTTTGAAAGAGTTTTGGAAGAGTTTCGGTAGAGTTCCCCTTCATGCTAGCTTTAGCCTACTGATCTTTCTCTGGTTCTTTTTGTTCTTACCGCTGATCTTTCATGGTCTTACTCCACAAGTGGCACAATTGACTTTCCCCTGCTCCTCAATAATAATTATTGGGTCCTATAAATGGCATGCTAGTTAAGGATAAAAATTCAAAAAAATAAAAAAGGTTGCAGAACATTTTCCGAATTTATATCCTAATCATTAGCTATAAAAAATATAACCATCAATACAGCACCAAAATCCGTATATTCCAATATTGTAGCAAATTGGATGGATTCAAGCTATCATAAATTGAGCAAGAGATTTCCTGCAACAAGAATTACAAAAGGTTTGCCCTTTCCATTCAAACCACCAATTTCATTTAATTCGGTGATACAGGTAACTGGTAGAAACTGAAATTGAAAACAACCAGAGAAATACAATGCTTATACAGTTCACAGGACAAAATACAAGGCTTGATATGTGTATGTACACGTAAAATAGACAAGATACATTATCTCAACAGAGATACATGAACAAGGCTCCAACATAAAAATTTTCATGAGCCCTTGACAACTAATAAGGTCTTAACTCCGAGATGATTTTGCATAAGCACCTCATGTTTGCTGGATGTAGCAAATCTATAAGTATGGACAAAACATCTTTAAGAAGAAAAGGATGGCCGAGGCATTAACATAAAATATCTTCAGCACCGTTTCCTAGCAGAACCAGGGATAATGGAATAAGCATGATGTGTTCTGCAATGCTTGCCAATGAAAAGCTGCTAGCTCCCAAACTGGTAGACCAAGAATGAACAGCACTCAACTTGAAGCTTCTTGTGATGTATCATGCAAACCACCATTCAGTTTCCAGTTGAAGAACATGGTGTATAACACCGTGGCCACTTGACAAGATGCATTTTTTAGCCAATTTACTTCTCCACGCTTTCTTGAGCAATGGCTGGGTGCTTCCAACAGCCTGAGCAAAGATATTCAAGACCAAATGTCTCGACATATTTGTCTTTGATGCACTTCCCACATTGGATACACCTTGAAATGCAAATATCACAAGCCCTGCACTTGGATACTTCTCCATGACAACTTTCTGAAGGGCAGTCATAGACAGGCTTAAACTTCTGACATCATGGACACATCTTAATATCAATGGCATACTCATCGTCACAGGGTAGAGAAGAGCGGCCTAGGTGATAGAACCGATCCATGCGAGATTTCTGCTGCTGAACTTGGTCGGCACCTAACAAGAACTTCAGCTCTTCAAATTGTTATTGTGACACACTGAAAAGCCTACCAAGTTCGAGGTGCTTTATCCCTGGCATACCTGAAGACTTAACAACCTTTAAGGCGTTAATGAAGCCCTCCACACTGAGCCTCACACATCCAGGAACACTCAACTGCAAGACAAAGAGCAATGACATTTCATTAAAAATATGAAAATTCATCATAATGTACTTGTCAGCCTCCTAAAATCTGCCTCCTAAAATAAAAAATGTGGTGCATCTTGCAACCTAACTCAAAAACCCCAGCTCCATATGTTTTCTCATGCACCAATCAATCTTTAGCAATACTCACAAATTGAGCACCTAGGATTTCTGCACCCTATTACCAACACATTAACTCCATAATTTTCACATCACTGTCCATCCCTGTAGGGTCTATGTGCCATTTTTTGTGAATGTAGTAATCAGTGTTTCAACTTGTGTTTCAACTTACAATTGAATTTAGCTTTAAATGTATAATCAGTACAAGTTTTAGACATAAATGGTACAAAAAAAAGAGATGGATTTCTTGAACACGCAGGTACATAAAACCAAAGCATCTTGAAACTACAAATTTTGAAATAAATTTGATGTTCAAGTTATATGAAACCCACTAGAGTGGGGCAAACAGATTTGTGAGTGCAAAATACCCGAGTTGAACCAATTAACCAGGCACTGTGCAGTCCCTGTGCACTTCAGATTTCGATCTGTATAGCATATATGCTTTAGGCTCAGAGTGCAACTTAGTTTTGTGTTCTTGGTTTCAGTTCAGAACTGGATGATAGATTGTGGGTTTACTCAGTTTAGTCTAATTTGTGAACTCAGATTTGTGAGTGCAAATAATTGAAGGTTGTAAGTTTAAGAGCTTGGAAATCACTATTAGTGCAATCAACAACCATCAAGGTTTCAACAAGTTGACATGTTAAGGTCTGAATATCAAACTTAATGCTGGATGCATGTAGATTTGGGTTTCTGGTCATAATCAACTTCTTGCACAAAGTGGCACTCCCCCAATAGATGGACACAGTTACAGTAATCAGCATCTAATTCATGATCTAGTTGAATGAAAATTGAAATTATTTGTATCTTGCATTGTTCCATGTGAAAATGATTTAGGTGTGCTGCTTTGAATGGAGTGGCATAATAAAAGCAAGAACTATTTGATTAAAAGCAAGAACTAATAAGTATAACAAATGAACAAGGACCTTACCTGGAAGATTTGCTGAAACAGTAGCATCTAGAATAGTATCTCCAACAGCTTTGATGAATGCAAGCCCTCCTGTAATTGCCCCTTCTTTCTGGGTGATAACCAGTACAACTATTCCCTTGTTAATTACCTTCTTCATTTGTGGGGTACCATTTCTCCAATACCTGATCAGCATACTCAAAGGCATCTGCCTTGCTCTACACTCAAAATGCAATTAGGAGTAACTAGGCCTGACTGGAGTACATGATGGTCTATTGGTCTCTTCCATGGAGGACCATACTGTACATCAATCATACTGACAATACATTCACAAGCGACTTGAGTATGGGAAGCAGCTATCACACACCTAACTTCAGAGAAATCTATCAGAGAAGGTAAAAATTTTGGCAAAACAAAAGACATTCACAAAGCTTCAAACTGAGAATGCTTAGGGCAACAGAAACACTGAGCAGCTTGAACCTAGAACTAAAAAATTCATATACCAAACAAGAAATACTGTGAAGCAGCAGTTATGATATGATTTACTTTAAAAGAACTTCTGCATAACCAAAATGGAGAATGCAGTGTGTAGCAAGTTGTGGGAAACATTCTCAAAAGTCAGAAGTAAGCATATCATCAAGATTCAACTTTATCGAGTAGGAGAGAATAGATCCTTCAAGCACTACAAGAAAAGAGCAAAATAGTGATGAAAAATTGTCATTAAATTGTGATGGTTTAGTAACAAAATAGTGACTGAAATTAAAATTAATGATGAATTATTCTATTCGTCGCTAAATCGTTATTAAATTAGTGACGGACAAACCAATTCATCACTAAATTAGTAACGATTGCCCTTCCATAACTAATTTAGTAACGAATTATCCTTTCATCACTAATTTAGTAACGAAAGAGCAATCCGTCACTAAATTAGTGATAAATTACTCTATTGGTCACTAAACCGTTACTAAATTAATGATGGATATAGGCATCCATCACAATTTAGTGACGAATTGATTCTTTCATCATAATTTTTAAAAAATAAAATAAAATAAAAATTTAGTGACGAATGCTTAGATTTGTTACTAAATTAGTGACGGATAAGCATTCGTTGCTAAATTAGTGATGAATGACTTTGATCGTCACTAAATTAGTAACGAATTAATTTTTTTTATCATAAATTTAATTTTTTTAAAAAAATTATAGTATAAATTTAGTGATGGAATAGTAATCTATCACTAAATTAGTGATAAAAAAATTTATCACTAATTAATGATGAAAAAAAATATTATTAATTTAATGATGAATTAATTTCTTTATTGTAATTTTTTTAAAAAATTTATAATATAAATTTAGTGATAGAATAACAATTCGTCGCTATTCCCTCACTAACCTAGTGAGGATCGGCTACTCCATCACAATTTTTTTTTGTATGTGTGCATTTATAGGGCATTTCGTTTTGGGTTATATATGTGTGCGTATTTACAGGGCAGTCCTTCGATCTCCTACCCCTTTCTCGACCGCCTCGTCGTCGTCCTTCGCCGCCGTATCCACCGCCTCCGACGCCGTCCCGGAGAGCCTTCCTCTCCCCACGAGATCTCCTACCCGGCCGCCTTCTCCTCCTTGTCCTCCTCCTCTTCGGCCTCCTCTTTCTCCCCGTGCTACTCCCTCCGCCGGCAAGGAAGGCCGGCGTCTTCTGCCGACCCTTCTGCCGCCCTTCCCACCCTCGTCCCCGCGGCCTGAGTGAGCCGCGATAGAGACCTTGTCCGCATCCTCAGCCCCTCCAGCTGGAACTGTGCCTGGTACGCCCTTCCGACCTCTCGTCCTTGTTCTTGATAATTTGTTTTGGGTTATATGCGTGGATTAGGTATGGTTGCGCCTCCGATCAGTCTTGATCGGTTCTTGATTTGGTTCCTGATCGGTTTTAATGATTTGACCATATGACCTCTGTTAATGACAAGATTTATACGGAGGCTCGGTTTTCATTTCTGTGTCTAATAGAAATAGAATCTTTTCCTTAGCTGATTTATTTCCTTTTTTTTTTTTTTTGAGGTGATTGGTACATAGACAAACAATACATCGGTCGATTACCTATATATTTTAATGAACAGGGATGAAAAGATTCGTGTGCATTTGTAAAAAAGGATGATCTTTTAGGAAACTTTAGCTTGTTCAGACCTTTTACCAAGTCTTCTCGTGTCCTGGTTCAACCTAATGGTTTTAGCATCTCGAGAATTTTCTATTATATAACGTGACATCGTGTTAAATAATTTAGTTTCATTACATCTAAATAGATCTAGATTGCTATAGAATCCAAAGTGATGCTGATGCAGTTGCATTTGGAATAATATATCGAGATTGATCAAGAAGTTCAACATTAGATATGATGTCCTGCAACAGTATATGATTACTACCTCAAAGCATGCCATTAGATGGGGAGCGTCTATTTGGCCCGCGAATATTGCTGAGGGGCCCTCTAATTGTTTTTTTACTCAGTAGCCCTCCAACTATTTTTATAAAATTTTTAAACTACCCTTCCTCCCAGAAGCCCCCTTAAGATTGCTATTTGGCCCCCCTTCCCCCGCATCCGACCCTCCCTTGTTGCTTACGCTCACCTCTCTCACTCACGGTGCTTCCCGGCGACGACTTTTCCGGCAGCAGATCGCTCTCTCCGGCAGGTAAAGTAAGTCTTCCTCCCTCCTTCCCTCCCTTCCTCTCCTTCCCTCCTTCCCTCCATCCTTTTCTTGATCTATCCCAAAATATATTTTTTTGCCAAGATCCCTCCCTCCCCAGCATCCATATGTGTCCGACGGCTCCGTCACATGATCTACCCTTCGTCCCCAAGATCCCTCCCTCGCCAAGCCTCCCTGCTCTATTCAGCTCTGGTTGACCGAACAGAGAACATCTATTATTATATAGTATAATTAACATAAATTTTCTATAAAATTAAAATAATTATTATAATTATTATAATATATATAATTAATATAGTATATATAATTATAATTATTATTATAGTATATATATTATAATTATAATATACTATACTATAATTATTATAATTATAATTATAATCAAGTATATTATAAAGTATAATTAACATAATCATATATTTTTATTATTAATATATTTTAATAAAAATATATTATTCGACATAATTATAAAATATAATTTTAATAAAGTATATTATAATAATAATAATAATCAAGTATATTATAAAGTATATTAGAATTTGTAATATATTAAAGTATATTATAATTATAATCAAGTATATTATTATAAAGTATATATTATAATATATTTTAATAAAAATATATTTTGATATATTTTTATTTTACTAATGAATATTGCAATGTTTTAGATATGGATGCTGGCCCCTCATGAGTTAGACCCATAGCGTCTGCCAGGAGACGTAGAACCCAGGCATATGAGGTTATTAAGGTTCCTGAGGTTCCTGAAGTTCCTGAGGATCTTGTTGCACCATCGCCCCCAGATGAGACAGCAGACGAGGACATCCCAGCTATGGATGTTGATGATGATGAGGCGGATGGTCCTTGTCCAAGTGGTCCTGAGGATGAGTCTGTCCTTAGGAGTTTCAGGACACATATTGCAGCCTCCATCTGGAGGCAACAGGTATTTGTTCGTTGTTCTACCGTATTTTATTTAATGTATTATTTCGATGCTGTTATATGTTATTCATGTTATCCATTTATATTTCACAGGAACGAACTCTACTGAAGTGCATGAGCCATGCTGCCAAAGTAGGTAAGTGGCAGTGGTGGGCATCATGGCAATCGAATAGGAGATTCAGGGATATAGTTCAGCAGTCGGGTCTTCTAGAGCTAGTGCATTGCTCTTATCGGTTCGCCGATAAGATTCTTGTCTCGGGCTTTATAGAGAGATGATAGCCCGAGATGAACACCTTCCATCTTTCCTTTTGCGAAATGACAATCACGTTGGATGATGTTGCCGCCATATTAGGGATTAGTGTCATGGGTGCCTCAGTGTCCTTGTCTACATATAGGATGAGTGATCGGGATGCTGAGGACCTACTAGTGCAGCATTGGATGTATCACACGATGACGTGCGTCGGGAGGTTATATCTGTCGGCGGTCAGTCTGTGAGGTTAGAGTGGCTGAAGAGTCATTTCCATAATGTATCAGATAGAGATAGCCGTCATAGGATAGATTGTGCAACGCGAGCGTATTTGCTTTTTTTTTGTTAGGGTGTACACTTTTTGTTGATAAGAGCAGGACGATTGTGCACACCGCAAATGGCCATTAACATCCAATCATCTGCAGTGTCCAATTTCTTCCCTCCTAAGGCAAAAGGACATCCACACTTCTTAGTGCCACTGGCCCTGGTCTTTGATCCCTTTTCCTTTATATGTTTACTTTTGCAAGTACCGCTCCTCTCGCAAGAAAAAACAATTCTTGGTTTCTTAACATTGCTGCCCGAATCGGATTTTTTAATAATAACGACAAATTCATTCCTCTTTCTGACTTCCCGACACCAATTACACATTTCTTCTCTACTTTTGAATATCTATAAAATAAATAGTTTTATGTTGGTAGACAATTTTAAACATTGCTCGGTCAAATAATACGAAAATAAATGCAATTAAATTTTACCTCGTAAGTTGTAAATTTATTTGTGTAATCCATCACACAATCGGAGCCAATAACGCTGCATTTAGTCGAAGCATCGTCCTGCACGATCAAATAATAATTTTAAACACTAATCATAATTAATCAAACCAAAAAAAAGAAAGAATAAACATTCTGTTCGGCCACTCAGGACCGAACAGAAGATGCCGAACATTGATCTTCTGTTCGACCCTGTCTTCTATTCGGCCACACAGGGCCGAACAGAAGAAATCCTTCTTCCGAAAAGAAGAAAGATTTCTTCTGTTCGGCACTAGTAGGCCGAACATATTTAAGTTGTTCGGCCCTGTGTGGCCGAATAGAGCTAACCTGTTCGGCCACACAGGGCCGAACAACGCACGAACCGGGAGAAAAAAATTGAAATGGAGATATAAACTAACGTTTGCGACCGTAGCACCTTCATAAATTAGTAATTGCTTGTCCATTGCTTGATTTAAGGTTGAAATCGCTTCAATCAACGATCCAATGTTAATCCGGAGTGAGGGAGGTGGGAGGACGGTCGCAGGGGCTTAGGGGGGCTGTTTGGGGGGGGGGGCTCAGAGGGGCTGTTTGGGGGGGGGGGGGGGGGAGGGGGGCTGCTTAGTAAGGGAGGATATTTTGGTCCTGAAATTTTAGGGGTAAATACGCCATTTTTATAATATGGCGTGGGGGGCTCCTTAGTAAAAGACGCGGGCCAAATATAATTTCCCCATTAGATGACCAATACGAAGCAAAACCAACATTGAAACTTGCTTGTTTAATGCTGCTGTAAACTATGATGCATTTATGGAAAAGAGATTCTTTAGACTCTTATCGCTTGTGTTAAATTTCTAAAGCATTGTTATCATGATCGGTGATGTGGCTAATGATGTAACTAATAAAGCCATAAGGATAATCATGGCGAGATCAACCACGTGGCACAAACACATCACGTTGGCCCCGTCTCCAAGGTAGCCGAGGCGGTCCCGACCTCTTCAGGTCGGCCCGGCATCTCCAAGCCAGCTAAGGCGGTCCCGACCTCTTCAGGTCGGCCCTGTCGGCCTTGGCGTCTCCAAGGTAGCCGAGGCGGCCCCGACCTCTTCAGGTCGGCCTCGGCATCTCCAAGTCAGTCGAAGCGGTCCCGACCTCTTCAGGTCTGCCTCGGCATCTCCAAGCCAGCCGAGGCGGCCCCGACCTCTTCAGGTCGGCCCCGCCGACCCCGACGTCTTCAATGCAGCCGAGGCGGCCCCGACCTCTTCAGGTCGGCCCCATCGACCCTGGCATCTCCAAGTTAGCCGAGGCGACCCCGACCTCTTTAGGTCGGCCCCGGCATCTCCAAGTTAGCCGAGGTGGCCCCGACCTCTTCAGGTCGGCCCCGTCAGCCCCAGCATCTCCAAGCCAGCCGAGATGGCCCTGACCTTTTCTGGTCGGCCCCGTCGGCCCTGGCATCTCCAAGTTAGCCGAGGCGGCTTCAATCTCTTCAGGTCTGCCCCGTTGGCCCTGGCATCTCCAAGTTAACCGAGGTGGCCTCGACCTCTTCAGGTCGGCCCCATCGGCCCCGGCATCTCCAAGCCAGCCGAGGCAGCCCCGACATCTTCAGGTCGGCCTCGGCGTCTCCACGCTAGCCGAGGCGGCCCTGACCTCTTCTGGTTGGCCCCATCGGCCCTGGCGTCTCTAAGCCAGCCGAGGCGGCCCCGATCTCTTCAGGATGGCCCCACGTCTGCTTTCTGACCAGCGCAGCCTGATACAACCAGGCCCACCTACCGCCTCACCATGCCATCGATGGGACCAGGCCCACCTACCGCCTGACTTCGCCGATTGATGGGACTTGGCCCACCAACCGCCGGCTTCTCCTCTCTGATGGGACAGGACCCATCAATCAGCCCCAAATTCACGTAACCCCCATATTTCCCGCAGACATCTCCCCCTCACGGAATTCCGTGTGGCCAATCTCCATGCAAATCTCAATCGCCTATAAAAGGGTGAACCCGTTGAAGATTCAGGGAGGCGAATACAGGCACCCTCTCACTCGACTATCCTAGAAAAACTCTATCTCTCATATTTTTCTTTGCCCTAAAGAGCTCGCTCAAGCTTTTCTTCAGTTGTGACCTCGATCACTAACTTGGGCGTCGGAGGGTCCCCACCGGAGAACCCCTCCAGTCCCGGGACTTTTTACAGGTTGTCCAACTAGGCGAGGGTCTCCTCAGCGAATAGATCAACCTTCCCAGCGCTTAATATCGGTGATCGGGCGTCATCAGATTGGCGCGCTAGGAAGGGAGGGTGCAGAGAAAGAAATATATGAACCCCGCAACATTCCTTCCTTTTCCCTTTCTCAACGATGGTGATGGCACGGGCTCAAGATGCTTCTACCAATTACCTCAGCGGGCAACTCCCACCGGCTCGACAGCAGGAAGTTATCCTCCCTGCTGCCGATCCTTCCGTCCCTTGCCCACCACCAGACACAACTGCCCCAGCTGATCAGCTGTCGGCCCTTACCCAACAGGTCCAAGCTCTCACCGCCATGGTCCACAGACTTTAGGAGCAGCAGTCCATGGCCACCCAGCATCAGACCGCTCCTCCTGCTAGTCAACAATCTGCAATGGAAGGCTCTCCTCAGAGAGAGGTCGATCGTCGCCAGGCTTCCCCTAGGAAGCCCCGTTGTGAACCCCTCAAGCGGCCACAATCCCCTCGACTGTGGCCCAAGCAAGCTTTCATCGGAGCCACGGTGCCAGGAGGAGCCGAAGCGGAAGTCTTATCTTCTGCGTCCTTCCCCATCTTCTTCTTCTTCCTCATCCTTTGAGCCACTCAGGAGGACCCCTACAATCGATTGCCAGGCAGAGGATCGCCTGGATGAATACCGCCCGCGATTGGACGAGCTCATTAGGAGAATCAACAACCAACCGGACGAGGAGTATGACACTCGTCCTCCCTACACCCACCGGATATTGGAGGAGCCCGTACCCTCCAGATTTTATTTTCCCCAGATAGATCCGTACGATGGTATGATAGATTCTCTCGACCATCTCGAGAGCTACAAGGCTATGATGCAGGTACAGGGCGCTACAGACACCCTTCTATGCAAGGCATTCCCCACCACTCTACGAAAAGCCGCCCACGCCTGGCTCACGCGCCTGTCCCCTCACAGCATCGACTCCTTTAGAGAACTGGAAAGGGCCTTTTTGGCACATTTTGACGCCTACCGACGGATCCCGAGGGTCACTGACAGCCTCTTCTCTGTGCGTCAGAAGGAGGAGGAGTCACTGCGGGATTTCGTGGCTCGATTCAAGACCACCGCCCTCGAAGTCTATAACCTGGATGATGCGGTGGCGATGTTAGCTTTGAAGCGGGGGCTCCTCCCGCCCCGCTTCACCTTCTCCCTGGATAAGAAGCCCTCGGGCTCCTACTCCGACCTCCTCCTCCTAGCCCAGAAGTACATCCGCACGGACAAGGCCGACCTCACCCCCGAGAGTCCTCGAGGGGATCAGCCACAGGCCTGCTCGTCCGGAGCCAAGCAGACCTTCTCACCCCCGGCGGCCCGAGCCGTCCCGCCGGCCGGACCGCGAGTGTCGGAGCCTTGCCCCTCAGGAGGGTGAGCTCACGCCTCTCTTTGCTCCTCGCTCTCATATCCTTATGGATATTGAGGGCGAGCCTTACCTTCAACGACCTCCTCCCATGAAGAAGGGCACCCCCCGGGACAAAAGCCGCTACTGTTGCTTCAACCGGGATTACGGCCATGACACTGACAGTTGCTACAATTTGAAGCATGCTATCGAGAAGCTCATCCAACGGGACTACCTCGGAAAGTATGTTCAGAAGGCACCACCATCACTGCCGGCCCTCATGGGGCCTCCGCCTGTTCAGGCTGCTATCGACAATACCTCCACGGAGCGGACGGTCGGGATGGTTTCTTGGGGGGTAGCTTCTTCATTTAAGCAGCCGAGAGGAGAGGAGGCACCAGACAATGTAGTTCTTGGGAGGGTCAGCAGTTGTTGAAAATATAAATAATAAAGGCATCGTCGTCTCCATGACGATCGCCAAATACCCTGTAAAAAGGATATTAGTTGATAGTGGCAACTCAGCTGACATCCTTACCTACGACGCATTTGTTCGGATGGGATTATCTCTTGACTCTCTTCAGCCCATGGCAGCCTCTCTAGTCGGGTTTATTGGGAATTCAGTAAGGGTCGAGGGCGAAATATCCTTGCCTACGACGGTCGAAACACCGCCACACCAGAGCACAGTCATCATGAAGTTTCTGATCGTATGAGTCCCTCTGGCATACAATGCCATCCTCGGGCGACCAGGCCTAAATTTGTTGGATGCGGTCATCTCCACCTGACGTTTACTCGTGCAGTTCCCCACTAGTAGAGGCATCGGAGAGATGCGAGACGAGGTCAGCCCAGTCTTGCTTTGTTATCACGCAGCATCAAGCCCTCAGGAGGCCAAGTCGACCTCGAAAGTGCCTGACCTCAGAGAGTGCAGCAAAGGAGGAGAGCCAGCTGAGTGGCTCCTAACATTTCCCCTCGAAGACGACCTGACAAAGACTGTGCGCATCGACGAGCTCCTCCCTTCAGAGGATCGCGACCGTCTCCTGACTTTCCTACATGCCAACTCGGATATATTTGCCTGGTCGGCATCCGACATGCTCGGCATCCCTTTGGAGGTGATCACCCATAAGCTCAATATTGACCCAAAGTACCGTCCGATCCGCCAAAGGAAGAGAAGCTTTGCTCCCGAACGGCAAAAGGCCATTAACGAAGAAGTCAACAAGCTACTCAGCACCAGTCATATCCGGGAGGCACATTACCCCAGCTGGCTGGCCAATGTAGTTATGGTACGAAAGGGAAATGAGAGCTGGAGGATCTGCATCGAATTTACCGACCTGAATAAGGCGTACCCAAAGGATAGTTTTCCTCTGCCCCGGATCGATCAGCTGGTGGATTCCACCTTCAGCCATAAACTTCTCAGTTTCATGGATGCCTTTTTCGGATATAATCAAATAAAGATGGACCCTGGCGATGAGGAGCACACATCTTTTGTGACAGAGAAAGGCATCTATTACTATAAGGTGATGCCCTTCGGACTTAAGAATATAGGGGCGACTTATCAAAGGTTGATGAACAAAGTTTTTCAAGATCAACTAGGCTGGAACATAGAAGTCTATGTGGACGATATGTTGACAAAAAGCACGCGCGGTTCTGACCACATCTCCAACCTAGAGGAAACTTTCAATAACCTCCATCGTTTTCAAGTCAAATTGAATCCCAAAAAGTGTGCCTTCGGTGTCACGGTGGGCAAGTTCTTAGGCTTCATGGTGACCCAGCGAGGGATCAAGGTGAACCCTGAGAAGATCAGTGCCATCCTCGATATGAGGCCGCTGTCTAGCAAGAAGGAGGTGCAGCGGCTTACGGAAGGGTGGCAGCCCTAAGCCGTTTTCTCTCCAAGTCAGCCGAGCAATGCTTGCCCTTCTTCAAAGCCCTACGGAAGGTGAACAGCTTCGAATGGACGGATGATTGTCAAAAGGCCTTCGATGGCTTGAAGGCGTTCTTGTCCTCACCGCCACTCCTGTCGAAACCAAAAGACGGGGGACCCTTTTTCTCTACCTTGCCGCCTCGCCAAAAGCTGTTAGATCTGTCCTGGTGCATCTTGATGCCAATGGGACCCAGAGACCTATCTACTATGTAAGCAAGGTGCTTCACGATGCGGAAGTCAGGTACTCCAGGACTGAAAAATTTATCTTCGCCCTGATTGTCTCTGCCTGGCGCCTCCGCCCATATTTCCAAGCCCATCCTATCGTGGTGCTCACAGATCAACCCCTTCGAGCCATCCTGGCTCGCCCAGACACCTCAGGCCGGCTAGCTAAATGGACCATCAAGCTGGGAGAGTTCAACCTCTCTTTCCAAGCTCAGTTGGCTCTGAAGTCCCAAGTCCTGGCCAACTTTCTGGTCGAATGTACTTGGGCCGAGGAGCCGACCGAGGAAGCTCCCATGAAGCAGCCCATTGCCGAGCTGGATGACGGTGGGGAATCCTGGATCCTCCATGTGGACGGTACCTTGAACTCTCAAGGAAGCGGCGTCGGCCTCATTCTTGCGAGCCCAAATGGGGAGATGGTGGAGTGTGCCCTCTGGTTCTTATTCGAAACCACTAACAATCAGGCCGAGTACGAGGCCCTGCTAGCAGGGCTAAGGCTCGCTCAGGAGTTTGGAATACAATGCCTCAGAGCTTTCACTGACTCGCAACTCGTATCCAAACAAATCAATGGAGAGTACGAGGCGCGTGATCCCGCCATGGCCCAGTACTTGAGCAAGATCTAGCTCTTAGTCTCTCCACTCTCTTATTTTAGCATCAACTATATCCCTCGGAGCGAGAACGCCAAAGCCGACACCCTCTCCCGGCTGGCCACCTCCACTGATGGCGTCACGAGGAATCCCTACTTGAGCATTTGGAGAGGCCCAGCATAGAAGACAAAGAAGAGGTCGTCCCGCTCACCCAAGAGCCAACTTGGATGAATCCCTACATTCACTACCTCGCAAATGGCACTCTCCCCGCTGACTGCAATGAAGCTAAGCTACTCAAATGGAGAGCCTCCAAATTCACCCTCCTGGATGGATGCCTGTACAGGAGATCATTTTCTTACCCCCTGCTTAATGCGTAGGACTTGCCGACGCCGATTACATCCTCGGAAAAATTCATGAAGACATCTGCGGGAATCACCTGGGGGGCAAGTCTCTACCTCAGAAGACCCTCCGCCAAGGGTACTTCTGGCTCACCATGAGGGACGATGCTGCCAAGTTGGTCCAGAAGTGTGTCGGCTACCAGCGCCAAGCGCATATCCAGCACCAACCCTTTGTCCATGTGAATCCACTCTCGGCCCCATGGCCCTTTGCCCAGTGGGGGATGGACATCTTTGGGCCATTCCCTCCGGCTTCGGGACAGTGGAGGTTCCTGATTGTCGCCATCGACTACTTCACCAAGTGGGTCGAGGTTGAGGCACTGGCTAAGATCACTGAGAACAAAGCCAAAGCCTTCTCTGAAAGTCAGTCATATGCCATTTCGGCCTGCCTCATACTTTCGTCACCGATAACGGCCACCAGTTCAACAACGCCACATTCAAGACTTTCTGCGACGAACTGGACATCCACCATTGGTTCACCTTCATCGGCTACCCACATACCAACGGAGAGGCCGAGGTTATGAACCATACCATCCTCAGGGGGCTCAGAACTCGGCTGGACGGATCCAAAGGCCGGTGGGTAGAAGAGCTTCCTAGCGTACTGTGAGCCTACCACACGACCCCAAGGGCTCTGACAGGTGAAACCCCCTTTAGTCTAGCCTTCGAGTCTGAGGCGGTCATTCCCGTGGAGATCGGATTGCCGAGCCCGCGCGTGGAGTCCTACAATGAGGAAGACAACTCTGCCCAGTTGAGAGCTAACCTCGACTTCATCGATGAAGTGCATGATCGGGGGCGATTGCGTATGGCAACCTTTCGCCAACGAGCATCCAAGTACTACAACGCCTGGGTCCATCCCAAAGTATTTTGCCCTAGAGATCTGGTTCTAAGGAAGGCTGAGGTGTCCAAGCCGACGGAGGGGGGCAAACTGTCCGCCAATTGGGAAGGTCCTTACCGTATTGCCGAGGCACTCCACCAAGGAGCGTACCGAATTAAAGAGCTCAACGGTCGACTCATCCCACGTACCTGGAATGCAGACAACCTTCGTCGATATTATCAATAATGTATCTCTCTACATTATGAACAATAAAGAACCTCCTTCAACACCATGGCTGCTTCTTCCAAGGACCAGGTCTCAGAAAAGGAGCTCGCCGGCATCGCGGCCCATGGGACACCACTCGGCCCCAGCACGGCGGTGCCCTCGAGTAGGTTCAAGACCCTAAGGCTCCGTAACCAGTCGAGTCATCCCTCGCAGCAATTCCCAAACCCCCGAGATGGTTCAAAAGAAGCTTGCCGGTATCGCGGCCCATGGGACACCACTCGGCCCCGGCACGGCAGTGCTCCCGAGTAGGTTCAAGACCCTAAGGTTCCGTAATCGATCGAGTCGCCCCTCGCAGCGGTTCCAAAACCCCCGAGGCGGTTCCCAAACCCTCGATGCGAGATGAGGTCAGCCCGGTCTTGCCTTGTTATCACGCAGCATCAAGCCCTTAGGAGGCTGAGTCGATCTCGGAAGTGCCTGACCTCAGAGAGTGCAGCAAAGGAGGAGAGCCAGCTGAGCGGCTCCTAACCTTTCCCCTTGGAGACAACCTGACAAAGACTGTGCGCGTCGGTGGGCTCCTCCCTTCAGAGGATTGCGACCGTCTCCTAACTTTCCTACGGGCCAACTCAGACATATTTTCCTGGTCGGCATCCGACATGCTCGGCATCCCTTTGGAGGTGATCACCCAAAAGCTCAATATTGACCCAAAGTACCGTCCGATCCGCAAAGGAAGAGAAGCTTTGCTCCCGAACGGAAAAATGCCATTAACGAAGAAGTCAACAAGCTACTCAACACCGGTCATATCCGGGAGGCACATTACCCCAGTTGGCTGGCCAATGTAGTTATGGTACGAAAGGTAAACGGAAGCTGGAGGATCTGCATCGACTTTACCGACCTGAACAAGGCGTGCCCAAAGGATAGTTTTCCTCTACCCCGGATTGACCAGCTTGTGGATTCCACCTTCGGCCATAAACTTCTCAGCTTCATGGATGCCTTTTTCGGATATAATCAAATAAAGATGGACCCTGGCAATGAGGAGCACATCTTTTGTGATAGAGAAAGGCATCTATTACTATAAGATGATGCCCTTCGGCCTTAAGAATGCAGGGGCGACTTATCAAAGATTGATGAACAAAGTCTTCCAAGATCAACTGGGCCGGAACATGGAAGCCTACGTGGACGATATGTTGACAAAAAGCACGCACAGTTCCGACCACATCTCCAACCTAGAGGAAATTTTCAATAACCTCCATCATTTTCAAGTCAAATTGAATCCCAAAAAGTGTGCCTTCGGTGTCACGGTGGGCAAGTTCTTAGCCTTCATAGTAACCCAGCGAGGGATCAAGGCGAACCCTGAGAAGATCAGCGTCATCCTCGATATGAGGCCGCTGTCTAGCAAGAAGGAGGTGCAGCGGCTTATGGGAAGGGTGGTGGCCCTAAGCCGTTTTCTCTCCAAGTCAGCCGAGCGATGCTTGCCCTTCTTCAAAGCCCTGTGGAAGGTGAACAGCTTCGAATGGATGGATGATTGTCAAAAGGCCTTCGACGGCTTGAAGGTGTTCCTGTCCTCCCCGCCACTCCTGTCGAAACCAAAAGACGGGAGACCCTTTTTCTCTACCTTGCCGCCTCTCCAAAAGATGTTAGCTCTGTCCTTGTGCGTCTTGATGCCAACGGGACCCAGAGACCTGTCTACTATATGAGCAAGGTGCTTCACGATGCGGAAGTCAGGTACTCGAGGACTGAAAAAATTATCTTCGCCCTGATTGTCTCTGCCCGGCGCCTCCGCCCGTATTTCCAAGCCCATCCTATCATGGTGCTCACAGATCAACCCCTTCGAGCCATCCTGGCTCGCCCAGACACCTCAGGCCGGCTAGCTAAATGGACCATCAAGCTGGGAGAGTTCGACCTCTCTTTCCAAGCTCGGTCGGCTCTGAAGTCCTAGGTCCTGGCCGACTTCCTGGTCGAATGTACTTGGGCCGAGGAGCCGACCGAGGAAGCTCCTATGAAGCAGCCCATTGCCGAGCTGGATGACGATGGGGAATCCTAGATCCTCCATGTGGACGGTGCCTCGAACTCTCAAGGAAGCAGCGCCGACCTCATTCTTGTGGGCCCAAATGGGGAGATGGTGGAGTGTGCCATCCGGTTCTTATTCAAAGCCACTAACAATCAGGCCGAGTACGAGGCCCTGCTAGCAGGGCTAAGGCTCGCTCAGGAGTTTGGAATACAACGCCTCAAAACTTTCACTGACTCGCAACTCGTATTCGGACAAATCAATGGAGAGTACGAGGCGCGGATCCCACCATGGCCCAGTACTTGAGCAAGATCTGGCTCTTAGTCGCTCCACTCTCTTATTTTAGCATCAGCTATATCCCTCGGAGCGGGAACGCCAAAGCCGACACCCTCTCCCGACTGGCCACCTCCACTGATGGCGTCACGAGGAATGCCTACTTGAGCATTTGGAGAGGCCCAGCATAGAAGACAAAGAAGAGGTCATCCCGCTCACCCAAGAGCTGACTTGGATGGATCCCTACATTCGCTACCTCGCAGATGGCACTCTCCCCGCTGACTGCAATGAAGCTAAGCTACTCAAATGGAGAGCCTCCAAATTCACCCTCTTGGATGGACGCCTATACAGGAGATCATTTTCTTACCCCCTGCTTAAGTGCGTAGGACTTGCCAACGCCGATTACATCCTCGAAGAAATTCATGAAGGCATCTGCGGGAATCACCTGAGGGGCAGGTCTCTACCTCAGAAGGCCCTCCGCCAAGGGTACTTCTGGCTCACCATGAGGGACGATGCTGCCAAGTAGGTCCAGAAGTGTGACGGCTGCCAGCGCCACGCGCATATCCAGCACCAACCCTTTGTCCCTATGAATCCACTCTCGGCCCCATGGCCCTTTGCCCGGTGGGGGATGGACATCCTTGGGCCATTCCCTCCGACTTTGGGATAGTGGAGGTTCCTGATTATCGCCATCGACTACTTCACCAAGTGGGTCGAGGTTGAGGCACTGGCCAAGATCACTAAGAACAAAGCCAAAGCCTTCTCTGGAAGTTAGTCATATGTTGTTTCGGCCTGCCTCATACTCTCGTCACCGATAACGGCCGCCAGTTCAACAATGCCACATTCAAGACTTTCTGCGACGAACTGGGCATCCACCATCGGTTCACCTCTGTCGACTACCCACAGACCAAAGGGGAGGCCGAGGTTATGAACCGTACCATCCTCAGGGGGCTTAGAACTCGGCTGGACGGATCCAAAGGCCGGTGGGTAGAAGAGCTTCCTAGCGTACTGTGGGCCTACCACACGACCCCAAGGGCTCCGACAGGAGAAACCCCCTTTAGTCTAGCCTTCGAGTCCGAGGCGATCATTCCCGTGGAGATCGGATTGCCGAGCCCGCGCGTGGAGTCCTACAATGAGGAAGACAACTCTGCCCAGTTGAGAGCTAACCTCGACTTCATCGATGAAGCGCATGATCGAGGGCGTTGCGTATGGCAACCTTTCACCAACGAGCAGCCAAGTACTACAATGCCCGGGTCCATCCCAAAGTATTTCACCCTGGAGATCTGGTTCTAAGGAAGGCTGAGGTGTCCAAGCCGACAGAGGGGGGCAAACTGTCCGCTAATTGGGAAGGTCCTTACCATATTGCTGAGGCACTCCACCAAGGAGCGTACCGAATTGAAGAGCTCAATGATCGACTCATCCCGCGTACCTGGAATGCAGACAACCTTCGTCGATATTATCAATAATGTATCTCTATACATTATGAACAATAAAGGACCTCCTTCAACACCATGGCCGCTTCTTCCAAGGACCAGGTCTCAAAAAGGAGCTCGTCGGCATCGCGGCCCATGGGACACCACTCGGCCCCGGCACAGCGGTGCCCCCGAGTAGGTTCAAGACCCTAAGGCTTCGTAACCAGTCGAGTCGCCCCTCGCAGTGGTTCCCAAACCCCTGAGGCAGTTCAAAAGGAGCTCACCGGCATCGCGGCCCATGGGACACCACTCGGCCCCGGCACGGCGGTGCCCCCGAGTAGGTTCAAGACCCTAAGGTTCCGTAACCGATCGAGTCGCCCCTTGCAGCGGTTCCCAAACCCCCGAGGCGGTTCAAAAGGAGCTCGCCGGCATCGCGGCCCATGGGACACCATTCGACCCCAGCTCGGTGGTGCCCCCGAGTAGGTTCAAGACCCTAAGGTTTCGTAACCGATCGAGTCGCCCCTCGCAGCGGTTCCCAAACCCCCGAGGCGGTTCAAAAGGAGCTCACCGGCATCGCGGCCCATGGGACACCATTCGACCCCGGCACGGCGGTGCCCTCGAGTAGGTTCAAGACCCTAAGGCTCCGTAACCGGTCGAGTCGCCCCTCGCAGCGGTTCCCAAACCCCCGAGGTGGTTCAAAAGAAGCTCGCCGGCATCGCAGCCCATGGGACACCACTCGGCCCCAGCACGACGGTGCCTCCGAGTAGGTTCAAGACTCTAAGGCTCCGTAACCGGTCGAGTCACCCCTCGCAGCGGTTCCCAAACCCCCGAGGCAGTTTAAAAGGAGCTCGCCGGCATCGCAGCCCATGGGATACCACTCGGCCCCGGCACGGCGGTGCCCCCGAGTAGGTTCAAGACCCTAAGGCTCCGTAACCGATCAGTTACCCCTCGCAGCGGTTCCCAAACCCCCGAGATGGTTCAAAAGGAGCTTGCTGGCATCGCGGCCCATGGGACACCACTCGGCCCCGGCACGGCGGTGCTCCCGAGTAGGTTCAAGACCCTAAGCCTCCGTAACCGGTCGAGTCACCCTCGCAGCGATTCCCAAACCCCCGAGGCGGTTCAAAAGGAGCTCGCCGGCATCGCGGCCCATGGGACACCACTCGGCCCCGGCACGGCGGTGCCCCCGAGTAGGTTCAAGACCCTAAGGCTTCGTAACCGATCGAGTCGCCCCTTGCAGCGGTTCCCAAACCCCCGATGCAGTTCAAAAGGAGCTCGCCGGCATCGCAGCCCATGGGACACCACTCGGCTCCGGCACGGCGATGGCCCCGAGTAGGTTCAAGATCCTAAGGCTTCGTCATCGGTCGAGTCGCCTCTTGCAGTGGTTCCCAAACCCCCGAGGCAGTTCAAAAGAAGCTCGCCGGCATCGCGGCCCATGGGACATCACTCGGCCCCGGCATGGTGGTGCTCCCGAGTAGGTTCAAGACCCTAAGGCTCCGTAACCAGTCGAGTCGCCCCTCGCAGCGGTTCCCAAACCCCTGAGACGGTTCAAAAGGAACCTGATGACTCTTAACTCTCATGTTGCCCTCTAGGACTCAAAAGGCTTATGACAGCTACGATTTTGCCTCAGCGGCTCAAAATCTACCTCAACGGACAACAGCTAATTGGTTGGTGGGCATCTACTTCTGAGTTTGGCCCCGACCTCGAGCTGCCGCCCAAGCTTTCGCCCCGGCCTCATCCTAGTCGGTCTCGCCCTGGCTCTTCCCTTCAACTTTGGCCTCGGCACGTAAATCCCCGAGGCAGTTCAGGGTCAGGGCTCATCTGCACTATGACTAAGAAGGCATCGCTCGGTCCTGTGCCATCCTCAACGGACTTCGCCCACCCAAGTAGCCTTCGGAACCAATCATCAAGGAGCCCCTATGAGTTTGACAGCTTTGCGCCTGTCCAAGCGGTTCCCTAAGTTCACGGGCCTGGTTAGCGGCACGGATCTTCGCAGACCTGTTCAAGTCACTCTCAAGCCTAAGTTTGGGAATCTACCACGGCACCTCCAACACATATGATACTTACAAGCAAGAAAGTGAGGCGTTTGAAGAATAACTCCCTTTTCATTGAATATCTTAGAATGATTACAAAATTTGACCTGGGGTCAATCACAAAAGGAAAAGGGAAAAACACAAAGTGCAGAAAACAAAAATGTAAGCTGTTTCAGGGCTCGCTCAGCCTCGGCTCCTCTTTGTCCTCTTCCTCCTCCGCCGATTCTTCGCCAAGATCCTCGGGATGGATCTTTTCAAGATCTGAGCTGTTAATATTAAGGGCCGCAGATGTTTTCACCTTACAAAGTTCGAAGCCCTTCATATAGCTGTCAAAGCTGGCCTCGATAACCTCCTACTCAAACTCCGCCGAGGCCTTAAAACCGGCAATGGAATTAGTCACCATGGCCTTGGCCTCCCGGATCTGTGCCTCCGCCCTGGCTTCGACCTCCCGAATTCGTGCTTCGGCCCCAGCCTCAGCGTCCCTAGCACGCGCCTCGGCTTCTCAGGCCCTGCTTTCTTCCTTCTCGGCGCGGGCCCTGGCTTCATGAGCATGGGCCTTCGCCCTGGCCCGCTCGTGCCTAGCATTGACCGCCGCTGCCTTCGCCGCAGTGACTCTCTTCGCTGCCACCCGAGTCTCGCCTATCACTGCGTCGACCCGACTTTCCATATATTGGAGCTGGCGGAGTAGTTTCTCTATCCTAACCCTGGCCGACTCTAGTCTGGATGAGACGAGGGCCAGTTGGGCCTCGGCCACAGAGACTCGGCCGCCTTCAGTCTCGGCCCGGTACTCTGCTTCCTTTATTCGGCCGCCCAGGTCCTCTTCTCGGGCCTTAGCCTCCTCCTATAGCTGGGCCAGTCTCTCACTCAATTCCTGGCCCTGCTTTTTGTATCTCTCGGCCCTCTCCCGGCTACGCGCCAACAAATCCCCCGAATGGGACATTGCTGCGCGGAGGGCGAAGACACCATTAGCCAGCTGCATCAAAAGAAAAAGCCTGTCAGCCGCAAGTCAACCAAAACATGTCAAAAAGAAACCAGTTTCAGGGAAATACCTGGAGCACATTCACCATTACCATGTCGAGGATGGCGGCATAGGACAGTCGCCCAATCTCCTCGTCGATTTCTGGGCATCGCGCCCCTGATAGCAGGACGGCTGCCTGCCTGGCATCCCCCATGGTGGTCAGTTTGGGTGCCGGCCGCGCTGGCTGCTCCGGTGTTTCATCAATTGGCCGCCGAACTGGATGAGTTGCAAGCCGTCGGGACGAGCTCCCCAGCTCGGCTCTATGCCTGCTGGACCTTCTCGCCCCGGCATCGGGCCTCCTCGGCCCAACATCGGACTTTCTGGTAGCAGTCTCCCCCTCCCCGACAGCTGGGGTGCTCTCTCCGCCTTTGGCTCGGCGGGAGCCGGAGGGCTTCTAACAATTGCAACCTGCCCCGCCTCGGCTAAATCGGCGGCGGCAAGGACTTCATCCTTAGGATCCAAAACCACCACGACAGCCTTAGTGGTGGTTGGAATTTCAAACAATACCGATGATAAGCTCTTGGTGGAGCCCAACCAATTTCATTATCAGCTATGGCACTTAGTGTTGGCCCAGATGGCAACCCAAGAGGGGGGGTGAATTGGGTACTTTAAAAATTAAGCCTTTTAAAATAATTTAAACTATTGATGAGAGGATATACACAATTAATTCAAGTTAAAGCACAATAGCAAGAGAGAGACAGACAAATAAACACGGCAAACACAAAGATTTTATAGTGGTTCGGTGTATCCAACACCTACGTCCACTCCCAAGCACCACTTGGGTCCACACTATAATCTCCTCGATTACAGTCGAGTTGTTTTACAAGCTCACAACCCAAACTTGTTATTTTCCCGGGATCACAACAACCCAGCCGATTTTACACGGGCTCACCAGTACAAAACCCAACACACAAGCTATCCTTAGCTTGTGCCAAGGTAAACTACCTCCACTAATTCAATCCACTGATTGAATTAGCAAACAACAAGATAAAAATATGAGTTTAGTACAAAATAGCTCCTTTTGAGCAGATATTTCAAAATAAAAGCAAAGTTTAGAAGGGCCTGTTTAGATTCGATTTAAGTGCAGGCTTTTCTTCTTTTCTTCTTTTCCTTAACTCCTTTGAAGTGTGGAATCGGGCCTCAGCTCAGATTCTTCACGGATTGAATGTTGGAGTTAATTTGAACTTACTCCCTTTCTTTGAATGTTGAAAATCTCTTGATTTGATCTTGAATGGCTCTTGGATTTTCTTCTAGACTTTCTTGGATTGATGAACTTGAGCACAGATGAAGTCTCCTTTGATTTCACTCCTTCTCTTTCACTCTATTTTTGAATCTCGGATTTTTCAAATGACGCTCTGTTTTTCCTCTTTTGAAAGATTTTTTTTCTCTCTTGATCTATATCTGTATATCTTTTTGATTTGAAAACGGCCTCTCTATTTATAGACTCTGCAAAAATATAGCCGTTAGAAACAAAGAAATATAGCCGTTATTGAAAAATATTACCGTTGGTGCTGAGTTGGCATACAGAAAAAGTCACGCCCAGATTTGTTGGAGTCGGCTCCAACTTTAGGCGAGTCGGCTCGAAGACGCGATGCCAAAAATAGAAACATTCAGATAGTTAAGGGGTCGACTCAAGAAAAATAAGTGTCGGCTCCTGACAGTCGGGGGTCGACTCATGAAAAGCAAGGGGTCGACTCGAGAAGTGCTCAGAAAAACAACTCTCTGGAGTCTGAGCAGAGTCGACTCTTACAGTCATGGAGTCGGCTCGACAATATCGGGGGTCGACTCTTGAAATCACAGGGGTCGACTCGAGAAAATCAGGAATCTCTGTATACTGAGTGGAGTCGACTCTGAAACTCTAGAGTCGGCTCCGGAACGTATCAAAAATCAGAGAATTTTCTGATTGACTTTGAAATTCGTTCCAGATTAATTTTAAATCAATTTTTGACTTGAATATAATAAATTTGACATTAAGAATCAATTCAAGATGTTCCAAAAACTCATTGATTGAAATATGAAGTATAAAAATTTCTTTTTGAAAGCTTAAACATGGAGCTTGAAGCTACTTTCCAATTGATTATAGTCATACTTAACATACTCATTGATTATGAGAAATAAATTCATTGCTCATGTAAATAAATTCATTGCATCTTTTAATATACTCATGGCTTTTGGTAATCATCAAAATCAATAAAATTGGGGCAACAATTTCTCAACAATCTCCCCAATAATCTCCCCTTTTTGATGATGACAAAAACATTGAGTATATGCATGATTAATTGAAGAATTTATTTAATTTTCATAGTTAGGCTCCCCCTGAATGAGGTAGCTCCCCCTATGAAACTCAAATAAATATCCCATTCATTCAATTTAAACTCATACACAGTTTAATTCAAAATTCAGCATTTTCATCTAAATTGCTTTTTCATTCATTCTCTGTATGTGTAATGTTTAATTATTACTCCCTTCTCTCCCCCATTCAATTATTTATTATATGCATATACAATAACATTCATTTAATTTCTCCCATGCATATACAGTCATGTATAAAACTCTCCCCCTTTTTTGTTATCAACAAAAAGGTAGAGAAGCATCAAACACAATCACATTCACGATTTAAGATATGCTTTAACATGAACTGAGATTCATTGATAAATAAGAGAAGTACATTCAAACTCAAACTTCATTGAACATTCAAAACTAACTTTTCATTACTTCATTATATCAAAATGTAAATCATAATATAAATTTCATTACATTGCAAAAACTAAACATCCATTACATCAAAAATGTGTCCTTACAATTCTTGTTAAGTGATCTATGATGTTCTTCATTCCATCAGTTTGAAGCTTGACATATTCTCTCAGTCTTTCGTCCACAAAAGTACAAGCAGTTAAAATCTTATCTTGAAGCTCGGCATTGCACTTTGCATAAGTCTTACCATCTCCACAAATGTCTTTAAGTTCTTCAAAAATATTCTTTAAATCACCACTTAAAGACTCAGTAGAGGAGCTAAGAGTAGATTCAATCTTGATAATTCGATCTTCTAATGAATAGAGAGTTTCTTTAAGATTCATGAATTTACTGTCAAACTCAGTCTTCATTCTATCCTCTTGAGCATCAAGAAGACTCTTGAGCTGCTCTAACTGAAGATCCGAAAAACCAACTGATGAAGAAGATGGCTGATCAAACATTGGAGCAGGAGAAGGGGCCGGAACTGGAACAGAAGAACTAGGAGGCACAGGTGATGAATGTCTAACAGAAGGTCCAGGTGCCTCAACATCAGCGGCTCTATCTTCCAACTGATTTTTCCTTTCCCATCTACCATCTTTCTTCACAAATCCCATCCTATGAATAGTAGCCAAGCTATAGTAATCAGTGTGTCTCAAATTTCTCAATGGCTCACTATCGGAAATAATTATCCCTTGGCTTTGAAAAATCTTAGTTAATATCATGCCATAGGGTAGACTTGATTTCTTCTTGCTCCCACAATCAGCTATGTACCAAATTATCATATTCGGAAGATTGATAGGTCTCCCAGCCACTACAGCATCCATAACAAAAATGTCTCTCTCAGATACATAATCAAATCTCCCAGTCTTAGGGAATAGAATCCTACTGCATATGTTATGGAGAAGCCTTAATTCCAAAGATAGTTGATTTGCTTGGACTTCTTCAAAACCAACAATTTCTTTATTTAACAATCTTGATAAAGCCGGGCTCCTATCATCAGGTGAAAATGTAGAAGGACCAGACACTGAAAGATCAAAAGTCTTGAGAGTATATCCACTGTGACATTTATCCTATTTCCTCTAATCAAGCTGACCAATCCATTATCTCCTCTTGACAAATTTTTATAAAACTCTTTAACCAAGGCGGGGTAGGTTGGGCAATCTAATGAACACATTTTCTCCCATCCCATTTCAATTAATTGTCTTCCTACAAGAAAACCCTCCGCCTCAAATAGCTCAAAATCCACCTTTCTCCCGGTTGTAATAATTCTATCGGCTAGGCGATCTACCTGAGAGGTGGCCGCAGCAGGAGAAGCACTCGGGGTTGAAGAGACGAGGTGGAATCCATGCTCGGAGACGGTTCGCGAGCGGGACGCCTCACCGTCTTCTTCCTCTTCATCCCGGCCGCTCCAAGGCTAGAACCACGGGTTTTAGGTGCCATTGATTTAGTGGAAAGGTTAATCAAGGGTTTCTAAGGATTTGGTAGGTTGAAAAAATCTTTGGAGAGAGATTTTGATTGATTTGAGAAGATAGAAATGAACGAGGGGTCGACTCTGCCCTAGAAAAATCGACCTGGGACCACTTCGAGTCGGCTCCCGCAAAGTGTGGAGTCGACTCCGGGTAGTCACAGAAACCTAACCCGAAGTGGAGTCGACTCGCACAGAGATGGGGTCGGCTCCAGAGTTTCAGCAGAAACATGGAGTCGACTCCGATACTGATCGAGTCGGCTCCGAGACCATTTCAGAGCAAAAATATAAAGTTTCAGAGAATCTGAAATGTGTCCGGACATTGATCATAGAAATTGATAAAAAATCATTGGATTTTAATAGATCAATTAGATATGAATTCTAGATAAGATTTCCTTAAAGATCAGGGATTTGAAAGAATTTTAGATAAAATTTCCTTAAAATCAAAGGATAGAAAGAGTTCTAGATAATTTTTCTTAGGGGTTTCAAATTCATTCTAATGGATCACAAATCCCTAACTCTCCTCTAAGATAACAGAATCTTTCTTCACTCAAGGGTTTTGTAAATATATCTGCTAATTGATCTTCAGTATTAACATAATCAAGACATATTTCTCCATTAGTTACATGTTCTCTAATAAAATGATATCTAATTTCTATGTGTTTTGTCCTAGAATGTTGAATTGGATTTTTTGTTAGATTAATTGCACTTGTATTGTCACATTTTATAGGTGTTTTGTCAAGTGTGATACCATAGTCTTCAAGTTGTCGCTTAATCCATAGGATTTGAGCACAGCAACTTCCAGCTGCAACATATTCAGCTTCAGTAGTTGATAATGCAACTGAATTTTGCTTTTTGCTAAACCATGAGATTAAGTTACTTCCTAAGAATTGGCATGCACCACTTGTGCTTTTCCTATCTAACTTACATCCAGCATAATCAGAATCAGAATATGCAATTAAGTTCAATGTTGAGTCTCTAGAATACCATAAACCTACATTTTTTGTTCCATTTAAGTATCTTAATATTCTTTTAACAGCAATTAAGTGAGATTCTTTAGGTTCTGATTGAAATCTAGCACATAGACAAACAGAGAACATTATATCAGGTCTACTAGCAGTTAAGTAGAGTAGGATCCGATTATACCTCGATAATACTTTTGATCAACTTTCTTACCTTCCTCATCTTTGTCTAACTTGCATGAAGGACTCATTGGAGTTCCAAGGGGTTTCATTGAATCCATACCAAACTTTTTGAGTAGTTCCTTGTGTACTTGGTTTGGTTGATGAAAATCCCTTCCTTTTCTTGTTTGATTTGGAGTCCAAGGAAGAAGTTGAGTTCTCCCATCATGCTCATTTCAAACTCACCCTGCATCAACTTAGCAAATTCTTGACATAGAAGATTGTTAGTAGCACCAAAAATAATATCATCAACATATATTTGAACTACTAATAAATCTTTACTTTTCTTTTCAAAAATAATGTTTTATCTACATTTCCTCTTATAAAATCATTTTCAATTAAGAATTTACTTAATCTATCATACCATGCTCTAGGTGCTTGTTTCAAACCATATAATGCTTTGTGCAATTTAAAAACGTGATTTGAAAATTCATGATCTTCAAAACCTGGTGGTTGTTCTACATACACTTCTTCATTTATAAATCCATTTAAAAAAGCACTTTTACATCCATTTGAAATAAGTTGAAATTCATGTGACATGCAAATGCAAGTAATAGTCTAATGGCTTCTAATCTAGCTACTGGTGCAAAGGTTTCATCAAAATCAATACCTTCTTCTTGATTATATCCTTTTGCAACTAATCTAGCTTTGTTTCTAATTACTATGCCATTTTCATCTAGTTTATTTCTAAATACCCATTTTGATCCTATAACAGAATGATCTTTAGGTCTTTCTACTAATGTCCATACATTATTTCTAGTAAATTGATTTAATTCTTCTTGCATAGCTAACATCCAATTATTATCTTTTTCAGCTTCTTCAATAGTTTTAGGTTCAATTTGTGATACAAATGCAAGATGATTACTAATATTTCTCATAGATGATCTAGTTCTTATTCCTTGAGATGGATCACCTATAATCAATTCCTTAGGGTGACTATAAGCGTATCTCCAATCTCTAGGAAGATCTATATCATTATGATTAGTGTTAGTATCATCATCCTTAGGTGAATCATTATCTTTAGCCTCTTGCTCATGATCTGAAGATACATCAATATTTAATTTTTCAAGATCTTTCTCAATTATGTTTGTATCTTCCTCATCATCAAACTTTTCGGAACTAGTTGCTAAAGATTCATCAAAAACTACATGAATGGATTCTTCAACAACTAAAGTTTTCTTGTTAAATACTCTATATGCTTTACTAGTTGTTGAATATCCTAAGAATATTCCTTCATCAGATTTAGCATCAAATTTGCCTAAATTGTTTTTACCATTATTATGAACAAAACATTTACAACCAAATGCATGAAAATATCTAATATTAGGTTTTCTGTTTTGCCATAGTTCATAAGGTGTTTTCTTAAGTATTGGTCTTATTAGGGCTCTATTTAAAATGTAACATGCCGTGTTTATAGCTTCCGCCCAAAAGTACTTTGGTAGGTTGCTTTCACATAGCATGGTACGGGCCATGTCTTCTAAAGTCCTATTTTTCCTTTCTACAACACCATTTTGTTGTGGGGTCCTAGGTGCAGAAAAATTATGATTAATACCATTTTCAGCACAAAAATTTTCAAATAGGTGATTTTCAAATTCAGTTCCATGATCACTTCTTAGAGACACTATGGTAGTGTTTTTCTCATTTGTGACTTTCTTAAAGAATTTCAGGAATATCGAGAAAGTCTCATCTTTGTGAGCTAAAAAATACCCAAGTGTATCTAGAGTAATCATCTACAATCACAAGACCATATTTCTTTCCTCCTAGACTTGTGGTTCTAGTTGGTCCAAAAAGGTCCATGTGAAGTAGCTCTAATGGCCTAGAAGTTGAAACAACATTTTTAGATTTGAAAGAACTTCTTGTTTGTTTTCCAAATTGACATGCATCACATATTTTGTTGTTTTCAAAATCTATTTTAGGTAACCCTTTAACTAAGTCCATTTTAATTAGTTTTGAAATTAGGTGTGTGCTTGCATGACCTAATCTACGATGCCATAACCATCCAATTTCATTCATATTAGCATTATCAGCAATTAAGCAATGATCACTCATAGATAATTTATCTAGATCAACCAAGTAAACATTGCCATGTCTATAACCAGTAAATACAATGCTATTATCAATGGAATTAGATACTGTGCAGAAAGAAGTTTCAAATGATACTTTAAAATCTTTATCGCACAATTGGCTTATACTAATTAAGTTATGCTTCAAACCATCAACATAAAGTACATTATCTATAAAAGTGGATGGAGTTATACGGATTTTACCAAGGCCCATAATCTGACCTTTACCATTATCACGAACGTAACAACTCCTCCTTTCTTTTCTTCAAGGGTGATGAATTCTTCTTTGTCACCCGTCATATGTCTTGAGCAGCCACTATCAAGATACCACTTTCTCTTTGATCTTTTGGCCACAAGACATTCCTGCAATAAAATCAAACTTTATGTTTAGGTACCCAAGCTTTCTTGGGTCCTTCATGGTTAGTAGCAACAAATATTGTTCCTTTTGGAACCCATATTTTCTTCCCTTTAAAATTTAAATTCTTATTTGGTTTTGTAAATTACATTCAAATGATTTATGCCCTTTTAAATTGCATTTAAAACAAGTGATGTTACTTTGGCTAGCACGTACAAAAATATTTTTCAAAGATTTTTGTTTTCTAAATGTATTATATCCTAATCCAGCCTTATCAAAAACTGCTTTTTGACTATCTAAAATCATGTTTAGTTTAGTAGAACTTAAGGTGAATTTATCAACAATATCTTTGTATTTTTTAACTTCTTTCTTTAGAAATTCATTTTCTACAATATGCTTTCATTTCCCAAAGATAGAGTTTGTATTTGCTTTTTCAAATCTTTTATTAGATTTTCGTTTTCAGATTTTAGTATATTAATTTCATGAGTAAAATCATCCTTTTCTTTAAGAAACATCTCCTTTTTACTTTTAAATCTTTAATTGCAAGCATCACTTCATTTTTCTCTTTAATTAAGTTTATGTTTTCAGTTTTCAGAGATTTATATTTCTTTTTCAAAATTTTAAAATCATCTACAAGTTCATTGAAGGCTTCAAATAATTCATCAAAAGCAAAATCATCACAAGGGTTTTCAGAACTTACCTCGTCGTCGTCGTTCGCCATAAAACAAATGTTGGCAACCTCTTTTTGTTCTTCTTCTTCGGAAGAAGATTCATCACTGTCGCTCCAAGTTGCAACATACGCTTTCTTCTTTTTCTTGAAAGTCTTTTTCAATTGCGGACAATCATATCTATAATGCCCCGGTTTCTTACATTCATAACAGATCAAGGGGTCTTTCTCTTTGTCCTTGTCCTTATCTTTTTCCTTTTCTCCTTCCATCTTATTTCCAAATTTCTTTTTGTGGAAGGGTTTCTTTCTCCTCATAAATTTCTTAAATTTTCTTGCTAGAAGAGCTGTGTCTTCATCATCATCCTCATCATCGCTGCTGCTATCTTCAACTTCTGCAGCCTTGAGGGCAATTGTCTTCTTCTTTTTGCTATCCTCCTCCACATGTTGCTTCATTGTCAATTCATGGGTCATAAGGGATCCAAGAAGCTCTTCCAAAGGTAAAGTGTTTAGATCTTTGGCTTCTTGAATGGCTGTCATTTTGGCTTCCCATGATCTTGGTAGTGACCTAAGAATTTTGCGAACCAAATCAGCATTAGTATAGGTTTTTCCAAGACTCTTCAAACCATTAACAATATCAGTAAATCTAGTATACATGCATGTTATGGTTTCAGATTGTTCCATGCTAAACAATTCATATTTATGCACAAGTATATTAATCTTAGATTCTTTAACTTGGTTGGTTCCCTCATGGGTAACCTCTAATCTATCCCATATCTCTTTAGCGGAATTACAGGTAGAGATACGATTAAATTCATTAGCATCAAGAGAACAATATAAAACATTCATGGCTTTTGCATTAAGCTGAGCCATCTTCCTATCATTTTCATTCCAATCCCTTTCGGGCTTAGGAACTATAGAACCATCAACTAAGTGTGTGGGTGTACTAGGTCCATTAATTATGACACTCCACAATTCATAATCTGAAGCTTGAATGAATATCCTCATTCTTGCTTTCCAATATGAATAGTTGGAACCATTAAATAAGGGTGGTCTATTTGTAGAATGGCCCTCAGCAAAACTCGAGCTGGCTTGTGTTGCCATTTGGATCTTTCGCTCTTGATCGTGTGATCAATCAAAAACAAATGAGCACAAGCTCTGATACCAATTGTTGGCCCAGATGGCAACCCAAGAGGGGGGGTGAATTGGGTTCTTTAAAAATTAAGCCTTTTAAAACAATTTAAACTATTGATGAGAGGATATACACAATTAATTCAAGTTAAAGCACAATAGCAAGAGAGAGAGACAAATAAACACGGCAAACACAAAGATTTTATAGTGGTTCGGTGTATCCAACACCTACGTCCACTCCCAAGCTCCACTTGGGTCCACACTATAATCTCCTCGATTACAGTCGAGTTGTTTTACAAGCTCACAACCCAAACTTGTTGTTTTTCCGGGATCACAACGAACCCAGCCGGTTTTACACGGGCTCACCAGCACAAAACCCAACACACAAGCTATCCTTAGCTTGTGCCGAGGTAAACTACCTCCACTAATTCAATCCACTGATTGAATTAGCAAACAACAAGATAAAAATATGAGTTTAGTACAAAACAGCTCCTTTTGAGCAGATATTTCAAAATAAAAGCAAAGTTTAGAAGGGCCTGTTTAGATTCGATTTGAGTGCAGGCTTTTCTTCTTTTCTTCTTTTCCTCAACTCCTTTGAAGTGTGGAATCGGGCCTCAGCTCAGATTCTTCACGGATTGAATGTTGGAGTTAATTTGAACTTTTCTCCCTTTCTTTGAATGTTGAAAATCTCTTGATTTGATCTTGAATGGCTCTTGGATTTTCTTCTAGACTTTCTTGGATTGATGAACTTGAGCACAGATGAAGTCTCCTTTGATTTCACTCCTTCTCTTTCACTCTATTTTTGAATCTCGGATTTTTCAAATGACGCTCTGTTTTTCCTCTTTTTGAAAGATTTTTTTTCTCTCTTGATCTATATCTGTATATCTTTTGATTTGAAAACGGCCTCTCTATTTATAGACTCTGCAAAAATATAGCCGTTAGAAACAAAGAAATATAGCCGTTATTGAAAAATATTACCGTTGGCGCTGAGTTGGCATACAGAAAAAGTCACGCCCAGATTTGTTGGAGTCGGCTCCAACTTTAGGCGAGTCGGCTCGAAGACGCGATGCCAAAAATAGAAACATTCAAATAGTTAAGGGGTCGACTCAAGAAAAATAAGGTGTCGGCTCCTGACAGTCGGGGGTCGACTCATGAAAAGCAAGGGGTCGACTCGAGAAGTGCTCAGAAAAACAACTCTGAGTCTGAGCAGAGTCGACTCTTACAGTCATGGAGTCGGCTCGACAATATCGGGGGTCGACTCTTGAAATCACAGGGGTCGACTCGAGAAAATCAGGAATCTCTGTATACTGAGTGGAGTCGACTCTGAAACTCTAGAGTCGGCTCCGGAACGTATCAAAAATCAGAGAATTTTCTGATTGACTTTGAAATTCGTTCCAGATTAATTTTAAATCAATTTTTGACTTGAATATAATAAATTTGACATTAAGAATCAATTCAAGATATGTTCCAAAAACTCATTGATTGAAATATGAAGTATAAAAATTTTTTTTGAAAGCTTAAACATGGAGCTTGAAGCTACTTTCCAATTGATTATAGTCATACTTAACATACTCATTGATTATGAGAAATAAATTCATTGCTCATGTAAATAAATTCATTGCATCTTTAATATACTCATGGCTTTTGGTAGTCATCAAAATCAATAAAATTGGGGCAACAATTTCTCAACAATCTCCCCAATACTTAGTATACCTGGATGTCGATTAAAAATAAGACAAATACCATTTTGTCTTTCACAATATGCCTCCTGAGCCTCAATAAAAACCAGCTTCAGCTAATAGTGCACTTTTCATCCACAATTACATAGGCCAGTGAAAATATCCTATTATCAGTATCAGTGCTTGTGGCAATGAGCATCTTCCCCCTATATTTTTCATAAAGATGTGTTCCATCAATAGAAATCACTGGACGACAATACTGAAACCTCTCAATGGATGGATGAAATGCTCAGAATACATAATTTATGACACATACAGAAGAACTCGCTTTACTGTAGAAATCCCAACATACTATTGTTCCGGGTTTGCATTCTGCAGTGCAAGCATGTATTTAGGTAGCTTAGCATATGATGGTTTCTATTTATCAAATATATCAATCAATGCCTTCTGCTTGCCATGCCATTCTTTGGAATATGACACCATATAATGAAATTGTTCTACAACAGTTGTTATGATAGCTTCAATATTCACACTTGGATCTTTCTTCACAATATGTCGAATAACATAGCTAAAAACTCGAGAACTAATGTGTTTGTTATCCTGAGTTAAATTGCTAAACAAACAAAAGTGTAGCCCCTCATACCTTGTGATCTCAAAATATTCATGCTTCTTCAACTCTGTAGCACGCAATCTTCATTGACAGCTCTGGGCAGTGCTTGAAGAGGCACATTTCACAGACCAAAATGATTTTTTGACTTCACCATATTATATATGCTTCTTGATGTGATAAATTTTGTATGCTCTCTTCAGTTCATCTTTACTAATAAATAACAATCATTTAGCAAATTCAGTCATTGATAGATTCCAAAATTGAGAATAAAAGGATAACTCTCTCTGAGTACTAACACATTCGCCATCTTGCAAATTCAAGTCATGATAAAATTTTGGTATTTGATCATATGCAAAGGTTTGATGTTCATGGACATGAGTTGGAATAGTTTCTAGATGACTATATACAGGAATAGAACTACAGCCAGTACCATGAACTACATCATCTCCATATGGCTCTTCATCTTCATTTGGCATTTCATCAGAGTCATCATGTTCAGGCCAATAGTCATCATCTGCACTCTCGTCTAACTTAATTCCCCAACTATCAGTGTTGAACTGATTGTTTACTACATCATGCACTGCTAGCATAACTCCTTCAATTATTGGGATACCCATTGGAGTCCTGACCTGCTGCTGGGCTATAGGAGAATTGTCCCGAACATCCTCTGTATGACCAATATTGCATGGCTTTGAAGCATCACCCTTGCAAATATATAGCTCAATATACCGATAATCTAGAAATTTAGAGGAAAATGTCAACATTTTCTCTACATCGCCGTCCTTCTCGATTAGATAAAGCACGTACTTTTGATGCAAAGTTGGAGATCTCTACATCAATCTCACAATATATCTTTGCACTGAAATTTTAAAAACACTATGTATTCGGTCAACGAACTCAGCACAATGTTTTTCCATGCTCAATCTAAAACTTTTGTATAGAGGTTGATTATATTGTATCCCATCTAGGCCATGCTCAACTGATCCATCATAATAGAGCAGAACTCTAACAGTTTTCATCTGAAAAAATGGTGTTCAAATTTTATCTCGAATCAGCTACAAACAAACTAAAAATTATATATGCATATATTTCAGTAGCATTTAGCATTTAAATAACATATACACATTGATGTGGCTGATCCAACGCCGTTAGAGAACCGTGAAAGAAGGAAACTGACGGAGCCCCGCTTCGGCCTCCGAGGTCCCTTCGGCCTAAGCTTCCAACATCCATCCACGGCATTGCTCTCGTCATAATGAAAAAAGAGAACAAGAGGGAGAAAGGGTCACGTTATGTGCATGGGTTTTCCATGGGCCACCTTTTGTCATTAATGTCCAGTCAAGTCAATGGGAGCCTTTAATGGTGCAGAAATAGTCATAATGGGTTGAAGAGCATTTAATGGAATGAAGTGTCACGGACATCTTGCCTCGGCGCTCCTTCCCAGCCTCGAACTTGTCCCCCTCGGCCTCCGAAGCCAGCTTCGGCCGAAGCCAGCTTTGGCCTTCGAGGCTCCCTTCGACCTCTGAGGCCCCCTTCGGCCTTCGAAGTCCCTTCGGCCTTGGCTCCCGCAGCCGCGACATATCTGTCCCTTCGGCCTCGGCTCCTGCAGCCGCGACATATCTCTCGCACCAAAGCACTTATGGACTCGTAAAGGCCACGTGCATCTGCTTGCTCCAAGGTATTTATTGCCTTATTCTCTTTCCTGTATAAAGGCATTTATGGTTGCCACGTTGCTCCTCTCGGCCTCAACTTTTGCTTGGCCTCGGACATGCAGCTGCCAAGCTCCCTTCGGCCGTGAAGCCTCAACTCTTGCTTGGCCTCGGACCTGCAGCTGCCAAGCTCCCTTCGGCCGTGAATAGTGTCATGCAAGTGAACACTGCCATGGAAGTGTTCACCCTTGATCTTTTTTGAAGCTCATCCAAAGGCATGAACGGTACCACACAAGCACTCTATAATCAATGCTCTATGAAGGATGGCTGGCTTCATCTCTAAACTTCATCTTCTGCCCCAAGGCTACACCTTGGGGCCCACATGCCTAACTTTATCACCCATCACTGTCCGCATAAGGCAACGGAAGCACGGCATGGGGGATACATCTGGCAAGCGCTGTAACGATCATCCACGCCCTGTAGCCACCTACTCACCTACTCTGATGGGACACGGCCTGCAGCCTGACACGTCACATGGAGGTAAGCTCCATTGCTGCCATCAATTAATGCTCTGACAAGTGATCATGTCCCAAGACTGACAAGCTCTAAGCACCAATAAAAAGGTTAAGAGGGACCTCGACCAGGTAACACCAAGAACTCCAAGAACGGGAGAACTCATTATGCTCATTCATGCCCACAAAGAGCTCTTCTCTGAGCTCTCTCTCTCTCTCTCTCTTCTCTTTCGAGCTTCCTTAAGCTCACGGCTGTGGTCCAGAGCACTAACTTGAGCATCAGAAGGTCCCGCCGGAATCTCTGGCCTTCGGGACTTATTTGCAGGCCCGCAGGGGCAAAAAGCTCACCGGAGGATCCCGGGCTCGATGGAGGAGGCGACCGACGCTCGCCGACATTCGAGGATGGTGATTTGGCATAAACAGATTGGCACGCCATGTAGGGGTCAAAAGCAAAGTTCTATGACACTAAGCTACAAGCTCTCACTCCCTCTACGACAACAATGGAAGCTTCCGCCCGTTATGCTGGAGGGCACCCTCAACAAGCTGAGCAACAAGATGCTAGTTCTCTGTTCCACTATCACCACCAGTTCATGCCATTCAAGCAAAACACCGTGCCATCATCACCCTGAAGATCCAAGCATTTCAAAGGCTATGGGAGTGATATTCCATGGCCACATGGCAACAAGCTCAGGAGCAAGAGCAACCTCAAACTCAAGCTTAACGGCAATTTAAGGCTTAGGCTTGTTAGATCTTAGGCTCGTTAGCCAGCAAGAGCGCCACTCCTTTCCATCCAAATCCTAACTCCTAGTCACCTCAAGTATTTATGGGCATTTTTATTCCTGGCGGTGATAAGCTAAGACATGCTGATGCTATTAATGCAATGTGGGAGATGAGGACAAAGTGCTTTGACTGTTGACTCTATCTACCCCCTCTCTTTTTTTTTCTCTGTTACACCCAGAGCCAATCCGAGCCCAAGACCTCCAGCGGATTCCATTCCAGTTGCCCTTGGATTTCAGCACTGGTTCCCCCCACCTTCAATCAACATAGTTACCTGGGGGGCATGTCGTCAACTCAGCAGAAGAAGAGAGACCGTGGAAGCTAGAGGGCCCCTTGCCTTGAACCAATATGGAGGCTGCCCGAATCCTGATAACTCCCAGCAACATCCTCTCCTAACCATTCGACTTCAGCGGACTCTCCCAGCCGCTCGTCTTCAACGGCCGCTGGCTGCTCGGGCTTCTCTCGGCGACCTCTAGCTCCCAAGTCTGACTCTGACTCTCGTCCGTGGCTCCGCTCCAGCATCCCCGGCTCTGGATCCCATCTCTCTCTTTACTGCACTCCAAAGATGGGTCCCCAGCTTCATTTCGTAGAGGAGCTGGTCATCAACCAACTCCAGGCTCCATCCCAACTTGATTTCCTGGGGGGCAGACCACCAGCAGGCGGAAGTGCTCAAATCCGCATAAGAAAAATAGGGGTGCTACAAGAGCTAAGTACGCTACATTTAAGATAGTTTTCTTTCATTGATACTTAAAAATATTATGCAGAGAAGACCAACCTTGCATCAGCATTCAAGACCAATGTACCATTGGCACCGAAGACCGGTGTACCACTGGATCCAAAAAGCCCAACTCCGATCGGCACTCAAAGCCTGATGTACCATCGGCACTAAAGCCTGAGGCCAGCTCGGCACCAAAGGCACCTGACGACTCTCAACTCTCATGTCACCCTTCGGGGTTAAAAAGGCATCTGACGACTCTCAACTCTCAGGTCACCCTTCGGGGTTAAAAAGACACCTGACAACTCTCAACTCTCAGGTCACCCTTCCGGGTTAAAAAGGCACCTGACGACTCTCAACTCTCAGGTCACCCTCCGGGGTTAAAGGCTCCCGAGCATGGTCCCATCCCAGTGACTCTCGAGTTCCCCTTCAGGGTTCAAAAGGCTCTCGACGGCCTAACTTTGCCTCAGCGGCTTCGTCACAGCCTTAACGGCTTCATTTCAGCCATAGCGGCTTCAACTTTGTATCAGCGGCCAACGGTCAATTGGGTAAGACCTTCGTTTAAATAATACACTTGCAACATATTGCTAGTTACTTTCAGTCATCAAGAAGTCCCAAGACAGCTCACAGTTTGGAGAGGCCAACTCCCCAGCTCACAGTTGACGGGCACCCACCTCTAAACTTCATGCCAAAAGTAAAGAGCCCCTCTAAGCTCACCAACAAACGCCACAAACATGGAGCCTCCCAAAATGAAGCAGAAGGAGACAAATTCCTCCAACAAAAAGCTAAGTACACTATAAGAAAAAGTTTCTTTTCATTAGTATCTAAATGCGTTATGGGAAAACCAACCATTCAAAAGGCTCTCGACGGTCTTGTGATTAAAAGGTCACCCCCGGGCCGGCTGCGAAACCCCCACGGTGGTTCAAGACCTATGATTCCAGCGACCTCGAGTCACCCCTCGAGCCAGCCACGAAACCCCCAAGGTGGTTCCGGAGTAGCTCAACGATATGGCAGCTAACGGATACCACTCGGCCTAGCTAGCATACGCTCCGAGTCGGTTCAAATCTCTAACAGCCCGTACCCGCTCGAGTCACCTCCCGGACCAGCACACGGACACTTGAGGCAATTTTATTTCAACCCCCGCAGCTCTATTTCCGCTTAGGTAATTTTATTTCAGCCCTTGCAGCTCTATTTCCGCTTCGGCAATTTTATTTCAGCCTCAACAGCTCCCTCTGTCTCAAGAGCATCATTGCGGCTTCATTGGCTCTCTGCCTCAATGGCATGTGGACGGGGACCCACATCCAAACTTCATATCAAAAGTTAAAAACCTAAAGTCAGGTGGGGATCAGCCACTTGGGAGGTGATGCCCCTTTCGCCTTGCTGGGGTGGGCCCACTTTGTCTCATGGGCGAGGGGGCATCTGATGTGGCTGATCCAACGCCGTTAGAGAATCATGAAGGAAGGAAACTGACGGAGCCCCAGAGCCCCGCTTCAGCCTTCGAAGCCCGCTTCGGCCTCCGAGGCTCCCTTCGGCCTTAGCTCCCAACATCTATCCACGGCATTGAACAAGAGGGCGAAAGGGTCACGTTATGTGCTTGGGTTTCCAATAGGCCACCTTTTGTCATTAATGTCCAGTCAAGAGCCTTTAATGGTGCAGAAATGGTCATAATGAAGCATTTAATGGAATGAAGTGTCACGGACATCTTGCCTCGGTGCTCCTTCTCGGTCTCGGACTTGTCCCCCTCGGCTCCGAAGCCAACTTCGGCCTTCGAGGCTCCCTTCCGCTTCCGCGACATATCTCTCGCACCAAAACACTTATGGACTCATAAAGGCCACGTGCATCCGCTTGCTCCAAGGCATTTATTGCCTTATTCTCTTCCATGTATAAAGGCATTTATGGTTGCCACGTTCCTCTTATCGGCCTCAACTCTTGCTTGGCCTCGGAACTGCAGCTGCCAAGCTCCCTTCGGCCGTGAACAGTGCTATACAAGTATTCACCCTCGGTCTTTTCTGAAGCTCATCCAAAGGTATGAACAATGCCACACAAGCACTCTCTTGGTCTTTTCTGAAGCTCATCCAAAGGCATGAACGATGCCACACAAGTACTTTATAATCAATGCTCTACGAGAGACGGCTTGCTTTATCTCTAAACTTCATCTTCTGCCCCAAGGCTACACCTTGGGGTTCACATGCCTGACTTTATTGTCCATCACTATCCGCACAAGGCAACGGAAGCATGGTGAGGGGGACACGTCTGGCAAGCGCCGTAACGATTCGTCTACGCCCTGCAACCACCTACTCACCTACTCTAACGGGACATGGCCTGCTGCCTGACATGTCATATGGAGGTAAGCTCCATTGCTGCCATCAATTAATGCTCTGACAAGTGATCATGTCCCAAGACTGACATGCTCTAAGCACCAATAAAAAGGGTAAGAGGGACCTCGACCAGGTAACTCCAAGAACTCTAAGAACGGTAGAACTCATTATGCTCATTCTTGCCCACAGAGAGCTCTTCTCTAAGCTCTCTCTCTCTCTTTCTCTTTCGAGCTTCCTCAAGCTCACGGCTGTGGCCCAGAGCACTGACTTGAGCATCGGAGGGTCCCCGCTGGAATTTCCGATCCCCGGGACTTGTTTGCAGGCCCATAGGCGCAGGAAGCTCACCGAAGGATTCCGGGCTCGCTGAAGGAGGCGACCGGACACTCGCCATTCGAGGATGGTGATTTGGCATCAACACGCATCATTTTCAATTTCAACATTATGCCTGTTATAACATTTAAAATATAAAAAATCAATGACATCCATGCGCATATCATTAGTAAAGTAAATCATTTAAAATAATTTTTAAAAATATTTATTTCTCCTTCGCACATAAAATCTTGTGTCTATCTAAATAATTTTATATATAGTTTTAAGCAAATAAAAAATTGTCTAGAAGCGGATCTACTTTGCTAAATTGCAAGAAACCAGACAAACTTTGTTATATTATAGGTATAGTTTAAGTTTCGCACACATAATCCTAAGTAATCATAGAAGTTAAAAAAAAAATCATCTGAATGAAACTAGTTATTCTTTGATAGATAGCAAGAAATATAACATAATAATTCTTGTAAAAAAAAGAAAACAAAGGCATCAAGCAAAAAAATCATACCTTTTAAAGGAAGAAGAATTGGATGAGGACTAGTTGGAAGAGGGGTTGCTTTAAGAGGAGAAGTTGAAGGGGAGACAGGAAAAAAAGAAGAGGCCATTGATGGGTGCCAACAGAAAAACGGAGATACTCGGGTTGTTGCTGGGTCAAGGCCAAGATAGGTAAAAGAGAAGAGAAGTCTCGGGTTAGTTGTGAAGGGCTCAGAAGCCGCTACTTGGAGTGGTGCTTTCAAGTGGCGCTTTTGTGCCAAGGTACTTCCTCTCTAGCGGAGACAGCAAAACATAAGGCTCTTGGGTTGAGGGGAAAGTGTACTCAGAAGCGCCACTTGAAGTGGTGCTTCTTGAAAGCGCCACTCCAAGTGGTGCTTTTGTGCCAAGTTCAGTCGAGCCAGGAAAACAAAAGGCTCTCGGGTTGGTGAGGGAAGTGTGCTCAGAAGTGGCTCTTTTGTGCCAAGATACCCTCTTTCTCTTCAGTCGAGATAGCAAAACAGAAGGCTCTCGAATTGTTGGGGAAAGTGTGCTCAGAAGTGCCACTTTAAGTGGCACTTTCAAGAATCGTCACTTCAAGTTACGATTTCATTACATGAAGCGCCACTTCCATGAAGCACCACTTCAAGTAGCGTTTTCAATCCTTTTCGGGCGGCTTCCCAGCCATGTTGATGCAGCGTTGGAGTGTGGTGAAGTGGGTACAGATGGAAGTGAAAAATGCTATTTGACATTCACTTTAATACCAATTTTGCAAATAGTTTGGCTCTCATGCTAGAGTTGTATAACCGGTGTTAAAGGATACCGGTTTGAAAAACGGCTCAAAATCTTTGCCTCTCATGCTATTCTTGTTAAACATGTGTCAAACAACACCAGTTTAAAAAATAGCTCCATGGAAGCGTCAAGGACTGCGCAGGCGGCGCTGAAAAGGGATGAACCTTGGCAAGAGCGTCAAGGCATTCCAAATGGTACAGGGCTTTGACAATGCTGAACCGCAGGGCTTGCTAGAGATCTTCATCCCTGAAAAGAGATGAACCATGGCAAGAGCGTCAAGGCATTCCAAATGGTACAGTGCTTTGACAATGCCGAACCGTGGGGCTTGCTAGAGATCTTCATCCCGAGCCTTGGTAGCTTCACGTGGGAAGACGAAGGCTTGAAGGGTCTGCACTCTTGTGTGCGAGTTACTGTCAAATGGATGGCATCATCGAGATATTCGATCTAAATCTCTATTTCTAGTAATATGTAATATAAATAAATAAATAAATTATTATTAATGATGACTTGATGCATTCTATAATGGGTATAATAATTTTTTTAAAAATTATTAAAATTTTTCAATAAAAACATAACTTATAAAAAAAATTTAATTAAATATAAAAATATAAGAGCTATCCTTTGACATCCACTTCATAGCTAATTCTATATGGCAGTTAAAGAGCTTATATGGAGTAATATATCTGCCCTAAGATGAAAAGAATAACTTTTTTTTTGTTAAGACAAATGTTGGTAATATATCAAAAAGTTTATTGTTAATAAACAAGCATATACTTGATGTGTAATTTTTTCGTTAATTCATTTAGTATTAGATAAGTATTTGAAAAGTCGCTATTTAACTGCTTAATCTTTTAAATCTTTAAGAATAGATTTTTTTAAATAGATAATAATATTTTTTGTGATATTATGTATAAAATTTGATATATAAATTTTTTGATTGATTGGTTTAATATGCATTCATGAGAAAAGCTAGTTGAACTTAAATAAGTATACTTAATTAAAAACTTTTATGAAGTAATGTGCTTAATTAAAAAAACTTTTATAAATTAGTATACTTAATTAAGAAAAAATATACTCATGTATAATTCTTTTGTTAATTCAGTCGCTATTAATAGAGCATTAGAAAGTCGCTATTTTATTACTTAATTTTTCTTACGTAAATTTTTTTTACATTAATAGATAATAATTTTTCTCCTTTGAGTTATTGTATATAGAAATATATATATATATATATATATATATATATTTATATATTTATTGATTGATATGCATTTATAAGAAATGCTAGTTCGATTTAAATAAGTATACTCAATTAAAAACTTTCATCATTCACGGTCATCATATAACCCATCAAGTTATCATTGATAGCCATTAAAAATGTACTTGATTAAAAAATTTATATAAGTTGATAAAGTCAATTAATATATATATATATATATATATATATATATATATATATATATATAATATATAAAAATAAATAAATAAGTTTATATACTCCTTATATAATTATTCTAAAAATAAAAATAAAAAAAATTTATTTTTATCTTATCGCATCACACGTGGTAGAGCATGAACAAATATGATACCTCTATAGAATATATATATATATATATATATATATATATATATATATATATATATATGTTGCCGTCGGGATGCATCCTCCGACTCGGGCGCGGTCGATCTTCTGATCTGGGCTTCCTCCTAGGCGGACCTGCACAGAAGTCCTTGCGCGAGAGGCATTGGGGTGGCCCTCCGTGGAAGACCCTCCGACGCTCAAGTCAGTGGGGGAATCGATGATCAATAGAAAATCAGGAGAGGAATCTCTCTGGGGAGTCTCTCCAAGGGCGGCCGATCAGGAGCTCTAGGGGGAGTGCCGACGAGCAGCGAGGGAGAGTGAGAGAGTGAGAGTGAGAGTGAGATAGGGGCAGTGAGCACATACCTGAGAATCTGGGAGTGTCGTATTTATAGGCTATCACCTGGATCTTGAGCGCCTTCTGGAAGGTTCGAAGGTTGTTAGGATACGGAGATGAATCGAATCAGGCCGTTGTGGGGCCGTTGGAATCCGTATCTTGTTCGTTAAGGGATCGACGGCTAGGAGAGCTCCTTGTTGGCCTGAGATCTGGTAGATGCATAGGTCCCAGGTAGCCGTATTAGGTCCTAAACTACTCCTCAATGTGATCCTTTGCGTGGGATCCTGTGACGATGGGCATGGGCTCTCCCGCATCAGGTTCCACGGAGGTGAATATCGAATCATGGATCGCTCAGGAAAGTCGAGCTATGGAAGCCCGGAGGAAGCCGAGCTATGGGAAGCTCGGGGAAGACGAGCTATGGGAAGCTCGGGGAAGATGAGCTGCAGGAAGCTCGAGGAAGCCGAGCTATGGAAGCCCGGCGAAAGCCGAGCTATGGAAGCTCGGGGAAAGCCGAACTATGGGAAGCTCGGGGAAGACGGGCTGCAGGAAGCTCGGGGAAGCCGAGCTATGAAGGCCCAGCGAAAGCCGAGCTATGAAGGCCCGGCGAAAGCCGAGCTATGGAAGCTCGAGGAAAGCCGAGCTATGGGAAGCTCGGGGAAGTCGGGCTATGGAAGCTCGGGGAAAGCCGAGCTATGGGAAGCTCGGGGAAGCCGGGCTATGGGAGCCCGGAGAAGGCCGAGCTATGGAAGCTCGGAAAGCCGAACCATGGGAGGCTCGGGGAAAACAAACTACAGGAAGCTCGGGGAAAGCCGAACCATGGGAGGCTCGGGGAAAACGAGCTACAGGAAGCTCGGGGAAAGCCGAACCATGGGAGGCTCGGGGAAAACGAGCTACAGGAAGCTCGGGAAGCCGAGCTATAGAAGCCCGGGGAAAGCCGAGCTATGGGAGGCTCGGGGGGTCGCATGACCCGACGGTCCATATTAGCCTAGCTTATTCCTAGGGGACATATCGTGACGGGCAGAGGGATGGGGCCGGTCTTAGCCCCCTTGCACGATTATCAATGCAATGATGATTCTACCCCCCAACACATGCCTCCCACTCCCTAGTTCGAAGCGTAGGTTCGAGCGTAGGGAGTATAGGCCTAGGTGGCGTGATCTGCATTTGGGGATGCGTATTTGATTGCCTACACAATGATGCCCTAATTAATTCCATGGGGCCATCTTGCCTTTCCGAGGCGGTTGTAATCGGTTTCGGTGGCAATGAAAGAAAGTTTTGCTCTTTTTCTCAATTTTTGTTTCTTTTGCGCCAAGAGTTGTTGTTGTTGGCGATGAGGCATAAGGACATCTCGTTCGTTTCTGGACGAGGATCCCGCGCTATCCGAGCCAGTCGAGGCTTGTAAGCCGCCCAGATCTGGGTGGAAATTTGGAGACTATTCGGTAGTAAACATATCCCTTGACTCTAGTCGGAACATGGAGATTCATGACTCGATCTCATTGGAGTTCGGATATTTGCGGCCCGGCCCTGCCAAGGTACGGAGAACGGTTGCTTGGCCCTGCCGAGGTTCGGAGATTAGTTGCTTGACCCTGCCAAGGTTCGGAGATTCGGAGCTTGGAGAAATGACTTAGCTGTTACGGTGAGTCATGATACTTGGTTCCTGTGAGGTTCGGTGAGGGGCGTCAAGGCGGGATGGGCGGTGCACGGTCACGCCCTCCATTTATGATTTGACCACTCCCGAGGGAACGAATTATTGTCAAGTGCTGACGTTCTTTCTCCTTTACGTTTTCCAAAGGGCGGCTAGTTTAAAAGAGCCTGGGGAAGTGTCGAGGGCATTTATTGCAAGGGGTCGGCAGATCGGAAAGTACCCCGTTTCTAGGGAAGGAGGGGGGTTCCCGAACGATCCATCGACATTTATCAATCTTGCTTGGGACGAGGCATGGCCCTTCGGATTCTGTAGGTTCCAGTTAAAGCGGCGACACGTGACGAATTTTCACGGGTCGATATTTATAGCCCAACTGATCGAGATACTCGCCTGAAGAGTATAAATACGGGCGAGTAGGGTGCTGGTGCTTGCCATCCCTTCGGTTCGATCTTTAAACAACTTTCAACATGGTTTCCAAGGTGGAGAGCAGTCACCCGATGGACTAGGCATGGTGATTAATGGCTTGAGGCATTCAGAAGGGAGTCGTCCTACCATTACGGTTGACGAGGCCTTGGCGTCGGCCTTCGCAAGCCACGAACGGCTTGAGAGGGTTGCTAAGGAGTATCTTGCTGTCTCTACGAGGGAGACGACAGCCCTTCGCCGGGTGGTGGACCGGCAGAGGGAGGAGATAGCGTCCCTCCACCGTCGAGTAGCGGAACTATCCAGGCGCTTGGAGGACTTGTCAACTCCCGGGGAAGATAGTGAGCCTTAGTGAGGGCTCCTTTTGCTTCTTTCTCTTTTTCACCATTGTTGTTTTTCTTCTTCTTTCAATCAATGAATATGAAGATTTTGCATATGGTGCATCTTATTGTTTCCGAAGCATTTGCCCATGTTTGATTGAGATCTATCAGCCGCCCAAGTTCGAGCTAATTTTAGGAGATCACGGCCGGGTTTCGTTTAGGGCACGTAAGCCACCCGAATCAAGACATAGTTTAGAAGGATGTTTAGGTTAGCCGGGGCTTGCCAGCTGCTCGAATTCGAACCAAGTTTTCTTGGGGGGTCACTGGTCTCTGTTTGGACCAGTGACGGACCTAGGCGGTCCTTAGAAGGATATCCTTTATTTCTTCAGGAGTATCAGGAGGTTTTCATTTTGAGGCATCCGAGAGGTCACTCGGCTTCAAAACGATGCCTTGGGATGTGGCCAAAGCACAGGAATATCGCTTGGTTGGCCCGAGGGATTCGGTAGTTAAGGTCGTTCCTCGGCTTTGGCCGAGGTTTCTAGTAGCAGAATATAGCCCTTGGCTTTGGCCAAGGTTTACGCACTCCGGTTTCGGCCGGGGCTTTAGAGATCGTAGCCCTATCTAGGCTCGGGGATTTTGTCGCTCGGCCCTACCGAGATTCAGAGATTTTGTCGCTTGGCCCAGCCGAGGTTCGGAGATTTTGTTGCTCGGCCTAGCCGAGGTTCGGAGATTTTTTGCTCGGCCCAGCCGAGGTTCGGAGATTTTGTGCCGGCCCAGTCGAGGTTCGAAGATTTTGTTGCTCGGCCCAGCCGAGGTTCAGAGATTTTGTTGCTCGGCCCAGCCGAGGTTCGGAGATTTTCTGTTCAAATAGGTAACTCGGTCGTGCCGAGAATTGGTGAGCAGCACCTGTTTCTTTTCGCAATCTTTGGCGACATAATGTATGATGATTCATGTTGTAAATTACGAAAACATGTGCCGACAAAAAGGTATAATAAGGTATACTGAGGTGGGCCTATAAAGGACATACCCTATTGATAATACTTACGGAGATTGTCCGAGTTCCACGTTCGGGGGATGGACTTTCCGCTTAAATCTTGCAGCTTGTAGGTCCCCGGTCCAACGATCTCCGCTACTTGGTAGGGGCCTTCCCAATTTGGTGCCAGCTTTCCTTGCTCCAGCGGTTTGGAGACAGATGCTTTCCGGAGAACAAGGTCGCCGGGCAGGAAAGCTTTCCCTTTGACTCTGGAGGCGTGGTAGCGGGCCACCCTTTGCTGATAGGCAGCCACTCTGATCCGGGCTTTCTCTCTAACCTCCTCAGGTCGAGGTTGGTACGGAGCTGTTCGTCGCTGGCTTCCTCCGAGTAGCTTTCCACCCGCAGCGAAGGGAGACCTATTTCCACTGGGATGACGGCCTCTGTGCCAAAGGCCATCCGGAACGGGGTTTCGCTGTGGGTACTCTTGGGGTGGTGCGGTAGGCCCACAGGACGTGGTGCAACTCGTCCGCCCACCTGCCTTGGGCTCTGGAAAGCCGGGCTTTGATTCCTTGAAGCAGAGTCCTGTTGGTCACTTCAGCTGCTCCGTTGGCTTGCGGATGCCCGACCGAGGTGAGGTGGTGACGGATTCCATGTTCTTCGCAGAACTGGCGAACTTAGGGTTGTCGAATTGCCTGCCGTTATCAGTGATTATAGTGCGGGAGGCCGAAACGGCAGATGATGGACCTCCATACAAAATCTCTGGCCCGTGCCTCGGTTATTTGTGCAACCGCCTCCGCCTCGACCCATTTAGTGAAGTAGTCGATGGCGACAAATAGAAATTTTCGCTGCCCTGTGGCAAGCGAAAACGGGCCGAGGATGTCCATCCCCCACTTGGCAAAGGGCCAAGCGGAGGATATAGGAACCAGGCTGGCGGAGGGGAGTCTTTGAATGCTTGAGTGCCTCTGGCATGGGTCGCAAGCTCGGACAAGGTCGTCTGCATCCTTCTGCATGGTCGGCCAATAGTAGCCTTGTCGTAGCACCTTGTGACATAGGGACCGGCTTCCCAGATGGTTGCCGCAAATCCCCTCATGCACTTCACGAAGAGCATAATCTGCTTCAGACGGGCGAGACATCTGAGCAGTGGCATGGAGAAGGACCGTTTGTAGAGTTGATCGTCGATCAGTACATAATGGGTGGCCTGCAGCTTTAGCTTTCTAGCTTCTCTCCGGTCGGGTGAAGCGACCCTTCTTTGAGGTACTTCAGAATGGGATCGAACCATGATGGTTCGGCCTCAACTTGCATTATTCGGTCGGCTTCCGCGATACTGGGTTTCTCCAAGGTCTCCAGGTGGAATTTTTGCTCGGCGTCCATTGACTCCGCGTCGCCAATCGAGATAGCAGGTCGGCACGGGCATTCTCAGATCTAGGAATCTGAGTAATCTCAAACTCGAAAAAATGGGGGAGTAGGCTCCGCACCTCTTGAAGATATCGAATCATGTTTGGTTCCCGAGCTTCAAACTCCCCTCGCACATGACCCGCCACTAGCTGGGAGTCGGTGAAGGCATTAAGTTTCTCCACCTTCAGGTTGCGGCGATTCGGAGACCGGCCAGCAGGGCTTCATACTCAGCTTCATTGTTGGAGGCTGGGAAGGAGAAGCGGATACCATATTCAAAAGTTGCCCCCTCCGGACTGGTGAGAACCAGGCCCGCACCGGAGCGGCGAGCGTTAGATGACCCATCGACATGGAGGAGCCACCGGGCACCAGATTTTGGTTCTTCGGGGAGTTAGGGGTGGAGCCGTCCTCCGGGATGGTACACTCGAGGAGGAAATCGGCTAACACCTGAGCTTTGATGGCCGGGCGAGGCTGAAAGTGGATATCATGCTCGCTCAACTCGACGGCCCACTTGGTCATTCTTCCTGATGTATCCGGGCGGTGGACTACCGCCTTGATGGGTTGGTCAGTCAGGACCGTCACAGAATGCGCCTGGAAGTACGGTCGCAGCTTCCGAACTGAGGTGATCAAGGCCAACACCATCTTTTCAATTCTACTATATCTTGTCTCCGCGTCGCGGAGTAGTTGCTGACATAGTAGATTGGCTTCTGGACCTTGCTTTCCTCTCTGACTAGCACCGAGCAGACGGCACCTTCTGAAACAGCCAGATATAAGAACAGCGTCTCGCCTGGACTTGGACTGCTGAGGAGTGGGGAAGAGCCGAGGTACTTCTTGAGATCTTGAAATGATTTTTGACACTCGGGGGTCCACTGGAAGTTCTTAGCCGACCGGAGGGTTTTGAAGAAGGGAGGCATCTTTCGGCTGAACACGCCACGAAGCGGTTGAGGGCCGCTATCCTCCCAGTTAGGCGCTGGACTTCTTTAATAGATGCCGGGGGCGCCATTTGTTGAAGAGCTTGAATCTTCTGAGGGTTAGCTTCGATACCTCGCTGGGAGACCATGAAGCCGAGGAACTTCCCAGAGTTAACGCCGAAGGCGCACTTAGTTGGATTGAGCTTCATCCTATACTTGCGGAGCGTTGCAAAGCTCTCCGAGAGGTCCTCGACATGCTGTGATGCTTCTTTGCTTTTGACCAGCATGTCATCGACATACACCTCCATGTTCCGGCCGATTTGCTCCTTGAATACTTTGTTAACCAGCCTTTGGTAGGTGGCTCCTGCATTTTTAAGACCAAAAGGCATAACACGGTAACAGTATGTACCTCGGTCAGTTATGAAGGCGGTCTTTTCTTCATCTTCGGGGGCCATCCGGATCTGATTGTAGCCGAAGTAAGCGTCCATGAATGTCAGCATTTGATGACCCGAGGTGGCGTCCACAAGCTGATCGATCCGGGGAAGAGGAAGCTGTCCTTCGGGCAAGCTTTGTTGAGGTCGGTGAAGTCGATGCAAATCCACCACTTGCCGTTCGACTTCTTCACCATGACGACATTTGATAGCCAGCTCGGGTAATTTACCTCCGGACAAAGTTCGCCTTGATGAGTTTGTCACCTCCTCTTCAATGGCCTTCTGTCGTTCTGGGGCAAAGCTCCTCTTCTTCTGCTTGACGGGCCAGTACATCTCATCCATATTAAGATGGTGGACAAGAACCTCGGGGCTGATCCCCGGCATGTCAGAGGCGGACCAGGCGAAGACGTCGGCATTGCTTCGGAGAAACTCGATCAGCTTGCGCCGAGGTTCGCCCTTGAGCAGCGACCCAATTTTTATGGTTCGTCGGGACGAGCCTCATCCAACGGTACTTCTTCCAGGGTTCTCCTCCCTATTCGCAAAATCCTCCCGAGCGTCCAGCCCATCAACCTCCGGCATTCTGGACTGAAGGCTGGTAATGAAGCACTGTCGAGCCATGGTTTGGCTTCCTTGGACAACTCCAACCCCCCGTCCGGTGGGGAATTTCATGGACAGGTGTGGGATGGAGACAACTGCCTTGAGGGACATCAGGCCGGGTCTGCCGAATATTGCGTTGATGGAGACTTAAGTTTGGTCACTAGGAAGTCCGTGTGAACAGTGGCCACAAGGGGCCAGGCTCCTGCGCGAACCGTAAGGGTTACGACCCTTCTGGGATGATGACATCGCCTGTGAATCCCATTAGGTGGAATCCATAGCTCGAAGGTTTTCTGTGAGCAGTCTCATCTTGGCAAACACATCGAGGTACAAAACATTCACTGAACTTCCACTGTCAACAAGGATCCGGCTTACATCATAGTCATTCAAATTGAGGGATACAACTAGTGCGTCGTCATGGGGGAACTGTATCCCTCGGAGATCATCATCGGAGAAGGAGAGCTCGTCTGTCCGTGCTTTCTTTGGCGCCGATCCTTCGCCATCATTTATGGAGCTCGAGCCGCCGACTTCTTCGATCACGTTGATGTGGCCGATTATAGGTGGATTTGGCGGAGGGGGAAGTTGTTGAAGCTTGGGCTGCGATCCCCCCCTTGTCCCGGCTCGGGAGCCCTCCTGAATTGGTTCAGTTGGCCCCGTTGGATCAGCCTTTTAATCTCATTTTTTAGCTGCCAGTATTCCTCAGTGTCGTGGCCATGCTCCCGGTGGTAGCGGCATATTTGGTAGGGTCCCTCCGGGTCGGTTCCCTCGAAGAGGAGCTGGCCGGGGAAGCTAGCGCTCTATCTCCATGAGGATATGCATCCGGGGCACAGTTAACGGAGTGTAGCGGTCGAATCGCCTGGATGGGCTTCGGGAGCGATTCCTCGGCGGTGGTGGGGAAGCTCTTTGGCGACGAGGTGGACTTGGCCGACGGCGGGTCGGTGCCTGTCGGAACCTTTGGGCTCCTTCTTCTTTGCCAGCTCGATGCGGGCAACTCTCCGTGACTCTTCGACCCTGGCGTATTTGTCTGCCAGGGCCATCATATCGGAGAGGTTTGGGGGGTAGCTGACTTCCATCGCCAGGTAGAAGTCGCTTTCCTTTGAGACTCCCCTCGCTAAGGCGGACATAGCCACCTCATGGTTAAGGTGGTCCACCTCTAACATGGCCTTGTTGAAGCGGCCAAGATAGTTTCTCAAGGACTCCCCCTCTCTCTGCTTGACTTCGGAGAGGGAGTCGGATCTCCATCGATGACGGCGGCTGCTGATGAACTGGCCAATAAAAAGGCGGCTTAGCTCATCAAATGAATCAATGGAACCCGGTTTCAAGGCGTTGAACCAGGTTCGGGCAGATCCTCTGAGGGTGGAGGGGAAGGCACGGCAGAGGATCGCGTCGGATGCTCCGTGGAACATCATTATTGACCGGAAGCTGCTGAGATGATCATCCGGGTCAGAAGAGCCGTGGTAGGGTTCGACGGCTGGTAGCTTGACATGGGAGGGAATCACTTCCTCCATGATCCCTTTTGAGAAGGGGATGCCCTGCTCTGCCTTGGGCTGAGGCGGATGGGCCTACTTGGCGGCGTCCAGCTCCTGACGCATCTCCCAGATCTGTCGACGGATCTCCTCTTCAGCAGTAAGAGGAGGAGCCGGGCGAGGAGAGCGCTGGGACGACATAGAATCAAGGTGGGAGGACACCGGGGAGAGGGTCCGGGCTCGCTAAGATCTGAGAGGATCCCTGTCGTAGCCGCCTCGCAGGACTAGTTTTCCCCCTCCAGGTCGATGCGGGGGGTCCATGGCTTCATGTGGACCGGAGGAGGAAGTTGCCGGAGAGGAAGGAGCTGCGGCCTCCCTATGAAGGTGCGGAGCAGGGGGAGCTGCGAAACGCTCCTGGATCAGGTGGGTCAGGGCCTGGACTTGCTAGACCAGCGTGGCGAACTGGTCCTGGGTCACTGGGATGGCTGGTGGTGATGGGGTCTCAATGAGTGGAGGCTGTGGCGCCACACTGCTCACCGGATCAGGTCTCTGGGAGGCGACCTGGTCTTGGGCTTCAGAGGTTGCTCTTCTCCGATTAGCCATTGGAGAGGTTCTACTCCAGATCGAGATCCTTATCTCCTTTCTTCAAGTTTTAACAGGACTTGAGGCCCTTCCTCTAGCTCCAATCTGTTGCCGCCGGGATCCGTCCTCCGACTCAGGCGCAGTCAATCTCCTGGTCTGGGCTTCCTCCTGGGCGGACCTGCACAGAAGTCCTTGCGCGAGAGGCATTGGCGGTGGCCCTCCGCGGAAGACCCTTCGACGCTCAAGTCAGTGGACGAATCGGTGATTAACAGAAAATGGGGAGAGGGATCTCTCCGGAGAGTCTCTCCAGGGGCAACGGATCGGGAGCTCTAGGGGGAGCGCCAACGAGCAGCGGGGGAGAGTGAGAGAGTGAGCTAGGGGCAGTGAGCGCATACCTGAGAATCTGGGAGTGTCGTATTTATAGGCTATCACCTGGATCTTGAGCGCCTTCTGGAAGGTTCGAAGGTTGTTAGGATATGGAGATGAATCGAATCAGGCCGTTGTGGGGCTGTTGGGATCCGTATCTTGTTCGTTAAGGGATCGACGGCTAGGAGAGCTCCTTGTTGGCCTGAGATCTGGTAGATGCGTAGGTCCCATATAGCCGTATTAGGTCCTAAACCACTCCTCAATGTGATCCTTTGCCTGGGATCCTATGACGATGGGCATGGGCTCTCCCGCGTCAGGTTCCACGGAGGTGAATATCGAATCATGGATCGCTCAGGAAGGTCGAGCTATGGAAGCCCGGAGGAAAGCCGAGCTATGGGAAGCTCAGGGAAGCTGAGCTATGGGAAGCTCGGGGAAGACGAGCTGCAGGAAGCTCGGGAAGCCGAGCTATGGGAAGCTCGGGGAAGACGAGCTATAGGAAGCCCGGCGAAAGCCGAGCTATGGAAGCTCGGGGAAAGCCGAGCTATGGGAAGCTCGGGGAAACGGGCTACAGGAAGCTCGGGGAAGCCGAGCTATGGAGGCCCGGCGAAAGCCGAGCTATGGAAGCTCGGGGAAAGCGGAGCTATGGGAAGCTCGGGGAAGCCGGGCTATGGAAAGCTCGGGGAAGCCGGGCTATGGGAGACCGAAGAAGGTCGAGCTATGGAAGCTTGGGGAAAGCCGAGCTATGGGAAGCTCAGGGAAGCCGGGCTATGGGAGCCCGGAGAAGGCCGAGCTATGGAAGCTCGGGGAAAGCCGAACCATGGGAGGCTCGGGGAAAATGAGCTACAGGAAGCTCGGGGAAGCCGAGCTATGGGAGGCTCGGGGAGTCGCATGACCCGACGGTCCATATTAGCCTAGCTTATTCCTCGGGGACATATCGTGGCGGACGGAGGGATGGGGCCGGTCTTAGCCCTCTTGCACGATTATCAATGCAATGACGATTCTACCCCCAACAATATATATATATATATATGCATACATATCTAGATCCATCTTGTGCCAACTAGACCACTGCAAATATAAATTTTATTCTCATATTCATCCCTAATACATTACCCGCTCGCTCTTTACCCACAAATTAAATAAGTGTGATTAATTCATATTATTAGCTCCAACAAATTTAAAATTTTAAGACACAAAAATATCCAAATCAAAAAGAGATAAAATTCATATAATCTTAATATTAAAGAAGCATAATTAAATGTCAATAACCAATTATAACATTAATATAATTACAATAAAAAATCTAAATAATAATTAAATTTATTTCAAAATTCAATAATATCAATAAAAATTATTGAATGAAACAAGTAAATGTTTTATGAAGAGTTTCAATTACTAGATCGTAAAAAAACAAAATCAAGATATCCAGTAACACACTAAAAATAAAATACTAGCATAAAATATAAAAGAAATTTGTTGCTTTTTTAAAATTTGAGTAAGTTCATTTGTGGCTTTATTTCTTCAAACTTGTACACTATTTTTAAGTTTTTCCTTCATTTTGTTATCTAAAAAATTAAAGTAACTCAAAAAAATTTATCATTATGAATATTATAATGTACTCATAAAGATTTTTATGTACCTATATTGTGGCTATTTTTGATCTACTTGCTCCAAGTAAAGTGGAACCAGGTGAATACTTTTTTTTTATAGATGGGGAAGAGGGCATGAACATGTTAAACATTAACCTTTTTTTATAGATGGGGAAGAGGGCATCAACATGTTAAACCATTGTCTCCACAATGAAACATCGTCTTCCTTAATGAGGACGTTACGTTGCCCTTTAATGAAGAAACATTTCTACCCATTTGTTGGACATATCCACCCATTTAATGGAGAAACGTTCTTGCCCATCATATGGATACGTTCAACATCTCTTATTCACATGGGTGGTGGAATTTATATGAAAAACATAGAAGATCGTAGATATCAATCATACAGCTAAATGGATCGTGCGCGAGTTATCCCTGCATTTATGGGAACTGAACCATGCACCTGTTAGGGATACGGCTACAGCCCAAAAAAATTACAACTTGATTTGCCTTAGATCAATCTTATGTCACATTATTGTTCAAGCATTTTTAATCCCATATGAAATGCTTAACATATGCGTGCATCTATCATGTATTCACAATCATACCAAAATATGATTGTTTGGCCAGAGAATGACATGTAGATCCTAATGTGAATAGCATATTTAGTCCAACTTCTCATATCATACCTATCTGTTTCAGCCAACTAGTTTTTCAACAAGTCTTTCCAGGTTGTATCAATCATAACCCTTTGTTGAAATGTCAAGATAGCCGACATTAAATTGTCACTTCAAGATATATCAAGACATCCCTTAGGGCTTCCTAGAAAGCTCATCTAGCCTTCATAGAACTCATACAGGGAGAAAGTAGGGATGCTCTTGCTCACTTTCCTTACTTATCGCATCTAGCAAACATAGTATGATTCACGTTCTACGGTGGAGGCAATCTTACAAAAAGTGTATGTCCATCTAAAACACTGTACAGATCTTAGTTTATACACATAGTTCGTTCATCTAACTATGCATAAACCTGAGCTCACTTGACAACTGCCATCTCTAGGTGCTTATCAAGGTCTTATATTTGGCTTTCTTATTATGGGTATAGGGTTACCAATAAAACCCTTGATCATGTAATTGATGATCTTTAACATGATTGTTAGTCAAGCCGACCTAAGCTTAAATCTAATACTCCTCGAGTATGACAAAGAAGTAGTCTCATTTTTGCATATTCCCCGAATGTCAAAGGCGATTGCCTATATGAGTAGGCCAATCTCTTTACCCATATGACATACATGTTTTATTTATGAATAAGTGTTATATCACAAATGATTGATTCCAAATCAAAATATATTTATTCAATATGAGTTAATAAAATAACAATAGAAGTGATACAGTCAAGACCGACGTAATCCCATGGATTTAATATGACATGTTGGTTCAGATAGCAACCCAAGAGGGGGAGTGAATTGGGTTTTCAAAAATTAAACTCCTTTTAAAAAACAATCCTCCAGCGGAAGTGAAAACTTAGATGTATACGAATTAAAACAGAGTGTGCAAAGATAGAGTAAGAGACAAGGAAACAATCACTGCAAACACAAGAAGTTTTATAGTGGTTCGATGTACCTACACCTACATCCACTCCCAAGTACCTTTTGGATCCATACTATAATCAATCTGATTACAGCAGAGTTGTTTTGCAAGCTCACAACTCAAACTTGTTGTTTTTCCAGATGCACAATGAACCCAGCTGGTTTTCAAGGCTCACCAGCACACAACCTTACAACACAAGCAATAGCTTGCACAAGGCTAACAGCCTCAACAGAATCAATCCTCTGATTGACCCAGCAAACAATAACATTTTTATAAATTTAAAAGCTCCTCCAATGAGCAAATATACAATAATAGAACAACAATAAAGAGATAGGAATCAAAGCCTGATTTGCATATCTTGGTGGCTTGCTTCTCCTCTTCTCTTAAGTGGATCTTCCTTTAGAATGCTCTTGAAGCTCCGAAGATTAGAAAGCTAGGGCTTGCTTCTTCTTTTGGGATTTCTTCAAAATAGAACAAGAAATGCTAGAAATCTCTCTCTTTTCTTTTGGGATATCAGTATAATCTTTCCTTTCGAATTTTTCCTCTTTTCTCTTTTGATTTTCTGATAGATTTCACTCTTATTTTTTGATTTTTCTCTCTTTTTTCTTGCTTGTCCTCTCTTTTTCGGATACAATAAAACCTCTTCTTATAGATTCTTCTTAATCCATAAATAGCCAAAAACTATCCGTTAGAAACAAGTGTAAGAAGGATTAGAACCAAAAAGGGTAATAGCCGTTGGGATTAAAAAGATAAAGATAAAGTTTAGAGACGTTCTGACAGTTCTGGAGTCATTTCTAACAAACTGGAGTCGACTCTAACTTTTCTGGAGTCAGCTCTAAATCGAAAATCCCCAATCCGCTCGATCTGGAGTCGTCTCTGACTTTTCTGGGGTCGACACGAAAATCTTCTGGAGTCGACTCTAACAGTCCAGGAGTCGACTCTAAGTCGTGACCGGAAAAACCATCGTTCTGTCTTTTTGTTGGAGTCGGCTCTAACAGTCCAGGTGTCGACTCTAAGTCTGTGCCAATTTCCAGAGTCGAGTCTGCAATTCCTTGTGTCGACTCTAATGCAATCTTACCTTGACATTAGATTCGAACTAGAACTTAATTTTTCTTGTGATTTTGATTAATAAATCATATCATAAGCTGAAAAACTAAACCAAAATCATTAGTAATTTCAAATGTTATACTCAATTAGTTTTGTTAATCATCAAAATCAATAATTAGGTCAACAATCTCCCCCTTTTTGATGATGACAAAAACTTTGAGCATATGCATTAAAAATTCATTTGAAATGAGTGTTATAGACATTGTTAAAGCTTTAAAACTTCATAATAGAGAATTTGATGTCAAGTTTCAAAATGAACTTTAAAAAACATACTTGAGTTCTATTATAAACAGTAATCAAGATGATTTGACACAGAAAATCATTTAACATAGATAATCGTTAAGCTCCCCCTGCATTAAATAACTCCCCCTATGTAAGGTACATGTAAATAAACTGAAATCTATTGATCATACTTGATACCAATTGATTAGAATTTATAAAGTTAAAGTTTATTCTCCCCTTTTGAGATATAGAGTTAAAGTTCTCTCTTATATTCTTTCATTCTCTCTTCTTTATGCATATACAATTTTCTCTCCACCTTTTTTGTTATCAGCAATAAGGTGAATTTTAAAAATAATGTAGTTTATCAGAGCAAGGTTGTTGGTTCATTCAATCATAGAGATAGTAACTTCATCCATTGTAATTGCTCATCATAGACAAATTTGCAATAAAAAGATAATTGTATTTCATTTCAAGATGCATTATATGTGTCTATCAAAATACATTCTCAGTAAAGTACTATATCAATCTGAAAATCCTAGATAAGCTGACAAAGTATAGTAAACTAGAAATCCTAAGATTCAAAATATGAAAAGCTAATCTTAGGTTTCTAAATGGTTAGGGTAGGATAGGCTTAGATAGGGTATCACTGTAGGAAATGGAAGGTCAATCAAACATGCTTGTATACAATTTTCTTCAGATGGCCTATCATTTCCATAATCTCATCTTTTTGTGATTTCTTAAAGCCTTCAAGAAAACTCTCAACTTAAGCAACAACAAGGTCTAAATCTTTCTTCAATTGTCCAGTAGCATCTAGATAAGCTCTAGATCCATCTGCAATCCCTTCCATCCTTTCAAAAATCTTTTGAAGCTCAGTACCAAGGGACTCTGCAGAGCGGCTAATAGAAAATGAAATCAAGTCGAGTCTGGAATTGATCTCCTCCTTAAACTGTCTGGTCATCTCTCATCTGACAAATCTCATTGGTCCTCTGACTGTCATACTCAGCTAATAATGCTTTGAGCTGACCAATATGCACATCTGAAAATCTACCATATACAAATGCTGTCTGAGGTGGAGGTGAAGAATATGTGCTCGGTCCAGCCTCAGAAGGTCCAGCAGTAGATGGTCCCGCAACAGATGGGTCAGGGACTGATGGTCCCGCAACTGATGGTCCAGGGATGTCCTCTGCTCTGGCCTCCTCAACTCTGGCCTCCTCTGCTCTAGCCTCTCGTCCTCCTTTTATCCAATTATCATTTACCTTTCTGAAGCCCATACGGTGAATGGTAGAGACACTGTAGTAGTCTGTATGCCTTAATTTCCTCAGTGGCTCATTGTCCATGATTAACACACCTTGGCTTCTGAATACCAAAGTCAGAATCATACCATATGGCAATGTAGATCTTTTCTTGGTAGCTGCCTCTACCATATAGCCTATCATCATCCCAACTAAGTTTACTGGCTGCCCGGTAATGATACAATCCATCAGCAAGATGCTCGCTCTGAGACATACTCAAATCTGCCTATCTTTGGAAATAATATCCTTCCGCAGATATTGTGAAGAAGTCTGAGTTCCAAATTTAGTTGATTTACCAAAATCTCCTCAAACTCAGATACTTCTCTCCCCAACATCCTAGATAGGGCACCACCATGATCATCATGTTGATACTCATTTATCCCACTACAAGAAAATATCAAATAGTGACGAAAATTAGTGATGAAAATTTTCGTCACTAAATTGTGACGGTTTAATAACAAAATAGTGACAAAAAATTAAAATCAGTGACGGATTAGTTTTTTCGTCACTAAACTGTCACTAAATTAGTGACGGACTATCACATCCGTCACTAATTTAGTGACGGATTGCCCTTCCATCACTAATCCATAACAAATTAGTGACGAAAGAGCAATCCGTCACTAACTTGATGATGGATTGCTTTTCATCACTAATCCATCATAAATTAGTGATGAAAAATAATCGTCACTAATTAGTGACAAATTATTTTCCGCCACTAATCCATCAAAAGTGATGGATGGGAAATCCATCACTAATTTAGTGATGGATTGCCCTTCCGTCATTAATCCATAACAATTTAGTGACGGAAGAGCAATCCGTCACTAAATTAGTGACAGATTAGTGACGAATATTTCTTTCGTCACTAATCCATCATAAATTAGTGACGGATGAAACAATCCGTCACTAATTTTGTGATGGATGAGGCAATCTGTCACTAACTTAGTGATGGATTACTTTTTCATCACTAATCCATCATAAATTAGTGATGAAAAACAATCGTCACTAATTAGTGACGAATTATTTTCCGTCACTAATCCATCAAAATTAGTGATGGATAGAAAATCCATCACTAAATTAGTGACGAAAGAGCAATCCGTCACTAAATTAGTGATGGATTGCCTCATTCGTCACTAATTTAGTGACGGATTGGCCTTCCGTCACTAATCCATCATAAATTAGTGACGGATGAAACAATTCGTCACTAATTTTGTGATGGATGAGGCAATCCGTCACTAACTTAATGATGGATTGCTTTTTCGTCACTAATCCATCATAAATTAGTGATGAAAAATAATCGTCACTAATTAGTGATGAATTATTTTCCATCACTAATCCATCAAAATTAGTGATGGATGAAAAATCCATCACTAATTAGTGATGGAAGAGCAATCCGTCACTAAATTAGTGATGGATTGCCCCATCTGTCACTAATTTAGTGACGGATTGACCTTCTGTCACTAATTTAGTGACGGATTGCCCCATCCGTTACTAATTTAATGATGAAAGAGCAATCCGTCACTAATTTAGTGATGAATTTCTCCATCCATCACTAATTTAGTGACATATTGCCCTTCCATCACTAATCCGTCATAAAATTAGTGATGGAAGAGCAATCAATCACTATATTAGTAACGAATTAGTGACGGATTGCCCTTCCGTTACCAAATTTATACTTTTAATATTTTTGTTTGAATGAGAAGAAAGAAAGTAAAATAAAAAAAATTTAATAATTTATAATAATAAAATTTTTATTATAAATAATTGCATGTCTAATATTTTTTTAAAAGAATTAATATTAAATAAAAAATAATAAAATTTTTAAAATTTTTCTTCATAATCGCTTTAATTTTTTTAAAAAAAATTAACAATCTAACATTTTTTTAATTTTATTTTTTTCTTTTATTTCTTTCTTTCTTTTTTGTTTTTTTTCTTTCTTTCTACTTGCCTCTCCATCAAACACAGTGCAAGCTTTATCACCGTTTAGAGTTGTTACCTAATCTCGTACCCTCCAGGCCCCACAATTAATGAAGTAGCGGTGGAAGGCAGTCTCAATGTCTTTCTTTGTCTTAAGCGATCTTTCTGAACCACTACAGCATTTACTTTTATTAACATATTATATAACGTTAAACAAAATTATAGTATTAAACCGATGCGTAGAAATTGTAATTAGTGGATATACGAAGCATTGAAATTGGGATTTTGGAATTTGCTAAGCTGCGCGTGGACAGAGAGGGGATGCGTTGGCCGTCAAACACGGGCACGTTGCTTGCCTAGAGGAAGGGAGTGTTGAGAGACGTCCCTTGGAATTCTCAACACCTATGAACCGCTTTAAGATTGTATTTTAATTTTGGAAAAAAAATATTTTTTATTTTCTGGTTTTTAAAGAAATATTTAATAAAAATTATTATTTATTTTTTTTAAATAATAACTTTTAAAAGAATAAATAAAAATAAAAAATCTTTGTTTGTTATTAAATGTTAATATATAAAAGAAAAAAATATAAAATATAAAATAAATAAATTTGAAAACGTAGGAGAAACATTTATCAGCCATTTCCACCCCTGGGCCGAGAACTTCCCGGCCCACAAATATCAGAGTCGGGTGACTAGGTTTCCTCTCCATTGATAACCCCCCCCCCCCCTCGCGAGCGTTTTGATACCCCCGTCGATGCTAGGTTCCTCCCGTGTTCTGAAGCTAGGTTTACCTTCCATCGCGCCCGCGTTCTGTCTCCCCCCTAGAAGCGGTAGGCTCCTTCTCTGATCCCCCCAGATTCTTCTCTGATCCCCCAAGCTAGGTTTACCTCTGATCCAATCGTCGGCATTGATTTGATCTCTTTTGTATTCGGTTTGCTCTAATGAAGAAGTTTTTTGAATTGTAGTGGAAGGATCTAGGGAAGGGGCTTTGACAGGTATTCCAGCCTTCTGAAGGTCAGTGTCCCAGGCAAAGAGATTCCAGCTGATGCAGAGCAGTGTGTCTTAAAAATCTTGAGTAAGTAGTCTTCAATCTGTTCTTCTATTTTTGGTACAGCTTCCATTTTATCTTCTTTTTCTTATTCTTTATTCGATCTCTCTGTTTTTTATTTTATTTTATTTTAATTTAATTTTCTTGTTTCCCCTCATCAATCTATTTGTTTCTGTTATTGAATTGGAATCTCTTATGTTTATCATTCGATCTCTCTTATGTTTCTAGGTCCGAAGAAGGATTCTGAGTAGTACCGCTTGGGGGATTTGAGGTGAGCCGACTGTCGTTCTAATTGATAATGATTTTTTTTTATGTTTTTTTCCCTATTTGTTTTCGTATATTTATCATTTATCATTAGATCTACTGCTCTTGTTTTGGCAAAATTTAGGGTTTTTCCTCCCCTTATAAAGTTCCTGTCTTGGGGTCTAAAATATATGTAATCGATGTCTTAGGCATGTATAATCGGTTTGGTTTCTCTGATGTCGATTCATTAGAATGAGTTTACGTTTTCTCTTAAAAGACCTTTGCATTTCTTATTTTGATTCCTGAAAACGAGTTTTTCCCCCTTTTTTCCCTTCAAAGAGCTGTAAGTTTGGGGATTGACATTATTAAATGAGATTTATTATTGTCTAACTGACTTCACAAAGGTAGTGTGGAACATTGAATTCCTTAAATGAATTGCTTACATGTGTTGGAGGGATATAGTGTCAAGCTAATTGCAGATTGTTTTCGTTTGATATGTCTGGTTCCAACCTCCATATGTGTTTTTATATATTGCAGATTGCTTAAATGAATTCTTGCTGACCAGTTTGCCACTGAGTTGCTACAAATAGCCATTAAATATAGTAGTCCAGACAAGTATATGGAAATATATTCAAAATTTTGGTCCTAGACAAAATCTAATGGAAAGAATTCGGGTGGTAGGAAGTTTCATTTTTTCGGCATGTCGTTTCATCATATTTGAGGTCATTATCAGAGTCAATTAGTGTGTGACCTGCATGCAATGCAAAAGATAAGATGGTAGACTTAAAAACCCATTCCCACTCCAGCGTAATCAAATGTGGAATGGAATCAAATCACCATCTGATTGCTTTGGGTTTACATTCCTCTCAATCACATCTATGTGCTGCAGGGGCCAGAAAGTTGCCTGATATTCTAGGAATTTTCACTATGGCTGATTCAAACTTTGATTCCTTTTCTTGTCCATAGGTGCCCGCTGTGTGAGCACTCTTCTAAATGAGATGAAGCGCAGAGGCAAGGACTGCCGATTTGGAGTGATATCCATGTGCATAGGTCTCTCTCTCTCTCTCTCGCTCTCTCTCTGTGTGTGTGTGTGTGTGTGTGTGTGTGTGTGTGTGTGTCGTCCATGTGAGTAAGTTGGCTGAGCTTACTGCTTTAAATTATATGGCAGGTACTGGAATGGGAGCTGCAGCTGTTAAAAAAATGTAAAATTTTAAAAAATGGATTGCTTTTTTCCCCCACCTGGTGGTTATTTTGGTAGAAAGACTGCAACCTCTTTAATGTAGTATAGATATGTTAAAAAAATATTTATAAAGCATGATGGGTTATGACTATAACATAGTCCATGCTTCATACAGCAATATGAATACCTAAACTCTATCTTAATGATCGTCAAATCTACAGGTTACAATATATACTTCTCAAAATGACATTAATATGTTACTGTTAAGCATGGAGACGTCAACATTTATTGGAAAAGAAAAGGAAACCCTGTCCCTTGTCCTTTGAGGCATTTGGGAAGTTTCTAGGAACATTTGCAAAATGTACTGTACCATGAGACAATCTACCAACTTGAAGAGTCATTAATAAATTTCTAGGTTTTAAATGCTCTAACTTTGCATTGTGTGAAAAATCATAATCTTTTCTATAAATTGTCTCCAGCAACTTAGTTCTGTGATCCTAAGAATAAGATTTATTGGATGCAATAAATTATATTTGAAATGGATTGCATCATGGATTTATGTATTACTCTGCACTTGTCAAGATTGGCCACACTGTATTGCATCATGCTGGCAAGATATTGGTATGGACCTCAGTACCATATTATATTTACGCGGTATGCCACCTTGTTTTCGGCCTGTTAGGACAAATAGATATACCATTTGAGATATACCATTTGTCAGTTTGTTATGGCACTGTACAGGTCTGTGCTGTACCAATAATGTGCTATCACTTCCAGCTCTTGGGTATAGTAACATGTATATGAGCATGCTCAATTCCAGCTCCTCAACTACATGGGGATGCAATATGATAGGAATCCATGTACATCATCTTTTTTATATGAGATACCCCATGGATATCATTGCTGGGTATGTAAGAACTCCCTTGAGCTTGAAGAATACCTTTATCAGTTATCTTAATCTAGAAGGTTTTGTTTAGGGTCATATAAATTGCTTGAAAGCTCTCATTCCACTTAGTTTGACTAGAAGTCAATTAGTGTTATTGTCCTTTCACAGATTAGACAGAAAGGTGGATTCACCTTTTCAGTCAGTTGTAACATGTAGAGATATTTTACTTGGTACCCTTAAAATTTCAGCTTCTTTTTCATAATGTGCCATATGTCTACAAGTGTTCTAATTAAGAACTAGCATTTTGTTATAGGTCTTAAATCATGGCATGACTTAAGTTAGTAAGATTATATTAGTGCATTGGCTCATTGTAATTGGGGATTAATTGGCAAAAAAATTTAATCAAGAACACCAACCTGGTAGCTTTAAATGATTGCTGAATCTTGGTTGCAATATCAGTAATGGTGATCTATATGAGCACTCAAATTATTGTGATTCAAAGCTGACCCCGGTCTATCTTCAACTTGGGCAAACGATCAAAAATATATTGTAAGGCAGTTTAAAGCATCATAAGCTATTTTTGTTCATTAACCTTTTATCCTATTCTTGTTTTAAAGGTACTTTGGGATAGGACCTTGGAGCTCTGGTTCTTACTGTAAAAATCATTTTCAAGTTCAAATAGATTACCACAGGTGCGGTTTACATGAAACTTCACTTTAAAGAAAACCTCTTAAGCATTTTTGAGGTTGGCATTTTGGCATTTAGGTGGCTATTAGATGATAACCGTTATAATACCCTACCTATAACGTACCTATGGGTAATTGTGCAACTATTTAGGACCCTGCAAATGCAAATGATTATTTGATATGATTATTTGATACTCTTGCAAATAGTTAGCATTTTATACATGCAATTGATCATTGATATGATTATTGAAAATTGCTAATTTTTGGAAAACTATACATGGTTTTGTTTATATATTAGGACAATAAATCATGAGTTCAGATAGGCAGTGGATGTATGCAAGATTAGAAAATGGATGGATAAGACCTGAATTTCTATTTGGGATTGAGCAATTTGTAGATTTTGCAAAAATGCATCCAGAATGTATGGATGGTGAAAAGATTAAATGTCCTTGTAATCATCGAAAATGTCGGAATAAGAATTATCTAGATGAGAATACAGTTAAGGTACATCTTGGAACTAATGGATTTGTGGCAGATTATTATTGTTGGTATCATCATGGGGAAACTTATGTGCCTCAAGCAATGAAACAAAGTACTTGTCAAGCTGATTCTTTTGTACATTGCGAAGAAAGCGAGACTATCAATGCAATGCAGTCTATGGTGTATGATGTTGGTGGTCCTTTTAATCCAATTGAAAAGGAAGAGACCCCAAATCCTACAACACAACATCTTTTTCATATGCTCAAAGCAGCACAACAAGAGGTGTGGAAGGAAAACCCTTATGGTCATTCTCAGTTATCTGCAGTGGCTAGAATGTTGAATATTAAGGCTGAACATCATATCTCTGAAAGGTATTATGATGAAATTTGTAAATTGATGTCAGAATTACTTCCAACCGATAATTTAATGACTGACAGCTTCTACAGCACAAAGAAGTTAGTTCAAGGTTTGGGTTTGACAGTGCAGAAGATTGATTGTTGTGAGCAAAACTGTATGATATATTGGGGCGAAGATAGTCAATTGACTTGTTGCAAAATTTGTTCCTGTCCTCGTTTTAAGGGACAAAGCCGTAGATCTTCCAAACATAAAAGATATGTTTCATATAAGAAGATGTACTACTTCCCTATAGCTCCTCGTCTACAGAGGTTGTATGCGTCTGATGCAACTGCAAAATATATGAGGTGGCATGCTGAGCAATCAAGCGAGGAAGGTGCGGTCATGCGCCATTGTTCAAACTCTTCTGCTTGGAAGCATTTTAATCGGATACATCCATCTTTTGCATATGAAAGTCGAAATGTGAGGTTAGGTTTATGCACTAATGGGTTCCAACCATATGGGCAAACAGGTCAACAGTATTCATCTTGGCCTGTAATTCTAACTCCATACAATTTGCCACCTTGGATGTGCATGAAGGAAGAGTATATGTTTTTGACTGTCATCATTCCTGGGCCGAACAATCCTAAGTCCAAGTTAGATGTTTTTTTGCAACCATTGATTGCTGAGCTGAAAGAGTTATGGGATGTTGGTATAGAAACATATGATGTTTCCATGAAGAGAAATTTTCAGTTGCGAGCTGCTTTGATGTGGACAATAAGTGATTTTCCTGCTTATTCGATGTTGTCTGGTCGGGGTACTGCATGAAAGCTTGCTTGTCCTTATTGCATGGGAGATTCTGATTCTTTTACTCTTATTAAAGGAGGAAAAACATCATGGTTTGACAATCATCGCAAGTTCTTACCAGATGATCATCCATGGAGAAGGAATAAAAAATGGTTTAGAAAGGGACAATCAGTTCAAAAAATTGTACCACCTATAAGGACATGTATGGAATTGATAAATGAAATTGATTACTTTGGGTTTAAGAAAGTGACGGAACCTGGTGGAGAAAAGATAAACCATACAATTCAAAGAGTATGTGGATGTGGTTGGAAGAAACGAAGTATCTTTTGGGATTTATCTTATTGGAAAACCAATCTCATTAGGCACAATCTGGATGTTATGCACATTAAGAAAAATTTTTTTGATAATATTTTTAATACGGTGATGAATGTTAAAGGAAAAACCAAGGACAATGCTAAGTCCAAGGAAGATCTGAAGGAATTTTGCAATCGTCCAGAGTTGCATCGGGACGAAAATGTAAATAAATATCCTAAGGCTTGTTACACATTGGATAAGGACGGGAAAGAACAGCTTTACAAGTGGATTAAGAAATTAAAATTTTCAGATGGTTATGTTTCTAACTTAGCAAGATGTGTTGATTTGAGTGGGAATAAATTGTATGGATTAAAAAGTCATGATTGTCATATTTTTATGCAAAGGCTACTTCCTATTGCATTTCATGAGTTATTGCCTGCAAATCTATGGCAAGCTTTGACAGAGTTGAGCATTTTTTTTAAGGATTTAACTGCTAGAGTCATAACAGAGGCTGACATGAAACGTTTCGAAGAGGAGATTCCTATTGTGCTATGTAAGCTAGAGCACATATTTCCACCAAGTTTTTTTGACTCCATGGAACATCTTCCAGTTCATTTAGCTTATGAAGCAAGAATTGCTGGTCCAGTGCAATATAGATGGATGTATCCATTTGAGCGGTAAGTTGAGAAACTAAGTTCTTTTTATATATTATTAACTTAAGTATAATGTGATAGTTAAAATCGTTTCTTATTTGTAGGTACCTTCAAAAGTTGAAGAATAATGTTAGGAATAAAGCTAAAGTTGAATGTTCAATTTGTAATGCATACTTGGTTGAAGAAGCTTCATCATTTTGTGCACATTACTTTCAACCTTCTGTATATACACGACATAGAAAAGTGCCGCGCATCAGTTATGGTTGTGGATTTGATTTGGAAGAACATCCTAAAATGCTTTCCATATTTAAATGTGCTGGTCGATCATTTGGAAAAGCAAAATTCAGACGTTTAAATGATATGGAATATAATGCAGCTCACACATACACAGCTCACACATACATATTATTAAATTGTCCAGAAGTTAAACCATACATTCAGTAAGTGCACTATACTTTAATATTCTTATTGTATTTTTTTATATTGCAAAGTAATATGATCTTAAACAATAACATTAAATTTATTGTTATCATTATAGAATCTTTGAATTAGAGTTGAGGCAACTTCGACCTAATATTGAAGCTTCACAAATTGATACAGAACTTGAGACAGTGTTTGCATCATGGTTTGAGAATTATGTAAGTACACTATACTTCAAAATATAATGCTGATTTAATAGATAGTATATTTTGTAACTAATTAATTTCTTATATTTATTATATATAGGCACGTTTACAATCATGTAGCATTCATAACCAAATGATCAAAGACCTTGCAAAAGGACCATTGCATAGGGTGAAATCATTTCCAGGTTATTATGTTAATGGATTTAAGTTCCATACAGAGGAACATGGTTCAAATAGTAGAACAATGAATGGTGGAGTGTGCATTAAAGGCTCTAGCCATAGTGCAAATGAGCTAGAGTACTATGGTCAGTTGTAAGAAATTTTGGAGTTGGAGTACCATGCTCTACCAATCAAGCGAACTGTACTGTTCAAGTGCTCATGGTTCGATCCAACCTTAAATCGTGGTACGAGAATTCACCCGTAATACAAACTTGTTGAAGTCAAGAGAGGAAGAGTATTCAATAGATATGAACCATTTATTTTTGATGTGCAAGCGGAACAAGTATATTTTGTAAGTTATCCTACTTTGAAGAGAAATGCTACTAATTGGCTAGCTGTTTGCAAGATTAAAGCAAGGTCAATTGTGGAGGTGCCAGACACAAATGCATGCATGCCTTCTGATGTGATGGCATTTCAAGAGGATGTCTGTGATCAACATGGAATTAATATAGAAACAGATGATAGACATCGGTCTCTAAATGATGTGAATGGTTCATTTATTGATATTGATGATACTCAAATCGAGAAAACTATTGAACCAAACTTGCAAATTGAAGATGATGATGAAGACATTGATGTAGAATAAGAATTTGATGATGATGATAATGATGACGACGACGATGAAGACACTAATGGTGAAGAAGAAGAAGAAGATGACGACAACGACAATGATGGAGACCTTCAATTTGATGATGATGACGATGACCACTAGATTACTAGATTCATGTTTTATATAAGCAACAAATGCACAATTTGATGATGATGATAACTGATGGACATCAATGGATCTGTTTTATTATATTTGATAATGATGATTACTAGTCTTATGTTATATTTTCACTTATTATTTTTGGTATAATCTCCATCTATTTTTCTTATAGCTATAAGCAGCTTACCATCCAGTTCTAGTGGACATGGTGAGAATGTCTTCACAGTACCGTCTTCAGCATATACTGCAGTCACAACACCTTCTGAAATATCATCCACAAATCCTAGTAGCAGGATATTGATTAGAGTTGAAGATAATAAGTAAAGAATTTCTCTATTTAATTTTATCTTACGTATATTTGTCTGTTGTGCGTGTAAGACTTTGTTGTTTTCAAGTTATAGTATATGTTTCTGTCTGTGCCATTGCTTTTTTTCAGGTTAGTTCCCGTCAGTGCCAGTTCATTTCCTTCAGGTCAAGCAATATCAACTTATATGGCTTCAAAATTTGATGAAAGACAAGAAGCAACTACATATAGTGGGAAGCATATCTCACCAGCTCTTAGAGAATTTTATTGGGAGGAGTTTAAGGTTGTAATATTTAATATATCTATTATTGTGAGTCAAATAGATTCAAAAATGATTTTACAATTGTAAGTTTAGATTTTAAAATATATTATATAATTAACACTTTTGTTGTGCTCATAACTTATAATTATTGCAGAAGATGTACACTTGGGACCCTTTAGATGATGAGGCTATTAAGAGCTGTTGGTGGCAAAATGTTAAAATGCAGTATACCAAGCATATTCATAGTTGGAGGCATTATAAGAATGGCAAGCCAGGCTGTGTTACTCAAGAAATTTGGGATACTTGGCAACAACTTTGGAGCAGTCCAGATTGGAAAGATAAAGCTAATAAAGCTAAACAAAGTCGTCTAACTGAGACAGATGGTCCAGGTACCGGTGTGACTAAGCATACATGTGGATCTCGATCTATGGTGGAGCATTCTTTAAAAATGGTAAAGTATCAATGTATTTGTCTTAATGGTTTAAATTGTACTTGTTTTCATTTTGTAATATCTAAACATGTAATTACTAACTTATTATTGTTGTAGGCTGAAGAGTTAAAATGTCGTCCCAATAGTTGGGAGCTATTTAAAAAAGTGCACACAAAAAAAGATGGAACTTTTATAGATGCGAAGTCCAAAAAAGTAAATGTATGTTTATATACTATTTCTATTAATTTTTATTGTATTTGTAATTTTTAAATCGCAAAGTCTTAATCTAACTTAAATAATTTATTTTATTATAGGATCGCATGGAGGAGTTGATGTCTTCTGTATCTCAGTCTTTGGATGAGGGTTCAGAACCTCTACCAATTGATATTGATGCTCTTTACTTTGAGGCTGCAGGTGGAGAGAAGAAGAGGCGTATATATGGTCTTGGTTCACGAGCAGTGTCTTTATATCCTGCTTCATTTCAGAGCAGCATAATCTCATATCCATCGCAGGTTGCAGCTCAAGTTAAGGAACTTGCAGAGATGCAACAGGAGCTTGCAGAGAAGCAAGCAGAGATGGATATAAAGATTGCTGAGTTGAATGCGCAAACGAAGCGTCTACATCAGATGGAGGGGCAGATGAAGCGCTTCATGGAGCATATGAACTTTGCACAAGAGTTTCATGGATCAGGATCTTCTGCATCTTAACTTGATAAGGGTGCAAGAGCTTAAATAGGGGGAGTATGCGAGGACTCGTGTGGTTGTGTTTCTAGTCTCACATTGGTTGTGCTAAGAATTCCTTTTGGCCAATTTGGGTCAGCTCTTAGGTCATTACAAATTAAGTAGTGCTGGGTATAAAGATTTCTTTAAAAATGAAATAAATTAGAATTCCTTTGCACTGTTGTGCTAAGAATTCCTTTGCATTGTTGGCATTAAATTAGGAGCCTGCAGATTTCTTTTTTTTTAGTGTAAATCTTTTTTTCCCCTGAAATCTTTGTTCTGCACGGTGCATACTAGTGTTCACCAACCAGTCATCAAACTGGTTAGCTTATGTCCAAGCATTGAGAGCTTGCCATTGTGCAAATTCTGGAGTCTTTTTTGCCTCTGAAGTGTCTCTTACTCTGTTAGTTTGATTTATGAATTTTATGCCAGCTTTGAGGTTCATGGAGATACTTTTCTCTAGACTTTTAGTTTATACTTATAGGTTAAAACCAACAAATGATGTTTGTTTTGTTGATACTTGAACAGTGGTGTAATGATGCTTGTTGTTGTTTTATTGTTAAAAACATATTGTTGGATGATGTGTGTTTGAACCAAGGAATCAAATCTCCTAGGATGAGGTCATCCTGGTTTTTCTATGGAAGAGAATATGCTGCATCCTGACGCTTGGGATGGTGAATGTCCTATTCTACCCCCTGTCCCATGACTTGGGACATTGTCTTGTTGCACACTCTAGATAATGGGATGTACTGCCATGTCATCGGGACTTAAATCCTTGGTTTAGAGGGTGATTTTTTCTGGTTATAATACATTTTTTTACTCCTCCACACTTACCATTTGATGTATTCTTCGCTACTTTCATTCTTAGGTTCTTGCATTTTAACAGTTGCCTACTCTATCTGAAGCAATCTTATTTATATTTGGCATGGACTTAGATTGCTGCAATATTTGAATGATCTTAGGTTAATTTCACACTGGCATGATTAGCATAATATATTAACATTTGATCTGCAGGTATATGTTCCTGGTGTATTGGCTTGCAATTCACATGTTGAAAAGGGGGATATGGTTGCAGTTTCAGTTGTCGTGGAACAGCCTCTTAATGACAGCGGTTGGGGTGTTGGTATAACACGTGGAACAGTTCTCCAAGGGTTGACATCAGGCAAGCAATATCTATAACTTCTTTCCAAGAATATGGAATATTCATGTAAATCAGTCAATTCATTTTCCACATTCACTGCATTGACTTTGTTAATATTATCATGGTCTAGAACAAATGATTAGCTTTTCAGTCTAAAATTTAGCTTCTTAAAACAACAATATTGAGCAAATAGGTATATCTTGTTGGAATGGAATAAAATGAAACACGCTACTGCTAGGTTATTTGTTCTACAGTTTGGGAAATGTGGCAGTCGGGTGTCTGTTATATTGGGACCTACTGCTGGCCGTGTGAATGTGAAATCTCATTGATAGGCAGAGGGCAATATGATCGCACAAGAAGAAGACAACCACAGTAATGTCCACAGATACAGACATTCTAGAAGAAAGATCGCAACTCCAAAATTCCCGAGGGATGGCTTCTAGCTACCGCCGGCTTCTCCCAATCATTGCCATCTTTGTTGTGTTTCTTCTCCTGGTAGCTGCTGCAAGTCCTGTCCTCTCCGCGTCGATGGCTAATAGCACGCTTCGGCCCGGGGAGGAACTACTGAGATACAGGAGGATTAGAGCCCATCTGAAGAGGCTCAACAAACCTTCACTCAAGATGATTAAGGCATTCACCACCACCACCACTACTACTACTACATTCAGCTTCTCGATTTTTCACTCCTCTTCTTCCAATCCAGGGGTTGTTTATAAATGACCTGAGTTTTTGCCCATCTGCAGAGTCCTGACAGTGATCTCATAGACTGCGTTCCATCTCACCTCCAACCAGCCTTTGACCATCCAAAATTGGGAGGACATAAGCCATTGGTACGTACGTAATTGGGATTTTCCACTGATGAGTCTTTGCGAGCTTGGATCTTCTGTCTCATAATTTTTCACTTGCAGGATCCACCTCCTGAGAGACCCAAAGGCTACCATCAAATCCGGATAGGTACAGTGAATGACACCTTCCAGGCATGGACGGTTGCTGGTGATGGGGCCGTAGCGAAGAGGCCAAGCTTGTTGTTTTAGAAAGCGAGTGATTCTAACTTGAGATTAGTGCTGTACTCATACTAGGGGTTCATGTGTGGAAATGTCTATAATGGCTGTAATGAAGTCGACTACTCGGCTGGCCCGTTTTAATTAATGGAGTTGGTGGTGGCTCACCGTTTCAATGAATTTATTCAAAGTTTCACAGTTGACTATGGACTTTTCTGACTCAGTACTGCATTAATTAGATATATCAGAAATGATTCCAGAATCTACTGCTTGACGGTGGCTCCTTTTTTGATGAAATTTTATTAGGTTAATGATGGATTAGTGATGGATTTTTGATAAAAATAATAGTGATGGATTAGTGATGAAAATATTAGTGATTGATTAGTGATGGAACAATAACGATGATTAATGGATTCTTTCATCACTAATCTATCAGCAAATTGTGATGGCATAGTGATGGAACTATTAGTGACATGCATTCCATCAATAATCTATCACTAAACCATGACGGAATATTTGTGATGGACTAGTGACGAAAGTTTTAATGACTAAATTTTTTGTCAATAATCCATCACTACATTGTGATGGAATAGTGACGAAAATATTTGTGATGTAATAATGATGGAATAATGAGTGATGGATGGTTCATCACTAATCCGTCATAATTTAGTGACGAAAAATATGTTTCATCATAAATTTGTGACGGAATATTTTATCACAAATTTGTGACGAAATATTTCATCATAAATCCGTCACTATTATTTTGTGACGGACGCTCTTTCCGTCACTAAATTTAGTGACGGCAAAAATGGTGATGATAAGATTTCCATCACTAATCCATCACTAAACCCGGTTTGTGACGGAATAGTGATGGAAATTTTTGTCACTATTATACTATTTTCTTGTAGTATCCCAACAGTGGGCATCTCTAACAAATTTTCAAGATCTCAACAGTGATTACAACTATTGTTCCTATCACATAACTTACTAAACCTCCCTCTCCTCTACTCAAATCATTGTAGAATTCTCTTACGAGGGCTGGGTAGGTAGGAACATCCAAGGAACATGCTTTCTCCCATCCCATTTCTTTCAATTGACACCCAATAGAGAAATCCTCCGAAGCAAAGAAATCGAAATCAACCTTCCTTCAGGTTGTGATAGCCTTACCCGCTAATTGGTCGATGTGAGGAGAAGATGGAGATGATGGAGAAGCCTCACGAGTGGCAGAAGATGATGAAGATGGCGCTTGCCTCTGAATCGTCCGATGCCTCATGGGAACGGTCGAACCTCCAACGATAGCACGCCTTTTAGGAGCCATAGGATTTGATTGGAATGAGTAATCAAGGGATTTGAAGGGTTTAGAGGGGTTGGAATAGGTTTGGAATGGCTCTAAAGAGGATTGGAGACGACAGAATCCGAATATGTGTCGACTCCGCATATATTTTTTGACCTAGGTTCACTTAGAGTCGACTCCCGCAAGGCGAGGTGTCGGCTCTGAACCAGAAAATCTGTCATCGCCCGAATTAGAGTCAGCTCTGCAGAAGCAGGTGTCAGCTCTAATTGCCCAGACAGAATATCAAATAGGAAGGTGTCGACTCCACAAACGGTAGGTGTCGACTCCACAATAGTTTCAGTGAAAAATTTGAATTTCAAGGATCTGAAACTGATCAAATTAATCATCAAACTCTAGAAAAGTGTTCCTTAATCAATTGGGGAAACAATGAATCAAATTTCTAGATAAATTTCCTTATGAACATAGAGGATTTTCAAGAAATTGATGAAGTCTAGATAGTTGTTGTCCTTAAGAGTTTCAGAAAATCATTCTAAAGGATCACAAACTCCTAATTCTCCTCTAAGATAACAAAATCTTTCTTCACTTAATGGTTTGGTAAAAATATCAGCTAATTGATCATTAGTATTCACATATTCAAGACAAACATCATTGTTGAAAACATGTTCTCTAATAAAGTGATGTCTAATTTCTATGTGTTTAGTTCTAGAGGGTTGGATTGGATTCTTCGTTAGATTGATGGCACTAGTGTTATCACATCTAATAGGAATTTTATTAAGTGTGATACCATAATCTTCAAGTTATCTCTTAATCCAAAGAATTTGAGCACAGCAGCTTCCAGCTGCAACATACTCTGCCTCAGCAGTGAATAATGCAACCGAATTTTGCTTCTTGCTAAACCAAGAGATTAAGTTATTTCCTAAAAGTTGGCATGCACCACTTGTACTCTTCCTATCTAATTTACAACCAGCATAATCAGAGTTAGAATAAGCAATTAATTTCAAAGTTGAGTCTCTAGAATACCATAATCCTACATTTTTAGTTCTATTTAAGTATCTAAATATTCTTTTAACAGCAAATAAATGTGATTCTTTAGGATTAGATTGATATCTTGCACATAGGCAAACAGAAAATATAATATCTGGCCTATTTGTAGTTAAGTAAAGAAGTGATCCGATCATACCTCGGTAATGCTTCTGATCTACTTTCTTACTTCTTCATCCTTGTCCAGCTTACATGAGGGACTCATTGGCGTACCAAAAGGTTTAGCAGATTCCATACCAAACTTCTTGAGTATTTTCTTTGTGTACTTTGTTTGGTTGATGAAAATCCCCGCTTTCTCTTGTTTGATTTGAAGTCCAAGGAAGAAATTGAGTTCTCCCATCATGCTCATCTCGAATTCTCCCTGCATTAACTTAGCAAATTCTTCACAAAGGAAATTGTTAGTAGCACCAAATACAATGTCATCAACATAAATTTAAACAATTAAAAAATCCTTTTCTTTTCTTTTTAAAAATAAAGTTTTATCAACATTTCCTCTAGAAAATTATTTTCAATTAAGAATTTACTTAATCTATATACCAAGCTCTAGGTGCTTGCTTTAAATCATAAAGTGCTTTGTGTAGTTTGAAGACGTGGTTTGAAAATTCATGATCTTCAAAACCAGGAGGTTGTTCAACATAAACTTCTTCATTTATAAAACCATTTAAAAATGTACTTTTAACATCCATTTGAAATAAGTTGAAATTCATATGACATGCAAATGCAAGCAGTAGTCTAATGGCTTCTAATCTAGTAATAGGTGCAAAGGTTTCATCAAAATCTATATTCTTCTTGATTATATCCCTTTGCAACTAATCTAGCCTTATTTCTAATCACCAAGCCATTTTCATCCAATTTATTTCTAAAAACCCATTTAGATCCTATTATAGGGTGATCTCTAGGTCTATCTACTAGAGTCCAAACATGGTTCCTAGTGAATTGGTTTAACTCTTCCTGCATTGCTAACATCAATAACTATCTTTCTCAGCTTCCTCTATAGTTTTGGGTTCTATATGAGATACAAATGCAAGATGATTATTGATATTTTGCATTGATGATCTAGTCCTTACACCTTGAGATGGATCACCTATGATTAGGTCCTTAGGATGACCATAAGCATATCTCCAATCTCTAGGTAGATCTTTATCATTATGAGTAGTATCAATACGATCATCCTTAGCTTCAGATTCTTGATCTGAAGATATATTTAATTTTTCAATACCTCTTTCAATCAAAGATGTATCTTCCTCATCATCAATTTTACCCGAACTTGATGCTAAAGACTCATCAAACACTATATGAATGAATTCTTCTACAACTAAGCTTCTTTTATTAAATACTCTATATGCCTTGCTAGATGTAGAATATCCTAGGAAAATGCCTTCATCAGACTTTGCATCAAACTTCCCAAGATTGTCCTTACCATTGTTATGGATAAAGCATTTACAATCAAATGCATGAAAATAACCTAAATTTAGTTTCCTATTATGCCATAGTTCATAGGGAGTCTTCTTAAGGATATGTCTAATCAGGGCTCTATTTAGGATGTAACATACTGTGTTTATAGCTTCCACCCAAAAATATTTTGGAAGTTGGCTTTCACATAGCATGGTACGGGTCATGTCTTCTAAAGTCCTATTCTTTCTTTCTACAACTCTATTTTGTTGTGGTGTCCTAGGTGCTGAAAAATTATGATGTATCCCTTTTTCAAAATAGAATTTTTTAAATAAGTGATTTTCAAATTCAGTTCCATGATCACTTCTAATAGACACTATGGTAGTGTTTTTCTCATGTATGACTTTCTTAACAAATTTCAGGAATATTGAGAAAGTCTCATCTTTGTGAGCCAAAAACATTACCCAAGCGAATCTAGAGTAATCATCTACTATCACAAGATCATATTTCTTTCCTCCTATACTTGTGGTTCTAGTAGGTCCAAAAAGGTCCATGTGTAGTAGCTCTAGTGACCTAGTAGTTGAAACAACATTCTTAGATTTGAAAGAAGTTCTTGTTTGTTTTCCAAATTGACATGCATCACAGATTCGATTATTTTCAAAATTTAAACTAGGAATACCTTTAACTAGATCCATTTTCAATAGTTTAGAAATTAGGTGTGTGCTTGCATGACCTAATCTACGGTGCCATAGCCAACCAATCTCATTCATCTTAGCATTATTAGCAACTAAGCAACGATTACTTTGAGATAAATAACTCAAATCAATTAAGTACACATTGTCATAACGTTTACCAACAAGAATAATGTTGTTATCAATGGGATTAGTAACAGTGCAAATAGAAGCTTCAAAGGAAACTTTGAAACCTTTATCACACAGTTGGCTAATACTTATTAAATTATGCTTAAGTCCATCAACATATAAAACATTATCAATATGAGTAGATGGAGGAATTTGAATCTTACCAATACCCATGATATGGCCTTGACCATTATCACCAAAAGTAACTACTCCACCTCTTTTCGATTCAAGGGTGATGAATTGATCTTTGTCACCCGTCATGTGTCTTGAGCAACCACTATCAAGGTACCACTTTCTTTTCAGTCTGATGGCTGTAAGACACTCCTGCAAAATATTCATATATTAACTTTAGGTACCCAAGCCTTTTTGGGTCCTTCATGGTTAGATACAATAAATATTGTTCCTTTGGGAACCCAAATCATTTTTCTTTTATCATGTGGAGTTTTACACATATAAGATTTATGTCCTTTATTTTCACACTTAAAACAAGTAATATTTGATGATTTTTTAGCATGTACAAAAATATTTTTAAGGATTTTTGCTTTTTAAGTGGATTATATCCTAATCCAGCTTTATCAAAAACAGCTTTTTGATTGTCCAAAATCATATTAAGTTTGATAGAGCTCAAAGTAAATTTATCAACTATAGGTTTAAGTCTATCAACTTCATTTTTCAAGCTTTCATTTTCTTTTATTAAAAGTTCTTTTTATACAACATGCTTTTCATTTTCTAAAGATAGATTTTGCATTTGATTTTTTAGATCTCTGTTCTTTGAACTTAATTTTGCAAAATCATCCATCAATTCATAAAAAGTACTATGCAACTCATCAAAAGTAAAATCATTAAGAAAACTTGGACTTACCTCATCATTGTCTGCCATGAAGCATAGATTGGCCATTTCACTCTTCTCTTCCTCTTTGGAACTTGAGCTTTCCGAATCACTCCATGTGGCCATCATTGCCTTCTTTTTGTATCTCTGGGTGCCTTTCTTTAGTTGTGGGCATTCAGATTTAAAGTGTCCCGGCTTCTTGCATTCAAAACAGACAACTTCTTTTTCTTTGCCCTTGTCCTCATCTTTTCTAGCAAAGGGCTTTTTCTTTTCAAACTTCTTTTTCTTCATGAATCTTTTAAACTTCCTTGTGATGAGTGCCATGTCCTCATCATCACTTTTATCTTCAGATTCATGAGGCTCTTCCATATATTCAGAAATCTTAAGAGCCATAGTCCTCTTCTTCTTTGACTCATCATCATCAATATCTTGCTTAACTTGAAGCTCATGAGTCATTAAGGATCCCAATAATTCTTCAAGGGGTAGGGTACTTAGATCCTTTGCCTCTTGTATTGCAGTCACTTTAGCTTCCCAAGTCCTAGACAAGGAATGCAAAACCTTTCTCACAAGATCAGAATTATCATAAGATTTACCAAGACTTTTTAAACCATTAACTATATTAGTAAATCTTGTAAATATATCAGAAATAGATTCACATGCATCCATTTTAAACAATTCATACTTATGAACTAGCATGTTAATCTTGGATTTCTTGACTTGATTTGTTCCCTCATGGGTAACCTCAAGTCTATCCCAGATTTCCTTAGCAGAAATGCAAATAGATATACGATTGAATTCATTTGCATCTAATGAGCAGTACAAAACATTCATAGCCTTGGCATTAAGTTGTGCCAATTTTTTATCATATTCATCCCATTCCGTTTCCGGTTTAGGAATCTCCATGCCATTAATTCTAGTAGTGGGTGTGTGTGGTCCACTGACTATAATGCTCCATAGATCATAGTCAAGTGCTTGAATGAAAATTTTTATTCTAGCCTTCCAATAACCATAGTTTAAACCATTAAACAAGGGTGGTCTATTTATAGATTGGCCTTCGGAAAAAGATGAACCAGCTTGAGTTGCCATGTGGATCTTTGACTCTTGATCGTTAGATCAAATCAAATGAGCACTAGCTCTGATACCAATTGTTGGTCCAGATAGCAACCCAAGAGGAGGGGTGAATTAGGTTTTTCAAAAATTAAACTCCTTTTAAAAAACAATCCCCCAGCGGAAGTGAAAACTTAGATGTATACAAATTAAAACAGAGTGTGCAAAGATAGAGAGTAAGAGATAAGGAAACAATCACTGTAAACATAAGAAGTTTTATAGTGGTTCGGTGTACCTACACCTACATCCACTTCCAAGTACCTCTTGGGTCTACACTATAATCAATCTGATTACAGCAGAGTTGTTTTGCAAGCTCACAACTCAAACTTGTTGTTTTCTCGGGTGCACAACGAACCTAGCTGGTTTTCAAGGCTCACCAGCAGACAACCTTACAACACAAGCAACAACTTGCACAAGGCTAACAGCCTCAACGGAATTAATCCTCTGATTGACCCAGCAAACAATAACGTTTTTACAAATTTAAAAGCTCCTCCAATGAGCAAATATACAATAATAGAACAACAATAAAGAGATAGGAATCAAAGCCTGATTTGTAGATCTTGGTGGCTTGCTTCTTCTCTTCTCTTAAGTGGATCTTCCTTTAGAATGCTCTTGAAGCTCCGAAGATTAGAAAGCTAGGGCTTGCTTCTTCTTTTGGGATTTCTTCAAAATAGAACAAGAAATGCTAGAAATCTCTCTCTTTTCTTTTGGGATATCAGTATAATCTTTCCTTTCGAATTTTTTCTCTTTTCTCTTTTGATTTTCTGATAGATTTCACTCTTATTTTTCTGATTTTCTCTCTTGTTTTCTTGCTTGTCCTCTTCTTTTTCGGATACAATAAAACCTCTTCTTATAGATTCTTCTTAATCCATAAATAGCCAAAAACTATCTGTTAGAAATAAGTGTAAGAAGGATTAGAACCAAAAAATGGTAATAGCCGTTGGGATTAAAAAGATAAAGATAAAGTTTAGAGATGTTCTGACAGTTCTGGAGTCGTTTTTGACAAACTGGAGTCGACTCTAACTTTTCTAGAGTTGGCTCTAAATCGAAAATCCCCAATCCGCTCGATCTGGAGTCGTCTCTGACTTTTCTGGGGTCGACACAAAAATCTTCTGGAGTCGACTCTAACAGTCCAGGAGTCGACTCTAAGTCATGATCGGAAAAACCATCGTTCTATCTTTTCTGTTGGAGTCGGCTCTAACAGTCCAGGTGTCGACTCTAAGTCTGTACCAATTTCCGAAGTCGACTATGCGATTCCATGTGTCGACTCTAATGTCTGCAATCTTACCTTGACATTAGATTCGAACTAGAACTTGATTTTTCTTATGATTTTGATTAATAAATCATATCATAAACTGAAAAACTAAACCAAAATCATTAGTAACTTCAAATGTTATACTCAATTAGTTTTGTTAATCATCAAAATCAATAATTGGGTCAACATGACCCATAAACACATCACTTGTGATAGGCTTAGTTAAAAGGTTAGCTATCATCCTATGCGTGAAGACATACTCTGGTATCACTAACTCCTGGGCTACAATGTCTCTCACAAAATTATACTTGATGTCGATGTATTTGGTTCTACTATGATATCTGGAGTCCTTCGTGTGTGCAATAGCCGCTTGGTTATCGAACATAATCATACAGGCCCATTAGTTAATACACTGACTCCTAGATGCAATAGGAATCTTCTCAATCAAACTACCTTATGCACTGCAGCTGAACATGCTATGAACTCAGCCTCCATGGTTGATAATACTACACATGATTGCTTTTTGCTACTCCATGATATGACTTCATTGTTTAGTGAGAAGACATATCCAGACGTGGATTTATGCTCGTTAAGGTCACCACCCCAATCAGCATCTGTATATCATAGTATTTGCAGATCATGTTCTTGATAGCAGAGCATATAGTTTGCAGTGCCTTTAAGGTATCTGAAAATTCTTTTCACAGCTTTCCAATGCTCACGTCCTGGTTCGACTAGTATCGACCGACTAATTCTACGGCATAACAAACATCTGGACGAGTGCACATCATGGCATACATTAAACTGCCAACAACACTAGCATAAGAAATATTCTTTATGTCATTGATTTCATCTAGGATCTTTGGACATTTTTTAGGCTCAAGCCATCACCCTTGGCGATAAGATTGTCTATGGGATTGCAATTTTGCATATGAAATCGCTAAGTACTTTGTTGATATATGTCTCTTGTGAAAGAGATATCAACTTTCTTGATCGATCTCTCAGGATCTTCACCCGGAGAATATAGCTTGCCTCACCCATGTCCTTCATATCAAAAGTTGAGGATAATCATTCCTTAATAATGGCAACAAACTCCTTATTCCTTCTCGCTATCAAAATATCATCCACGTATAAAGATAATATCACAAAATTATCTTTGAACCTTTTGACATACACACAGTGGTCGTCATCGATCATTGAAAGACCAAAAGTTAATATCACTCGATGAAATATCAAAATACCACTGCCTGGATGATTGTTTTAATCTATAGATTGAGCGGTTAAGTCTACAGACTTTTTCCTCTTGGCCTGCTTCTACAAAAATAGCTGGCTCATCTATGTAGATCTCCTCATCCAGTTCTCATTGAGAAATGCTATCTTTACATTCATCTGGTGTAATTCAAGGTCCAAATGTGTGACGATAGCTAGAATCAAACGAATTAAGGTAAATTTTACCACCGGGGAGAAAGTATCCTCATAATATATACCCTCCTTTTGGGTAAATCCTTTCTCCACAAGGTGTGCTTTATACCTTTCTATGGATCCATCCGCTTTGCGTTTGACTTTGAGAACCCATTTATTCCCAACAACCTTACGCCCAAGCGAAAGATCAACCAAGTTTCAAACATGGTTGGATCTCATAGAGTCCATTTCCTCTTCCATTGTCTTTTTTCATTTATCCTTTGCAGGGCATGAGAGCGCCTCATAAACTGCTTTAGGCTCATCCTCATCCAATGGAGAAACCATAAGCGCCTCATCTTCGATTAAAAATTGTTGGCGCTTAGTAATTGGACGATTACTCCTCAATGAAGGTTCTGAAGAATCTTGCTGACTCCTCCCACTCAAAACAGGCGATTGAAGTGGACTATCATCCTCCTCAATAGACTGATTTTGTGAGTCAACTTCTTCGGATTCATTCATTTCATAGAATGAATTATTTCTCTCAATTTTTGCTCTGTCAGGAAATTCATTCTCTAAGAATGTAACATCTCATGATTCCATTTCAGTCATAATACCATCATCATGTTCACCAATGAACACGTAACCCTTGGAATAATCAAAATATTTAATAAAAATACACTTCTTCCCTCTTGGTCCTAACTTGCCATGTTTGTGAGACTTGTTATGAACATAGGCTACCGATCCCCAAGGCCTCAAAAAGTTAAGATCATGCTTCCTTTCAGTCCACAACTCATAGGGTGTTAATGCGGCTGATTTAGAGGGTACACGGTTGAGCACATATGCAACAGTCAAAAGAGCATCTCCCCAATAGGAGATTGGTAATTTTGTCTGCGCCATCATAGACCTCACCATATCTAATAGGATTCTATTCCTTCTCTCTGTAACACCATTTTGTTGCGGAGTATATGGAATCATCAGCTATCTGACTATACCCTTTTCATTATAGAATTTTTCAAATTCTTCGGATAAGTACTCATGTCTTCTGTCTGTATGCAATCCTTTTATTGTTGTGTTTAACTGATTCTTAACCATACTTGTAAATTTTCTAAAACAATCAATTGCTTCAGATTTATGAGAGATCAGATAAACATAGCCAAAGCATGTGTAATCATCAATAAAAGTGATAAAATAGGAGGCACCATGCCTCTCCCTCACACTCATAGGACCATAGATGTCCGAGTGAATAAGTTGCAATGGTTGAGTGACACGGGATGCCTTTCCAAAAGGCTTCATGGTAACTTTACCAACCAAGCAATGTTCACATACTGGTAATGAAACTTTGGTGAGTTAACCCAATAGTCCACCTCGAGCCAAACGATTCATTCTATCTTCGCCTATATGACCCAATCTAGTGTACCATAATATAGCATCATTCAAATTCATAGAGGATGGTGTAATTGCAAAACAATTTTCAATATTGCTAAAATTTAAAACAACAAATCCATCATTCATTGTTCCATATAACCAATACATGAAGATCCTTTCAAAATTTGAAGTCCATTGCTAGAGAAATTTAAATCATATCCTAACTTAAGAAGAACTGTAATCGAGACTAAATTTCGTCGAATATTTGGAGCGTATAGGACATCCTTCAGCAATAAACTTTGTCCTCCTTGCAAGTCTAACTTGCATGTTCCAATCCCTTGTACTTCTACTTTGAAATTGTTTCCTACAAATATCCATCAAGATTTTGCAGGTATTCGGCGGTATTCCACAAATACTGCAAGGTTTCGAGCTACGTGGTTCATTGCTCCTGAGTCTTCTTCGACTCAGTGCAATCACGAGCGAAGTGTCGCAGTTTTCCACATTTGAAACACTTCAACTTGTTAATGTTCTTCTTTTTGTTCCCGCGTTGCGCTGGGTACCCTTGCCTTGAGTCCTTTATTCGGTCGGCTTTTCTTTCAATTTTTGGTTCCACTTACGCTTAAAACCACTGCTTTTGGGCATAGAACCAGACTACATCACCAAAGCTTGAGAGGAGGGCTTGGTCATAACCAAACGATCATCCTCCAATTGTAGATGGTGTGCAATATCATCGAAAGTCTTTATGTTATCATGGTGAGTCATATTCACCTTCATATACTCCCATGAATCTGGAAGAGACCGAATGATGGCAGCAACTTGTTGCTTATCTGAAAGTACATGACCAGTAGTTTGTAATTGCAGTATCATATTGGACATTTCCAATATATGCAACCTCATGGTATGTTCGGGGTTCATCTTATAATTCTCAAGCCTCAAGGTGAGCCTTCTAAGTTGAGCCCTAGAACTACTGCTATATTTACTTTTCAGAGTTTTCCATAGGACCTTGGCAGAAGTAATCCTGATGAAAGCAAACCTAAGATCATTTCTCATGCTGCTTAGCATCATAATGTGAGCATGGGAAATTCTTTTCCGCCATTCCGAATATGCTTTCACCTATTCTGGAGTAGGACTTCCCTTTTCTAGAGTAGAATCCTTTTGAGGATCCTTCATTTGTATAGTTAGGACATCAAAAATTTCTTGTTCATCTAGCATATATTTAATTTTGAGTTTCCAAATTTCATAGTTTTTCCCATCCAATTTGTCTATTTGACTAAGATTTGCTCAGAGAGTCTTAGTTGCCATGGATATAGTTTGATTCAAGTAACCTAAGAGACATTAACTGTTCTTTTCAGCACTTATTCATAATGTAAAACATACTTGCTACATCATTGCATAAATTAATAATATTTTCACAAAAGTATAAAAAGAGAAAGTATGCTATGCATACAGTCATCAATTCACATACTTCTATTCCAATAAAATCAACATATCAATATCTGCAAAGTTAAACATCCCAAGTATATAATTATATGCATCAAACATGTTAATCAAGTGGGTAAGTGAGGAATTTATAAGATAAATTCCTTCTAACTTATCACATGAGTATGTGAGAATACCTATAATTCTACCAACATACAACTCACAAAAGCATGCATTAAAACAAGCCATCTTATTCACAAAATTCTTAAAAAATCCACATATATATATATATATATATATACATGATTAATCATTACAAAAATAAAAAATCATATTTAGAGGTCTTATGTGGCAAACCTGACACCACTAATTATTTGGGCAATTTTAGGGTCCATCAAAAAATCTGACCGTCGGTGCCGATCACCGCTTTTGGCGACCTCCAGCAGCCACCGCTGGCCTGGTGGCTCGATTCGCCTGGACCCCATCTGGGTCTGGTCAAGTGGGCTGGGTCTGACTGCCACGACTAGGCTCAGAAGGCCTGCTTGGGGGCTCTACTGCATGGGCTTGCCCGGTGGGCATATCCCTTTGGGCCTGAAAAAAAGGGAATGGGCAATTGCCTCGGACTTGTAGAAAATGGCATAAACTTCCTTGACTTTTCTAATAATTACAAAATGACCCCAATATTTTGCACTTCAGCTCCAAGCCATTATGTAAATTGTAAAAATCAAGGGATCGGTTTGTAAAATTTTCATCTTCTTCCCTCCCCGACTCATCAACGAGCCATTTTCAGATGAAAATCTCAAAATTTTCTACAAGCCTTATTATGAGTCCATTTTTGGAATGTTAGATTGGGTCAACCATGTTTGTTAGATGCGACAAGTAAAGAAAGTAAGCAAGAATATCCTTACTTTCTCATTGTATGAGTTCTTTGAAGGCTAGACGAGCTTTCTAAGAAGCCCTAAGGGACGTCTTAATATATCTTGAAGTGATAGTTCAATGTCTGCTATCTTACATTTCAATAAAGGGTTATGATTGATACAACCTGAAGAGACTTGTCGAAAAAGTGTTGGCTGAAACAGATAGGTATGATATGAGAAGTTGGACTAAATATGCTATTCACATTAGGATCTACATGTCATTCTTTGGCCAAACAATTATATTTTGGTATGATTGTGAATACATGATATATGCGCGCATATGTTAAGCATTTCATATGTTCATTTCATATGTGATTGAAAATGCTTGAATAATAATGTGACATAAGATTGGTGGCAGATTGAGTTGTAATTTTTTTTGGTAATAGATTCAGCTCCCATAAATGTAGGGATAACTCGCGAGTTGGCATAAACGTTTCTCCATTAAATGGGTAACGTTTCTTCATGAAAGAAACGACAATAATGTCCTCATTAAGGAGGACAACGTTTTATCATGGAAGAAATGGTTCAACGTGTCCTCTTCCATCTATTAAAAAAATAATAATAAAAAGAGAGAAGTGTGTGGTTCCGAGAGATCTTAGATCAATCCATAGATCAATCCAAGCGTTGTAGAAAGGAGGTATTTCAGACTCATTGAGGGCAGATCAAAGTTCAAGGAAGACAACTGGTCCAAAGAGATATGCTTTCGCTCCTATTCTCCTCTCTATAAGTTCAAGGAAGACAACAGGTCCAAAGTGATATGCTTTCGCTCTTATTCTCCTATGTATTGTTGACCAACGGTAGCCGATTTGGGTTGGATTTTTTGTTTTTGAAAACAAAAGGGTTGGATTTTTGTTTTTGAAAACAAAAATTTTCGAAAACAAAAAATTCAACTCATTGCATGAAAAACACATTTGGCTTGATTATTTTCAAAAATACTTTTTCAAAAAGATCCTGAAAATCTGAATGAATCTGAAAAACATCGGAGCAATGTTTTTTTCGAATTCATCTTAGATGTTATTCAGATTTTTATCCTTTCTTTCTCAAAATGCCTAAAACTCATGGATTTTAGTTTTTACTATTTTCAAGTTCAATAACAGTTTTCGAAAATACCAACTAAATGTGTTCTCGAATACTAAAAATCAACAAAATATAACTTATATTTTTGGATACAATCCATATTTTTAAGTTTTCCTTTCATTTTGTTATCTAAAAAATTAAAATAACTCAAAAAAATTTATCATTATGAATATTATACTGTACTCGCAAAGATTTTTATGTACCTATATTGTGGCTATTTTTTGACCTACTTGCTCCAAGTAAAGTGAAATCAAGTGAATACCTTGAATGAAGTTGGCATTCTTACGTTCCATAAATACGGGTGTGTAAATAGGGGTGACAATTTTATGTTTTTTATTATGTTCATGTCATGTCGAAGCTAAAACATAGTAGTATATAAATCGATACAAATATGTCTTGATTAATTATTCATGTTAAAAATTAAAACATAAACATAAAATGATTATTACATGGGCAACACAATATGGTATATATAATTTATTTAATAAACAAATCGTATTGAATTAATATGACACGATATTATGAACAAAAATAGATATGACTTACTGGATATGACTTAACTCGCTTAATATGATTCATTTAATATTTCATCAATTAAATATCTTAAATGTATTATTTGTGGGTTAGCGGGTTAACCCATAATATAACATGATTATTTTATATCATAATTCTGCACCAATATGTTTATGATATGAATCTATTTAAGATTAATCTGGATCCATTTATTTCATGTTAGATTTAACTTGTATTCCATTTTGCCACCCTTTCATGTTAGGTTTCAAAAAGGTTATTGGATTTTTTTTTTCAAAACAATTAATCATTCACTTCCTACATTTTAGTTTTTTCCACTGCTATTTGTCAAAAAATTCATTGTACATGGAAGAGTATTACGATAATAATCATTTCAAATTTGGAATTTGTTTAATCCTTACTTAACCCATCAACATTATATATTAAATTGAATTTAAAAAATATTCAAATACAATCATTAATGAGTTTGGATGCAAGTTCAAACCTTACTCGGTTCTAACGCAGTATGAATCTCATAAGCATAAAATAAAGCACATAAGCATAAAATTAGTCACTCAGATCCCAGGCCTCCCAGAAATGGTATCAGAGCCTTGTTTGGCTAATTTCTTCTCTTTCTCAGTCAAAGCCGAGTCCGGCTACCCTGTCAAGGCCAACTTGGGCCAACCTCATGTAATCTCTCAGTTGTAAAGCTTTCAAGCTTTTAAGTTGTAAGTCTCTCTAGACTTAAGAAATCCAGTACCAATTGTTTATTTCTGTGCAAGATTTAAACTTGTTTTCAACTGCTTTATTTTATGCTTATGTGCAAAAATTCTCTTTTCCGGGGGAGAAGGGGGTTATTGGTAGTTGGTAGCAGTCTAGCCTCAGTCAAAGTTAAACTTTCAGCATGCTTGCATCTCTCTTTTTTTACTTTCAGTATGTTTTTCCTTAAATCAAAAGCATCACGCCTCCTGAGCGGACATATGCAAATATGTCTATGACCCACGGGAATAATGAGCCCCTGGCCAGACGTGAGCTTTTAGATCTAAGAAAACTATTTTTACAATAGTTGTTCTACAGCTTTTAATTATGCTATCTAATTTTTGCACAAAAGCACAGCACCAATTTTTAACATAAAAAATTGTGGTTATAAAAATCAGTTAGATTAAACCCTGACTTTACCCTTCCGGTAAAGGGACAGGGTGTTAGGAGACATAGTTCCCTAGCCCTTAACATATTAAGTGGAAAAACTTTAGTTAAGCGGGCCTCTTAGTTATCCACCAGGTTCTTAGGACATGATGACCAGGAGACCGAGGTCGTTGGTAAGCGTAAGACTGGCAGAAAGGAGCGTAAGACCAGCAGTGTTCCCGGCAGTGTTCCTGACTCATCATCAAACCCTAGAAAGCAGTGGAACAAATAATTAAGAGATTAACTAAGGTTTAGAAGCTTAAAATGTTAAAGGTTAGAGAACTATGAATCCTAAACACCCAAACCTAAACCAAAAGAAGTCCTAAACATGTTAAGACAAATTATGAGAAATGAACTCCTTAATCAATTAAAAGATAAACCTATAACCTTAAAAGAATATGAAATAGACAAAGAACAAATCAAGGTAGATTTTCTATCAGAACAAAATAAAGAAAAAAGAAAATGGCTCTTTGAGACCATAAGTACAGAAGAAAGAGAGACCCTTAGACAAGAGTACTATAGTTTTATGAAAGAACTAAGACTAGAGGTTCCTTACTTTGTATGGCTTAAGGTAGCATGCCAAAATAAAGAAATCAAGAATAAGTACTTAAAATGGCTAGAAATACAAGACCAACACCCTTTCAAAACATTAGGAGTAATTAATTCAGAAGATAACTCTCTTAGAAAAAGAAATTATTATAAGGACCAGACCCTAAAACATCCTCAATTAGAAGGAAGACAATTAAACCAAGAAAAACCCGACAGTAACAATAAGGAATCAATCCAACAAAATGAAACAAAGATTCTAAAATCAATCAGACAAGAAGAAAACCCCAAAATAAGATTAGCAAAACAACCTAAACTAGAAAACGAACAAATAAGACAAGAAATTAAAAAAGTACAGTCAAAAATACAAAATCTAAAAAAATCAAATAAAGGAAAAGAAGAATCTTTAGAAAGACCAGCAGAAAAAGAACAAGAAGATCATACTACGATAATTGAAAGACAAAAGTGGCACATTAAAGTAAATCTAGTAGTCAAAAATGAGATTAGGGAAACCTATGCTTTAGTAGACTCAGGAGCAGACATGAATTGTATTCCAGAGGAACTATTTCCTAGAAAATATTATGAAGAAACCATGGAAAAACTCTATACAGCCAACAGTAAAAATCTTAAAGTAAAATATAAAATTCCAGATGTGCATGTCTGCCAAGACAACATTTGCTTTAAATCAACTTTCATTGTAGTTAAAGATATCCAAACAGTCATTCTAGGAACACCATTTCTAACACTCCTCTATGGACTAGAGATTAATAAAGAAGGCATAACCACTTATGTCTTAGAAAACCCAGTCACCTTTAAATTCGTAAGCCCCGTTGAGCTCAAAAAAATTAATCAACTAAAAGATTCCAGCCAAAAGATACAGTCCTTGAAGAATAAAAAACAACAACTTAAAGAAGAAATAAAGACAAACAGAATAGAAGAACAACTACATCTAGAATCATGGAAAACTAAAATAAAAGAAATCCAAGAAAAATTAGAAAAAGAATTATGCAGCCAAAACCCTACAGCCTTCTGGAATAGAAAGAAGCACCAGGTCAGCTTGCCTTATATTAAAGACTTCAAAGAAACTAATATCCCGACAAAGGCCAGACCAATTCAGATGAACTTAGAACTATTAGAATATTGTAAAAAGGAGATAGCAGATCTCTTAGACAAAAGATTTATTAGACCAAGCAAGTCTCCATGGTCATGTTCAGCCTTCTATGTCCAGAAAGCTTCGGAATTAGAAAGAGGAACACCTAGGTTGGTCATAAATTATAAACCTTTGAATAAAGTTTTAGAATGGATTAGATATCCCATTCCTAATAAAAAAGACTTGTTATCCAGACTATATAAAGCAAAGATATTTTCCAAGTTTGACATGAAATCAGGATTTTGGCAGATACAAATAACTGAAGAAGATAGATACAAAACAGCGTTCACCGTACCATTTGGACATTACGAATGGAATGTAATGCCTTTTGGTTTAAAAAATGCCCCTAGCGAATTCCAGAACATGATGAATGAAATTTTTAATCAATTTACCCAGTTCATAATAGTATATATAGATGACGTACTTATCTTCTCAGAAGATCTAGAAAAACATGTTAAACACATCAGACTCTTTCACAATTTAGCAAAACAAAATGGGCTAGCAATCTCAGCACCCAAGATCAAAATCTTTCAGACCAAAGTCAGATTTCTAGGGCACTATATTTATCTGGGAACTATCAAACCCATAGAAAGGTCGATAGAATTCGCAGATAAATTTCCAGATGAAATCAAAGAAAAAACCCAATTACAACGATTTCTAGGATGCCTTAATTATGTCTCGGACTTTATCCCAAATATCAGGATCACTCTAGAACCCCTGTACGCTCAGCTTAGAAAAAAGAAAAAAGGATGGACAGAAGAACACACCAAAGTAGTCAAAAAGAAAAACTATAGTCAAAAACCTTCTTGCCTAGAATTACTAGACCCGTCAGCCTTAGTAATAGTAGAAACAGATGCCTCAGAAATAGGATTTGGAGGAATCCTCAAACAAAAAACCCATAACAAAGAAACATTAGTCAGATATCATTCGGGAATATGGACTAATGCTCAAACAAATTATAGCACAGTAAAAAAGGAAGTTTTGTCAATAGTCCTATGCATACAAAAATTCCAAGAAGATTTATACTTCAAAAAATTCCTTCTCAGAATTGATTGCAAACCAGCCAAGGAAGTTTTAGAAAAGGATATTGAAAATCTTGTTTCAAAACAAATTTTTGCCAGATGGCAAGCTATTTTATCGGTATTTGACTTTGAAATAGAATTTCTAAAAGGCACAGAAAATAGTTTACCAGACTTTCTGACACGAGAATTCCTTACAAGATGTCAGACAGACCCAGAACAAAAGCATCCTATGCAAAATCAATAGTTCCAATCCCTCTCAGCAACCCATACTCAGTATTAACTCCACCCAGAACTTTTCTCCCTCTTAGACCTCAATATTCAGCCTTAGTCTCGCCTTCTCAAACCTATTCCCAAGCAACTCTAAAGCGGTCGCCTCCTAGTCCTAGTACTACTACTGAGCAGACTAGGTCTAGTCCTTCCAAGTCTCCCATGTTCAACCCATATTATAGTAAGAATTGCTCTCTTACCGTTAAACTCTTAGAACCAGACGAGATAGGAGACAACCAAACCCCCAAACTGTCCAGAATTTTCCCTTCGATTAATGGAAAAATCATGCAATATCACCTACCCAGAGGATTTCAAAATCCCCTTAAAACCCAAGAATATTATGAGTTTATTTTAGTAGATACTGACTCAGCCGAAATAACCCATACATCAGAACAGAACTCAGAGGCAGTCGCCTATTCAAAATGTAAGATTAAGAAGTTTATGACTAAACAAGAATGGGGAAACCCATATCAGCCCAGAACCTTTTCTCAAAAATACAGCCTTCTCAATACAACTATTTTGATTACCAGGAAGCCTGGTACAAGGCTTTCTATCTTAAACCCACAGACCATAGTTGGTTCCTCAACTTCAGCCCAAAGATAGATAAAAGAATCCCAAGCTGGATTCATGATTGGTGGACCTACTTTGGGATAACAAAAGAAATAATTCCAGAACCAGCATTATCAGCATGGGTTTATTTCCACGATCGACTCAAAACAGCCCATTATGGAAACAAAACTATGATGTTCACAATTGAATTTCAAGTTCCATGGATCGTGGGATGGGATTTTGCTGTTAGTAGATCCCTTGATCAACAGTATCCACTTATCCTAGAAAGACGATTTAGGATCAAGTGGTGGAAAAATTTTCAATCAGGAGAAAGATTATCACTAAGTAACATCAGCCGATGGCTAGTTACTTATGATAGCCCCAGACAATTCCCTAAAATAGAAAAACCTGTCCCAGAGAAAACTGCAGCTTCTCCTTCTTCGAGTAAAACTCCTAACAAAAAGGAACTGAAGAAAAAATTACTAGAGGAATTATCACAGCTAGGAGACTCTGATGAGGAGGAGGATATCAGTTCATCCCAGCCCAAGCCAACAGACCAACTATATCTACAGGATGCCCAGGATCCATATGAAGACTATGACATAATATAGCCCAATACTATTCCAATAGTCCACAACCTTGGCCCAAGATCTCCAGTCTCATTATTCAGCAGCATCCTTATCACACAAGTCACGCATGTGACTCCAGCAGTACCATTGTCACACATGTCTCACATGAGACCCCCAGCCTCATCAGCACTATTAGCACTATCATGGCACACTCCACAAAGTCACCCATGTGACTCCTCGGCCCTACCATGGTATGTGGCTCTTCATCTTTTTCAAAGACACCCATGTGACTCCTCAGTCTTATCAAGTCACCCATGTGACTCCTCGACCCTACCAAAGGCATCCCCTCAGATGCACGCTCCTCAGACTTATCCTCCAGCACAGCAGCTACAATCAACCAGATAGTGACACTTCAGCAACACTTCAGCAATTGCAACAGTGGCACTTATATCTCAGCCAGCCACAACAGTTCACACATATGAAGCTACAGCAGCAACAGCCAGTCAGAATATGCCAACTCATATGAAGGACTTTTCTGGTATTAGAGCACTGTTACGGGAAGTAACTCAAGAGCAGCCGCACATGTGCTGCAGTGCTCAAAGGATAGCAAAGCCAGCTGTCCTAAATCCAGACGTCCTGCCCCAAACCCAAAACCAATACTGGATTTCAACCCATTTGAAGTCCGCAGAAGACAGCCAGCCAGCTGTCCCCAAGGACAGACATACTTTATCAAAGCAAGCCAGCCAGCTGTCCCCAAGGACAGACCTTATCGAAGCCAGCCAACCAGCTGTCCCCAAGGACAGACATACTTTATCAAAGCAAGCCAGCCAGCTATCCCCAAGGACAGACTTTATCGAAGCCAGCCAGCCAGCTGTCCCCAAGGACAGACAAACTTTATCGAAGCCAGCCAACCAGCTGTCCCCAAGGACAGAAATAATTGAAGACCAGTCAGATCACCTTTCGGATTTCAAAGGAAGTGAAGTCCGCACCAACCACTCCGGATTCCAACCAGTCTGAAGTCCAGACCAGTCTATAAAATGGATAGCCCTCAACCTGTGAGAGGCATCCGCAATCATTACCCATCATCCATGTTTATAACCCTTAAACCTCCACCATAATCACCTAACCCTCATTCATGATCACCAAGAACCCACTTACATCTCCACTAAGGCCTCCACCATGACCCAACTATCTATAAAAACCCTCCACCCATCCTCATTCCTACACATTCATTCATCCCTCATTCCCTTCCATTCACCAACTCCTAAGCCTTCATGAAAATCCCCAAGCCTCCATGAAAATCCCCAAGCCTTAAACTCATGGCCAACCACCCTTCATCCTTAGCCTTCAACCATCGAAGCACCATCCTTAGCCTTCAACCATCCAAGCACCATCCTTAGCCTTCGACCATCGAAGCACCATCCTTAGCCTTCAACCATCCAAAGCCTTCAACCATCCAAGAACCCATCTTCATTCATGAACACCTTCATCAACTCATAGTTTCAGTTCAACTTAGAAATTAGTCACTCAGATCCCAGGCCTCCCAGAAATGGTATCAGAGCCATGTTTGGCTAATTTCTTCTCTTTCTCAGTCAAAGCCGAGTCCGGCTACCCTGTCAAGGCCAACTTGGGCCAACCTCATGTAATCTCTCAGTTGTAAAGCTTTCAAGCTTTTAAGTTGTAAGTCTCTCTAGACTTAAGAAATCCAGTACCAGTTGTTTATTTCTGTGCAAGATTTAAACTTGTTTTCAACTGCTTTATTTTATGCTTATGTGCAAAAATTCTCTTTTCCGGGGGAGAAGGGGGTTATTGGTAGTTGGTAGCAGTCTAGCCTCAGTCAAAGTTAAACTTTCAGCATGCTTGCATCTCTCTTTTTTTACTTTCAGTATGTTTTTCCTTAAATCAAAAGCATCATGACTCCTGAGCGGACATATGCAAATATGTCTATGACCCACGGGAATAATGAGCCCCTGGCCAGACGTGAGCTTTTAGATCTAAGAAAACTATTTTTACAATAGTTGTTCTACAGCTTTTAATTATGCTATCTAAATTTTGCACAAAAGCACAGCACCAATTTTTAACATAAAAAATTGTGGTTATAAAAATCAGTTAGATTAAACCCTGACTTTACCCTTCCGGTAAAGGGACAGGGTGTTAGGAGACATAGTTCCCTAGCCCTTAACATATTAAGTGGAAAAACTTTAGTTAAGCGGGCCTCTTAGTTATCCACCAGGTTCTTAGGACATGATGACCAGGAGACCGAGGTCGTTGGTAAGCGTAAGACTGGCAGAAAGGAGCGTAAGACCAGCAGTGTTCCCGGCAGTGTTCCTGACTCATCATCAAACCCTAGAAAGCAGTGGAACAAATAATTAAGAGATTAACTAAGGTTTAGAAGCTTAAAATGTTAAAGGTTAGAGAACTATGAATCCTAAACACCCAAACCTAAACCAAAAGAAGTCCTAAACATGTTAAGACAAATTATGAGAAATGAACTCCTTAATCAATTAAAAGATAAACCTATAACCTTAAAAGAATATGAAATAGACAAAGAACAAATCAAGGTAGATTTTCTATCAGAACAAAATAAAGAAAAAAGAAAATGGCTCTTTGAGACCATAAGTACAGAAGAAAGAGAGACCCTTAGACAAGAGTACTATAGTTTTATGAAAGAACTAAGACTAGAGGTTCCTTACTTTGTATGGCTTAAGGTAGCATGCCAAAATAAAGAAATCAAGAATAAGTACTTAAAATGGCTAGAAATACAAGACCAACACCCTTTCAAAACATTAGGAGTAATTAATTCAGAAGATAACTCTCTTAGAAAAAGAAATTATTATAAGGACCAGACCCTAAAACATCCTCAATTAGAAGGAAGACAATTAAACCAAGAAAAACCCGACAGTAACAATAAGGAATCAATCCAACAAAATGAAACAAAGATTCTAAAATCAATCAGACAAGAAGAAAACCCCAAAATAAGATTAGCAAAACAACCTAAACTAGAAAACGAACAAATAAGACAAGAAATTAAAAAAGTACAGTCAAAAATACAAAATCTAAAAAAATCAAATAAAGGAAAAGAAGAATCTTTAGAAAGACCAGCAGAAAAAGAACAAGAAGATCATACTACGATAATTGAAAGACAAAAGTGGCACATTAAAGTAAATCTAGTAGTCAAAAATGAGATTAGGGAAACCTATGCTTTAGTAGACTCAGGAGCAGACATGAATTGTATTCCAGAGGAACTATTTCCTAGAAAATATTATGAAGAAACCATGGAAAAACTCTATACAGCCAACAGTAAAAATCTTAAAGTAAAATATAAAATTCCAGATGTGCATGTCTGCCAAGACAACATTTGCTTTAAATCAACTTTCATTGTAGTTAAAGATATCCAAACAGTCATTCTAGGAACACCATTTCTAACACTCCTCTATGGACTAGAGATTAATAAAGAAGGCATAACCACTTATGTCTTAGAAAACCCAGTCACCTTTAAATTCGTAAGCCCCGTTGAGCTCAAAAAAATTAATCAACTAAAAGATTCCAGCCAAAAGATACAGTCCTTGAAGAATAAAAAACAACAACTTAAAGAAGAAATAAAGACAAACAGAATAGAAGAACAACTACATCTAGAATCATGGAAAACTAAAATAAAAGAAATCCAAGAAAAATTAGAAAAAGAATTATGCAGCCAAAACCCTACAGCCTTCTGGAATAGAAAGAAGCACCAGGTCAGCTTGCCTTATATTAAAGACTTCAAAGAAACTAATATCCCGACAAAGGCCAGACCAATTCAGATGAACTTAGAACTATTAGAATATTGTAAAAAGGAGATAGCAGATCTCTTAGACAAAAGACTTATTAGACCAAGCAAGTCTCCATGGTCATGTTCAGCCTTCTATGTCCAGAAAGCTTCGGAATTAGAAAGAGGAACACCTAGGTTGGTCATAAATTATAAACCTTTGAATAAAGTTTTAGAATGGATTAGATATCCCATTCCTAATAAAAAAGACTTGTTATCCAGACTATATAAAGCAAAGATATTTTCCAAGTTTGACATGAAATCAGGATTTTGGCAGATACAAATAACTGAAGAAGATAGATACAAAACAGCGTTCACCGTACCATTTGGACATTACGAATGGAATGTAATGCCTTTTGGTTTAAAAAATGCCCCTAGCGAATTCCAGAACATGATGAATGAAATTTTAATCAATTTACCCAGTTCATAATAGTATATAGATGACGTACTTATCTTCTCAGAAGATCTAGAAAAACATGTTAAACACATCAGACTCTTTCACAATTTAGCAAAACAAAATGGGCTAGCAATCTCAGCACCCAAGATCAAAATCTTTCAGACCAAAGTCAGATTTCTAGGGCACTATATTTATCTGGGAACTATCAAACCCATAGAAAGGTCGATAGAATTCGCAGATAAATTTCCAGATGAAATCAAAGAAAAAACCCAATTACAACGATTTCTAGGATGCCTTAATTATGTCTCGGACTTTATCCCAAATATCAGGATCACTCTAGAACCCCTGTACGCTCAGCTTAGAAAAAAGAAAAAAGGATGGACAGAAGAACACACCAAAGTAGTCAAAAAGGTAAAAACTATAGTCAAAAACCTTCCTTGCCTAGAATTACTAGACCCGTCAGCCTTAGTAATAGTAGAAACAGATGCCTCAGAAATAGGATTTGGAGGAATCCTCAAACAAAAAACCCATAACAAAGAAACATTAGTCAGATATCATTCGGGAATATGGACTAATGCTCAAACAAATTATAGCACAGTAAAAAAGGAAGTTTTGTCAATAGTCCTATGCATACAAAAATTCCAAGAAGATTTATACTTCAAAAAATTCCTTCTCAGAATTGATTGCAAACCAGCCAAGGAAGTTTTAGAAAAGGATATTGAAAATCTTGTTTCAAAACAAATTTTTGCCAGATGGCAAGCTATTTTATCGGTATTTGACTTTGAAATAGAATTTCTAAAAGGCACAGAAAATAGTTTACCAGACTTTCTGACACGAGAATTCCTTACAAGATGTCAGACAGACCCAGAACAAAAGCATCCTATGCAAAATCAATAGTTCCAATCCCTCTCAGCAACCCATACTCAGTATTAACTCCACCCAGAACTTTTCTCCCTCTTAGACCTCAATATTCAGCCTTAGTCTCGCCTTCTCAAACCTATTCCCAAGCAACTCTAAAGCGGTCGCCTCCTAGTCCTAGTACTACTACTGAGCAGACTAGGTCTAGTCCTTCCAAGTCTCCCATGTTCAACCCATATTATAGTAAGAATTGCTCTCTTACCGTTAAACTCTTAGAACCAGACGAGATAGGAGACAACCAAACCCCCAAACTGTCCAGAATTTTCCCTTCGATTAATGGAAAAATCATGCAATATCACCTACCCAGAGGATTTCAAAATCCCCTTAAAACCCAAGAATATTATGAGTTTATTTTAGTAGATACTGACTCAGCCGAAATAACCCATACATCAGAACAGAACTCAGAGGCAGTCGCCTATTCAAAATGTAAGATTAAGAAGTTTATGACTAAACAAGAATGGGGAAACCCATATCAGCCCAGAACCTTTTCTCAAAAATACCAGCCTTCTCAATACAACTATTTTGATTACCAGGAAGCCTGGTACAAGGCTTTCTATCTTAAACCCACAGACCATAGTTGGTTCCTCAACTTCAGCCAAAGATAGATAAAAGAATCCCAAGCTGGATTCATGATTGGTGGACCTACTTTGGGATAACAAAAGAAATAATTCCAGAACCAGCATTATCAGCATGGGTTTATTTCCACGATCGACTCAAAACAGCCCATTATGGAAACAAAACTATGATGTTCACAATTGAATTTCAAGTTCCATGGATCGTGGGATGGGATTTTGCTGTTAGTAGATCCCTTGATCAACAGTATCCACTTATCCTAGAAAGACGATTTAGGATCAAGTGGTGGAAAAATTTTCAATCAGGAGAAAGATTATCACTAAGTAACATCAGCCGATGGCTAGTTACTTATGATAGCCCCAGACAATTCCCTAAAATAGAAAAACCTGTCCCAGAGAAAACTGCAGCTTCTCCTTCTTCGAGTAAAACTCCTAACAAAAAGGAACTGAAGAAAAAATTACTAGAGGAATTATCACAGCTAGGAGACTCTGATGAGGAGGAGGATATCAGTTCATCCCAGCCCAAGCCAACAGACCAACTATATCTACAGGATGCCCAGGATCCATATGAAGACTATGACATAATATAGCCCAATACTATTCCAATAGTCCACAACCTTGGCCCAAGATCTCCAGTCTCATTATTCAGCAGCATCCTTATCACAAGTCACGCATGTGACTCCAGCAGTACCATTGTCACACATGTCTCACATGAGACCCCCAGCCTCATCAGCACTATTAGCACTATCATGGCACACTCCACAAAGTCACCCATGTGACTCCTCGGCCCTACCATGGTATGTGGCTCTTCATCTTTTCAAAGACACCCATGTGACTCCTCAGTCTTATCAAGTCACCCATGTGACTCCTCGACCCTACCAAAGGCATCCCCTCAGATGCATGCTCCTCAGACTTATCCTCCAGCACAGCAGCTACAATCAACCAGATAGTGACACTTCAGCAACACTTCAGCAATTGCAACAGTGGCACTTATATCTCAGCCAGCCACAACAGTTCACACATATGAAGCTACAGCAGCAACAGCCAGTCAGAATATGCCAACTCATATGAAGGACTTTTCTGGTATTAGAGCACTGTTACGGGAAGTAACTCAAGAGCAGCCGCACATGTGCTGCAGTGCTCAAAGGATAGCAAAGCCAGCTGTCCTAAATCCAGACGTCCTGCCCCAAACCCAAAACCAATACTGGATTTCAACCCATTTGAAGTCCGCAGAAGACAGCCAGCCAGCTGTCCCCAAGGACAGACATACTTTATCAAAGCAAGCCAGCCAGCTGTCCCCAAGGACAGACCTTATCGAAGCCAGCCAACCAGCTGTCCCCAAGGACAGACATACTTTATCAAAGCAAGCCAGCCAGCTATCCCCAAGGACAGACTTTATCGAAGCCAGCCAGCCAGCTGTCCCCAAGGACAGACAAACTTTATCGAAGCCAGCCAACCAGCTGTCCCCAAGGACAGAAATAATTGAAGACCAGTCAGATCACCTTTCGGATTTCAAAGGAAGTGAAGTCCGCACCAACCACTCCGGATTCCAACCAGTCTGAAGTCCAGACCAGTCTATAAAATGGATAGCCCTCAACCTGTGAGAGGCATCCGCAATCATTACCCATCATCCATGTTTATAACCCTTAAACCTCCACCATAATCACCTAACCCTCATTCATGATCACCAAGAACCCACTTACATCTCCACTAAGGCCTCCACCATGACCCAACTATCTATAAAAACCCTCCACCCATCCTCATTCCTACACATTCATTCATCCTCATTCCCTTCCATTCACCAACTCCTAAGCCTTCATGAAAATCCCCAAGCCTCCATGAAAATCCCCAAGCCTTAAACTCATGGCCAACCACCCTTCATCCTTAGCCTTCAACCATCCAAGCACCATCCTTAGCCTTCAACCATCGAAGCACCATCCTTAGCCTTCAACCATCCAAGCACCATCCTTAGCCTTCGACCATCGAAGCACCATCCTTAGCCTTCAACCATCCAAAGCCTTCAACCATCCAAGAACCCATCTTCATTCATGAACACCTTCATCAACTCATAGTTTCAGTTCAACTTAGAAATTAGTCACTCAGATCCCAGGCCTCCCAGAAATGGTATCAGAGCCATGTTTGGCTAATTTCTTCTCTTTCTCAGTCAAAGCCGAGTCCGGCTACCCTGTCAAGGCCAACTTGGGCCAACCTCATGTAATCTCTCAGTTGTAAAGCTTTCAAGCTTTAAGTTGTAAGTCTCTCTAGACTTAAGAATCCAGTACCA